>JBBMOE010000005.1:7770620-7853120 GCA_037975065.1 Chaetodon trifasciatus | reverse complement strand
GTGCTAAATAAATAAATACATATCACCAAACCTTCATAAGTCTCCTACAGTGACATCAGGGTGAATACTCAGTCATTCCTTAGACTTTATACAGTCTTCTGTAATGCCTTCATTAAATCATATCTGAAAAGGAAGCAGCCAGTCACTACAGGACATAATCTCATAACAAAGGAGATGTCTACCCTGTTTGTGCCGCAGTAACACACTTCAGCTGTAAGTTGGTGCCTGCAGCGCAATGAATACATTCAAAGGCAGCTGCAGTGCACATATGCCCTTGATATCCACCAGGAACATCAACTGTTGGGGCAGCCACTGAATATTCAAGAGATGACTGGACCAGCCGAGCTGACGACAGTCCAGACCAAAATAAATTACAGATTAAAAAACAACTGTAAGTCAGCTACACATGTTTAGCCTTCACAAATTTAGCTGCTTGATTGTTCTGCCAATGCATGATAAATTCACAAGGCGTTTTGATTGATATCAATGCAAACTGGAGCAATAAAAATGATTAATAACAATGATGTTGGCAAACAGAGATAGGTTCCTGTCAACTAACAGAGACATAGTGTGCACAGTGGATCCAGCCAGCTCCTCTGTAGTGGAATCTAAAAACTATGTCTTGTTAAAGAGCTTTATCACAGCACAGCTCATAAAAATGATGAGCAAAGTAAAGACGTTATCTCCCTGCATTATTTCCATGCTGGTTTGCTTAGGAGTCTGCTGAAGCACAAGAGTGGAGATCTGATACAGGAAAAGGAAAATCCCTGCAGCTCAGCCTGACTATCAGACATTTCTTTGGCCAAGGCCGAAATGACATCAGCCAGGACACTTTCCTGAGAGGAAACACGATAAGTCCACTCCAAACTCCCTGTTGTTGCTGCTGCTGTTGTAGAAGGGAGTGAGTGTGTGTGTGTGTGTGTGTGTGTGTGTGTGTGTGTGTGTGTGTGTGTGTCTATATCTTTACACTCACTCCAACAGGAGGTTTAAGTAGCACAGTTAGACACACACTGAATCAGCATGTTTTCTTTATTTTTTTCCACACCTTACTCTCTTGATTTGATTACAGTTATATGTCATTTATCCATTTTATTACAGATTTCATAGACACATAGTATGTCAGGGTGTATTATATTACATATGCTTTTCAACGAGCAATGGAGCATCACTGTTTTTTCACATTCTTCTGTTTGAAGATGTGCACAGTTCATGTCCACCATAAAACCCTATAGGCAAGGGCCTCTGAAAAGGTCAAAATATTTAAAAATATGCACAAAAAACATGTTTTCAATGCCAAGAACACATAGGTGGATTCTTATGCAGTCAACACAACCTCCTCCTCCTCCTGAGGCAGCATTAAACAGCTAAATGCTTACGTATGCCTGGAAATAGGGAGCGGCACAACAGAGGAATGACGTCAGCATGTTAACTCTGGCTTCTGACATAAACTGCACAGAACTATAAGGAGAAGTCAGAAGTAGTCAGTCATATACTGTAACTATTACATGATTAAGTATAATGTCTAGTTTGGACCAGTGGGCTGACACTTGTCAGTAGTGAGATGTGCTTGCCAAAAAGTCCCAGCCACAGTCATACTTGTCAGTGTACAACTTAAATATTACAGGGACATCAGTATTAAACTGCTGGCTGATGTATGGGAACTAAGCGGAAGCTACGAGGAGGTTTCTAACACTAAATGTTTAGCACCTCACCCGCTATTAACACTCACTGACACTGGATCTCACAACATCATTTTCTTGCACACACATAGTGGTGACACTTAAGAGATGCTTGAACCTCTGGCAGGGCACTTGGTGTCCACTCCCAAATAGCTGGACAACCAAATCTGGCTTCTGGACATCTGTTTATTTAGTTAAGCTGTGACTTTAAAAGGCACACGATCCCATGACCCCACTGAGAATGTGAAAGCGTGTGTGTGTGTGTGTGTGTGTGTGTGTGTGGAGCTGTGGGTTTGTTTCCCAGATCACATTCAACAATACTCAACAGGTGCATGCAGGGGCTCCAGACTCTTGCACATATTCTTTAGCTGACTCGCAAGCTTTCCAGATTAGAAGTGAATGTGAACGTGTGGGTGCGTGTTCCTATGTGTGAACCCTTTAACATGTGTGCACGTGCACTCTTGTCTCATGTATACATACAATAGTATGCGTGTGTACATTTACACTACATGTGATACTGTGCCTGTGAATGGTGCCAGGGGCTAAATGAAACATGAAGAACGCTGTGAAATTAAACACTTCCTGTGCATCCTTAACAGGCGGTGGTGGAATCTAACCAAGTACGTTTACTACAGTACTGCTCTTAAGTACAAATCCAACCTCACTCATACTTCACTGTATCTCAGAGGCAAAGATTGTACTCTTTACTCCAAATCTGGTCATTCACATTTTTTCTGCTAAACTGGAGGATTAAGTGTTCCTTTATGGGTTGAGAAAATTTCCTTCTTCTGAAGCTAAATAAAACATTTTCAAACCCTCTTGGATCAGCTGAAAAATGCACCGTCACAAAGCTGAAAACAGGACTGTTTCTGAGGAAAGTACAAACGTGATGATCTCATAGAATATGTATGTAAGTTGTAATGTAAGTTGTCTTTTCAAGGTTGTTAAATATGAAACCCAATTTCTCTGGGTAATATACACTATCAAAAGATATTGCAATTTCTATCTATAAACAGGTACATTTTGAAACATTCACACCACTTATTGCATTCTCCAGTGGTTAAAGAAGCTACAGTACAGTCGGCCCTCTCTCTGTTTTCCTTTGTAAGTTTCCTTCTGTTTGATATTCCAGTGGGGCCGACTTGCAGGACAAGTGAAGCTACATTGTTAATATTATTAATGCTTTTTTCACACCAGGCTGTCCTGAGAATCAGATGCCAGTCTTCACAAATCAGAGCACATCTTTCATACTCAAGCGTCAAGGGGATTACTGAAGCACAGCTCACCACTGATGGAAAAAGCCATGGGGGAAACAAACAAAACTTTGTGTACGTACACACACACACACACACACACACACACACACACACACACACACACACACACACACACACACACACACACACACACACGCAGGCATGGGTTTAATACTGGCCAACAGCTAGACTGATAGTCTGGATTTGGAAGATGACAAACCTCTCAACAACAGTGTGACGGCTCTTTTTATGGGAGAATTTATGGCTGGCTCTAACTGAAATAGGACTTATCCTCTGCTGGATTTTGATTGAATGGAAATTTTTTTGGCAGGGGAGACTTTGTTTGAAAGTCAAAGTTACAGCCCTAAATTCTTTTCTACTTTGTATTTTCAACTAACGCTCTCCTTGCTCTGAATTAGTTGTATTTTGACCACAAAATTAATCAATGTCTTTATCAGAAACAGACAATAGACTATGATTGTCAATTAGCCAGGGCTGGGGGCTGACTGGATGGCATAGTGCAATAATGCTGCAATGTTGCTGTAACAACAGTAAACTAACAGAAAGAAAAGTATAGAAACAGGCCTGGCTCCCTCTTCTGGATATCAGTCACCAACTGAAACCCTCTGATGCACAGTACTGAGGAGTAACTGTCTGTTTTCCCCTGTCTTGCCTGGATCTGTGCGTTTCAGCTCATTTACAGAGCTTCAAACTGATGGCGGGGTCCAGCATTCCTTCCCCGATGCAGCATGTGATGGTAAAAGCATAGAGGTCAAACCTGTAATAAAAAGGACAGAAATAAAGCTGTTCTGTCTGATAGGCTCCTTCAGTGAGCATAAAACTTGCTGTCTGCTGTAACAAGGCGGAGCTCTGTAGCACCAGGGGCACAAGGAATACACTATGTACTGTAGTCAATGCTATTTGAGACGGGTGTGGGAGATGAGACAAATTTTCCAGAAGCTGTGACGACTCTCCAGGATGAACACTTCCAGGGCACCAGCCCCTTTGACAGAAAGTGCCACCTAGTGGACAAATGGCTTATTGCTGTCTGAAGGATAACCAGTAGCTGCGATCACTTCACAGCACAGAGCTTGCCCTTTGATAAGATGACATTTAATAAGCTATTGTCATGCTTCTTAAACTGCAGATGAAGAGGCAGAGCCCAGCATTTGTAATGAAAATCAACATCCTGAAAGTTAGTTTACTCAAGACATTGAGGAATATGATTAGAAATACAAAGCAGCTTTCATAGGTGAATCAGAACAACTGTGAGGCATAATATGATAAAATGCTGTTGTATTCAGCTCTAATGCTTCCATTAAATTTCTTTATAGCCCTATTTTGAAAGCTGCCTGAGGTAAGAGTCTTAGTATGTCTATGGAGTAAATGCCGGTGTTGGTATCACTGCATTTGTGTAGATTTACACCTCTGCAGGGGCGTCTTTTCTCTGGTCCTGTCGTGGTACACACTGATACCAAGAGGAACAGACAGTGGGTGACTCACAGAATTGCCCATACAGCTTGTAATACACAAGCTATGTAGATACTTAGAGCTCTGTTCATTCCCACTGATCATTTCCACAGTAAATCTCTTCTGCTTAACGTGTGTGTGTGTGTGTGTGTGTGTGTGTGTGTGTGTGTGTCTGTGTGTGTGTGTGTGAGAGAGAGAGAGAGAGAGAGAGAGAGAGAGAGTGTCTATGTGGCATCATCTCAGTATCAGATCATAGCCTCCCCATAATAAATAATTGAGGAGCACTCTGCAGGGCTGTTTGCTGTTTTAAGCACAGCTTGGAGTCTCAAGGCTGATCCTGGAACACATACTGTAACGGTAAGGGCAGTCAGCATTTGGCAAACAAAGTTCAATTAGTGTCAATACACTTGATCTATTCAAATTATTGCAACAATTAACACAAAAGGCAAACAGTATGAGATTTTACCACAACTGCCTTGATAGTTATTATGGCAAAAGCCTGAAGATTTGTTACATGTTTCATTTCATTTATTGGAGACTGTAATGCATGCATATGTGCACTATCCAGGCTATAAGTCCATTGGAGCTACAGGGAAACTTCATCTAAAATATTTCTTCATAATGTAACAACCCCAGAAATATACATTTCTTCAAATTAAAAGTCTGTTGACTGCACATGTGAAAAAGGCTGAAGACTGCAAGTGTGAAGATGTGAAGATGAAAAACAATCTGAGGGTGTTGAGTAACAAACAAGTGGACTTACAGGACCCCTCTCACTAGCGGCTCCATGCTACTAGCACAACACACCAAATCTGGCACATATACAGGTCTACATGGTATGATTATCACCAGGACCATGATGTGCATGTTCTTCATTTTTATCTATTGCCTATTTTTTACTTATTCATTATGTTTAAGGTTTTTCTCGTAAAATGGGTGAACAGCCCACCAAAGACTTGTCCATTCCTTGTAATGTGCCTCTCAAGTGACGGTCAAACACTCACATCAACAGTCAACCACAAGGTGGCAGGGTGGAGTGTCTGACCTGGCATGGAGCCAGAATTTGACTGCAGTTCTCATGCATTCATTAAGGACTATATACATTCTCCTGCCAGCATAGCGGATGACCTCTGACCTCTGACCTCACTCTCTGTCCTGTCCTGTTCTGACCCCAGAGCCACTCTTTGGACAGTGAATTCTCCCTGTGACCAGTCTGACTGCCGACTGGCTGGAGAACTTTCAACTCAATCATTCACTGATTTGTGAATGAGTGTACACTGAGAATCCACAAATAGTACAAGGATACAGGAGAGAAAAATACAATCTACTTTATTCATTCATACTACGGAACTCTGGCTGCTAAAACCAAATGCAGCTGACCAGTTTTGCATGATCTAAAGAAAGAAGACTATTAAAAAATCATCAGTGGAGTAGTGAGTGATTATTGAAACAGACTTACACCTCTTGGTCGGATGGTCACATCAGGTCCTCATGTCAACCCCAATGGAGTCTCCTCATTCCTATTTAGAACTTCCTAATGTCACACCTAGGTAACAAGATCTGATGGTGTTTATTTCATTGAGGCCCTCACTTAACACAATCAATCTCAATCTCATTTATCAAGGCCCATTCTCACAGGTGATTAGAAATGTGCCTAAGCTGCTCTAATAGGTAACTAGAAAGCTAAATGTAATTTGAAAAGTACGGTAATTTAGAGATCTGCAAAGTTGAGAGCAGTCATGTACTTCAGGGACCAATGACAAGACATAGAAAAACCTGTCCCATATAGCCTGAGCTCAAGTTACAGAGTTACATAAATAAAATCTCAAGCCATTAGTCCAAAAGTTTTTCCAAACTCCTTAATACATGGACTTAAAGCATGAACATACTAAAAGTGATTCAGGTCAATTTTTTTTACCCCAAATCATAGTTAGAATAAAGACACAGATACTGTGATATCCATGCATTTCAGCGTTTAGAAATGTTCCTTTAAACATTTGATAAAACTGCAGGAGCTGCAGGATTTCTCAACCCATATGGGAGGATGCAATGCTTCTAAAGAAGCAGAGAAACAGTAGAGTGCTGCTTCAGCCACACAGAAGGTTATCACTGACAAGAACTGCGGATAGTCTGCTTCTGATGCCCTTCTAGCACATGCTCATCTGTATACAGTCAGTGATTCTGTAGCAGCCAGTTAGTCAGTCAGCAGAGTCCACAACAAAAGCTCAGCCTCACCCATGGGTGCTGACACAGCTTGACCTGGCCTTCTGATGCACAGGAAAAGAGCAGTACAGGACGCAGGCCTATTGTAGGTGCTTAAGTTATCCAAACTTCCCCTTAACTGGGAAGGAGCACAGCATTCCAAAACAAACATGATCAAAGACTTATTGTGCTAAAATTACAGCACACAGGGGAGGACTGAACATCTCATGTCTGCACTACAATGATGAAGAAGTCGTAGAAATTTACTGTTTGTCTCAGCGACCAATAACGTCCATTATGGCCATCAGAATTCTCCAGTTATCTCTTCATCATTTGAGTGCAGGTGTGGGGTTGTCCTGCCTGTCCATACTGAGGTAATTATAAAATGGTGTTGCCATTACTGACTCAACAATCTCACACATTTTCAGAATTTATGTAATGCAATCTGTTCTTGCATATCTGCCAACACTGATGCTATATATCTATGAAAGACCAATAATGTCTGATCATATTAGCCTACTGAGTCGAGCTCTGCCTTAGGCTCTGCATTGCAATGTGATGAGGTATTTTAATTTACTGTGTCATAACAGTTATATCACTCAGGGGTGAATTCAGACAAGTGTATGATTATATTATTGATATAAGTCATGTCATATTATCGAGGTGTACTGCTAATTACATGTAATGAGGAAGGATTATGGCTAGTCATTTCTTGTAACGCCACATCTTTGATTAATTGTTGTTGTCAGTTTTACTGACGTCTTCACTGACCATGAGCTGTGAAAATGTATCTAACACTTGGTCTCAGGCAATCAGCACAGCACAGCAATGGCACTGCTAACCCGTAGTGTAAATAAATAATGTGTTTCCAACATCCCAACAGTTGAATTGGACAGGATCCCAGTCTATTGTCTGAGCAAAAAAGAGCCACACCTCACACTTGGCAAACTACCGTCCTTTGCTGCTTTCCTCGCCTTAATGTATAAAGTGAATATCCTGTTCAGCTTGCAAAACCCATCATCAGTCTGCAGAGCAAATACATACAAAATACACCGTATGCATGGACAAAAATGTTCTGTTAGATTTCCTTTCTGCACGTGTTCCTGTTCTCAGCTCCTGCCACCACCAGACAAAGATGACAAAGATGTTTAGGACTTAATACTTTATCACCATCCCAAGTCCACAAATTCCAGGTACCTAGCTGCTATTTCAAAGCATGTATAAGCACATTTACACCACAAAAATTAACACATGCTAGCATGAATATGTGACCTGTGGAATTCAGTGGTCAATATCTGATAACAAGCTCTCCACAAATTGATGCCATGTTGTCTGACAAGTTCTACCCAGAATGCAAACAAGGACACACCAACAGAGGACAATGGCCCTGACGCAATTAACACATGAGCTTTCAATTGCTTTTCATAGGCAGAAGAATCAACATTTTGAATAACATCCTTTATTCCTTGTTCATGGCAGTTGATTTTCAAAGGTGAAGAGTCTGGTTTCCACTGCAGGTGGGCGAAACAACACCCACTGTCAAACAAATCTTAAAATACGCTCCACAATATTCCTGTAAAGTCACTCATTTCCCTTGTTTCCTCAAAAGACACATGCTTACATTTCCAACTGGCAAAAAACAAACCTTACACTAAGTTTTAGTGCATCTTATCCTTTTAGCTACTAATAAGCTTGCTAGATGACAGCTGACTGGCACTTTCCTTTTCCCTCTTTAATAACTCTTTATTCAATGAAATAGCGTACAGTCCTGAGAACAAAGAGCCAGGGGGGATACACGACACAGTAGGCCCACAAAGAAAATAGGAAGATTTGTGACTGACTAGCGCTGTTTCTGGTTATGTTTCAACAACAGAAGGTTCCTCTTATATCATTGGTTACAGCGAGTATATGTACACACTATATGACGTGTGAGTGGCACACTGCAGTAGCTGTAGTCATCCTACCTGCGATGCGAATCACAGCCCTCTCTGCTGGATCCAGGACCTCTCCAGAAGCTGACTTGGAGCGTTTGACCCTCTGGTGTTTGGATAAGTTCCAGGGCAGCGTGTCTCCAGGACAGGGGACACTGGTCTTCTCTCCATAGCTTTCCTCCAGTGGGGTTCGATCTCTGCGTCTGTCTTTACGCGATGCCATCTCCTACATTCAGGAGAGATTAAAAGATAGAGTTTGAGACTGACTGAATGTTTCTGATTATGTAGACCATCACAAGAACACCTCAGACTTGAAACTTAGAAATGTATCTTCATAATGATCACTTCATGCTTAATGCTTGACTTGCACACATCAGACGGGCTCTATTTTTGTGCTATGTCTATTAAAAGATAAAACATGCATGATAAAAGAAGGATGCACGAACTGCCGTGCTTACTTTACTGCTAATCATCAAGTACACTAGTTTAACCCTGCCAATAGTGACCATTAGGTGCCCAAGGCCTCTAAAAGTAAACACTCAACAACTTCTAGCCCAATCTCTCACCACGTATCAGGCTAAACATTAAACCACTGACTCTTTAATGTAATAGCTGGAACCAAGTGGTAAAAGAGAGACACTCAAGCTTTATTAAAGCATTAGGTGTTGTGTCAGGCTTTGTCCTTTGTGCTGTGACCACACCTCCTCTAATGTTTAACTGCCACTGAAATGTATGACAAGATAAAACTCAAACTACTTAATGTTAGAGTGCCATAAAATGCAAAATGCAGGGTGAGACACACAATGTACTTTGTGAAATATGACCAGAGGCATGTGGAGATGGCTTATTTTGCTCTTCTCATGTGGACTTAATGAAATTATCAAAGGATTGCTCCATCAATTTAGCACTGTGCTCCTTACAACAGTGCTAAGCTCACAGAGCATTTTTTTTTCTTTTAAAAAGATCAAATAGATTCAGCAAGAAACAGAGATATCGAAAATGAATGTCAAAACATCCCGCCTACATTACCCATAATGCAACTCCACCACCAACAGTTCATTCAGAGATTCAGGTGTGATATGCTTGTGAGGGCTAATGGAGCCTGGAGCAGCTAGCCTCAGGCAGAGATGTGGAGTGAAATCACGTGAGACAATTTCTCAGACTTCAGGCAGCTCTCTCTGGAGCCACAAAGGCTTTCTACCCCTTCATCCACATACTGTACGCAGCAGTACTCCTCAAAGTAAACTTTGAGGGGTAAAATTGGTCAGTTCCCCTTGAAGTCGACACTGCATTCTGTAGACTGTTCACTGACTATGTGATTTAACAAGTAATATAATGAATTTCTGATTAGCCAGAGGTAAGATGGTGCTTGTAGGAAGTGAAGTATTCATCAGCGGATGTCACAGTGTAAAACTGCTTGACTTTGCTGACAATCACTCACTCTGGGTCTTGTTTAGGCTATTTGCTCAGTCTCTGACCTTTGCCTTTAAGTTAACTATTTACCAGTGATGTGCAGCATTCGTTATAAATAGTGACAGAGCAGAAAGGATATCTGTGTCACTGTGAAATACCACAACTCCCGATGGCATGCATGACATCACACTCATCTCATTCCCCATTAATTTTTCTGTTCAGTACATTGTGTGCAGTGCCATGGGGAAATGAGTCCTCCATAAAGTGTCCTCTTTGCTGTGAAGATCCAACAATAGCTGATATCAGGGTAAGTATGCTGCCTGTGCCAAAGACTGAAGCTATGTTTCCTGAAAGGCTCTCTGACATGACACCACCTGTCACTTTCTGGCATGTCATGACACAATCATTTAACTTTATGTTAAATATTCTTAGAGACCTTCAGAGGCATGCTCTAACTTAAACTGCATCAACAGTGACTTAGATAATATACACGTTATTGAATTATTGAAGTAGAGAAATAATTTGCAGCCAATGTCATGCCAGAGGCACATCCGCTGTGAGAGATAACCCTGCATTCAAGCACCTGCACTGTAACAGTAGATGATAGCTCTATTGCTCTAATGTTCTCACAGCTGACCTGAGTTCAGTGTTCACTCCTTTGAGAAGTTATCATATTGTACATGTAAATGTTCTCGCAGTCCAGCTCGCACAGGACCAGGACATCATCATAAAACAGGATTAATGAGCAAGGTTCATATAAATGAAATGAAAATGAAAATGATGAGGATAATATGACCTGTATCAGTTATGTGTTTCCATGTAAACACAGTGCATATCATTTCCGGAGCAAAGTCTACTCTATTCACCTTCTTCCTTTGAAGGTAAACATTGTCAGATACTATATGGCAGCACACAATATGCTCCTTGCTGGTCAAAATCCAGTGATAAGTCAGTGATAAGTAACAGTAAATTTACAGTGATGTCATTGCACTTGTTTGTGATATCATCCCAGGAATGTGTGTTTTCATTGCTCACCTGTGATATGTGTGTCCTTACTTTTGAGATGAGTTTTACCCCAGTCTAATCATCAGCTGGCCTTATGGTCATACTGCACTATAGTAGAAATGTAACACACACCAAGGGTTGTATTGAGGTGCTGATCACTGGAACCAAACTTGAAAAAATGAACGAAGTGATCAAGATCCTGAGGTTCAAAGAGTCATCAGAATAAAAGGCATATGGAGCCAGAGTGTGCAACACTTTTTTTCTGCTCTCTACACTGCATTACAGACCACACAGTAATGACACACAGAAACAAATGGCCAGTGCATCTGGATGACAGTAAAAGCCAGTCTACTAACTGGCTCATAAATTTAATAATTGCACAGTCTGTGATCTCATTATTAGCAGCATTGTGGGCCCTCACCAAGCCGTCCGTTGATGAGATTCAGTCCCAAATACATGTAGTGTGATGCTGTTGACAGTATCGCTGTGGAATTGTCTGCATATGTATAAACTGCAACAGGAGTGTCAGCTACAGTATTATCTAATGAGGAAGATGTATTCAGGGCTATGGTGCAATTAAACTATGCATGAGTTTGCTGGGCACCTCCAGGAACCTGAAATTCCTAAACACCGGCCTGATGCACCTGCAACACACTGATCCCAGTGCACACTAGAGTGAAGAATGGGATGACTCAGTAAAGCAAGTTAACAGCCGACAACTCACCTGTCACTGCCCAAACCTACCAGTTTCTCTTGAACTGTTTACCCATGCACAACTGCACACACACATACACACACATTAGCAGTGGGGAAGTGTGTTGTCTTACCTTGCTGCTGTGCTGGATCAGTGCGTAAAAACCTGTCAAACAGTCATGAATGCATGTGCTGATGCTTCAGTCTATGTCCTGCAGGTTTTCGCCACCCAAGACAAGTGAAGTCCCTGAAAGCCCGTGTGTGTGGTAGCGCATTGGCATGTGTGTGCCGGTAATGGTAAGATAGCCACTCCTTACACGGGAGGCAGGGCTGAAGGAGGCTGGAGAGACGACCGGCGGCGCAGAATCCGCAGTCATCTGTGATGTTTTCTCTCGCCCTGCTCGCTTTTGTTTCTCATCCAACATCCCTCCCTGGCGACACCTCGGAATTTTAAGGTCGTTGATCATTCATGCAATCGTTCACTGACACCCGGAAGCTGCCAAATGCTGCTTCTGACCTTCATAATTGCGGGGAAAATAGGAAGCAGGACCTGCTGTGGAGTCACTGTAGCGATCCAGAGCAATTAACAGCGTTTCTCCAGCAGCGGGGTCCTGCGCTGCGGTGAAAAGCTGATTGGCTCACTGTTCGATTAGTTGGCCTGGTTGTCCTGGGCTGAGCGATGCAGCCTGCAGACAGCAGAGTTCTCAGTGACAAGAGTTTAAAAAAATGTTTCGGCTGTGGTGATGTTTGGATGAGGCTATCCTAATTAAATATTCACGTGTGAACAGATATCACGTGACACATATGCTGCGATAAACAGATGCAAACACTGTGTCCTCATGCTGGGGGTCTATACTTTGAGTATACTGCAGTAAACCTAACACTGGCACCCATGAGGGATCGGTTTAACAGCAGCATGTCAATCAGGCCATTACAATATTACAGCCCCTACAGCAGGAAATGCGCCCTATTTGAAATAATTTGTGCAGTTTAGCCAGCTATGAATATTTATTGGTCAAGCTGCTTTGAATAGTTACCATGTCATGGGCAGATAAAATATTATACCTACCATATGCAGCTCCTTTAAACATAGGGGTATAATTTATCAGTGTCTGTAGCATACAAGCAAAGGACTGTGAATCCAGCCACACATTATAATACCACACTGCAGTACAAGACCCATTAGTGCAACCTAATGGAAAAAAAGCACAGACAAGTCCAGACATAATCAAAGCCCAGTGCAGAGGTCGGGCATTACATCTGCTCAGTGAAACTTGTTTGATATTATTACACAAAGCCTAAGTGCAGATATCACAGATGCTTTCATGAAACGAGTTTGTCTCAAAAAGACACTACTGTGGTGAACTGTAAACTCTTTGCAAATCAGCCCAACACTCCATGGCAAAGTTCAGCCTTTTGTACCTTACTGAAGTATTGTAGTACTTCAACTCAAGACAGCATTACATTAGGGGGAAAAATCTGATTATTTGTACTGTATATTTTAATTTGTCCACTGTCACAGATTTTGCCACACAATTTAAACTGAGAAAAATAGATCCGTGCTCTCCAATGGAGAGAAATAACAATGTACTCACGTGCTGTACATTTACAAGTGAGCAACTTGGACTTTGCTTGATGATTTCCATTTTATGCTGCCAATACTTCTATGTCACTATTTCTTATCCTTCAGAGGAAATATATTTACCTTTGCTACCATTATTTGGTAGCTGTGGTAGGAAAATTACTGAAATATGCAGAATTGCTGAATAGCTGTTAAATCATCTGTGACTTTTGGCATCAGAGAGTTTTTTTTTTCTATGAATCAGTAGCTGTAGTTACTACTTACTTTTTAAGTTACATTTTTACATAAAACACTTATGACAAGCTTATAAATTGCATTGTTAAAGATTAAACCAGTGATCCCAAACCTTTTTGGCTTGTGACCCTCTACAAAAAGCAGTGCAGTGTCTAGTTTGGGCCTCTTACCACATTTCAAGTGTTAGTAGTTCCACCAAAGAGACATTTCCTCTCTAAACTTCTCACATGGTTTCATTTAAATATATGTTTTAGGCCCAAAGAGGTAACATTTTCCAATATTTCACAAAAACAGTAAAGATTCAGGCCAAAGAACACAAATTTGAGCAGCAAAATGTGTGAGCCTTTGAGGCAGGCAAGTCTTAGTTGGGAACTGCTGGACTAAAACCAGCTACAGCAGTAAAATGCGGCTTTCACATCAATGCATCAGTAAAAACTATCAGTATAATAATAAACAGTCACAGGGGCCATTCTTTGGAGTAGCATGTTTACTTTTGATACTTTTAAGTGGTTTTGCTGATAGTTTCATAATAATGGAGTATTTTTACACTGCTGTACTAGTACTTGAGTAAAGGATCTGAGCACTTCCACCACCCTGCTGCTCTCGAGACACACTGTTGTTATGCACGCTCATCCCTGCTTGTCAAGGATTACTCAATTATCTTGTCACTGACAAATGTGTAACTATTCCCTCACATTCAGATGCATACAGCTTAGTGCAGCACATGTATCAGACATTCAGTGACCTGAAACAGGCATGGGTCCTATGGTCTTATATGACAGTGCAAAGGAAGGGATAAACTATATCAGTGACACCTGCATAAACACTTGACAGTGTTCATTGAGGCCATGCATATAACCTTTTTACATAATGGGCTTAAAGGAGAGGTTATAAAACTCGAAGCAGAAGGGATACGGATCTGGAAAAAAAAAAGATCATGATAATAATGAGAAGATTAGGGTAGACATTAAACACTAAGTGCACTTTAGTGATGGAAAGATGATTCCTGTCTTTCTCAAAAGATGACCTTGTCTTGCTCACAGCACACAAGCTCAGAGAAAACCTTCTGCTGTAGTTCTCATCTCAAAGACTGTAGAGATAAACACACCTGAGACATCTCCATTGTTATGCAAAGAGGCTGACCTTGCCTGACAAGCTGAAATTGGTGTGGTGCCAGTGTGGACAGTGGTTATGAATGAAATAATGGCCTACTTTCCAATACAGTATCTGCACTTAACATTGTCTGCTGTCTGGCTGTATTAGCAAGCTGACATGCTGTGTAAACTTACAAATGGCAGCATCAAGGCTACATGTCATGTTAACTCCAGATACAGAGCTGACCACATTAAAAAGAAACTTTTTTTTTTTAACAAACTGACTTGTGTATGAAATATGAATAAGGGCATACTGTAGAACAAGCTGCACCACAGCAAATCAACTACCACACTACATTAATATACCTAAATTCTAATTAAGTGGAATTTGTGTGTAATTGTTCTAGTGTCAAGTGTTTTTAGTATCATATTATGTGACAGTTTCACTCCTTTTAAGTTTGAGTGTGATATAGGAGATATTTTCTAACTAACAGGCACCTGTTATATTATTAAGGGGTGTAGTATGGCCAATACTGAGTAACAAAGATAGAAGTTTTGGGAAAGATGGAGGTAATGAGTCCTGCACACTGCAGTATTTAAGAAATCTGCTGATTCAAGATTACCATCTGTTACTTACCTGCACTTCAGGATACAGATGATGATAAAATGAGGATAAGCTAACTCTTGGTCCATAGATCCAAGATAAGTACAGGGGACTTCAGCAGTCTGAGGTGGTCCAGGTTTGTGTAGATTGATACAGTTGTTACACCGAGTGCAGTTCATTGTTGTCATGGAGTACAGGAAGTAGAAAAGCTTTTTCACGATGAGGTGTCTTCAGTAAGCTGAACTGAAACTCAGGAGTGTTCATCACCCAAATGTAAAAAAAGATCAATTTTATGTCTCGTCATAACGTCATGAATAAAGAACACAAATACTACAGTCACTGAAAGACCATATCGAGAGCCATTGCACAACATCAAAATCAAAATATGACATTACAACTTTTAAACTTAAACGTAACTAAACCTGAGTTGAGCTAATGCCAAAACCACAGCCAATAGCCAAACAAAACATGTCTGTAGTGTCCCTTAACAACAGCGACATGGGAGACTAGTCTCAATTGCCACTCAGGTAGTTATCTGTTTAAGTTCCCACATTGTTGTTGCTTATTAACTTCAGCATCTTGTTCCCGTGGACCAACATGTACTGTATCAGTACATACTGAACAGGTGCACAGTTCGTACAAAATTTCCTCTGTAAATTGGGACAATTATGCTGTGTGATGTGTTAATCTAAAGCAAGATTCAATATTTGTATATCTTTACATAAAATTTGTTTTAATAATATTTTCATAGATAATGTAATGAGCTGCAATATATCTTTTACCACTAAATACATTTTGGACATTACCTTACATTTTTAACACCAGTTGTTGAAAACTTAAGTAGATCTGCAACAATTAATCAAGTTGTCAGCTCTTAAGTTAATCGTCAAGTATTGTGATAATTGATTGATTGGTTTGAGTAATTTTTTAATTTTAGCTAATCTGTGAAAGTTTATTTCTTTGGGTTGTGGGCAAAACCAGACATTTGAAGATGCCACCTTGGGTTTTGGGAAACACTGGTCAACATTTTTCACCATTTTAGAGACCAAACAATTCATCAGTTGATTGAGAAAATGAATGGCTGATTAATTGGCAATGAAAATAATCATTAGCTGCAGCCCTAAACTTTAGTAATGTTCTCTGTTAGGAATCTCTGTGTGTCTCTGTGAGCCATTAACATTTCTCCCTCTGCTGTTTTGGGGTCTCCTAGCTACCCTTTAGATCCCCTCACTCCCTCTGCCCAGTTGAAAGTTTTTATTTGGTCTGTAGCTTTCAGGTCTTGCCACAGCAACAACAGAACCAAATGTTTTGCCTTCTACTAGTTTACTGTTTGTGTCTCTGCATTAATTAGTCCTGGATTTACTGGTCTGTGTCTGTGTGGACTAACGTTAGACAGCAAAGAATTCAAGGTCCAACATTCACAGACTGAAGCTTTAGCTAACACAGAAACACCCTTTGTCTTTTTTTTGTTTCTTTGTTTGGTTTTACAATTCATTATCTTTAACTTAAAATATTATATGTGAGCTGTGCTGCACTGGTATTCTTGTTACTAAGTTTATTTTTGTTCATTTTATTGGCACTTCTTTATATATGGCAACATATTCAACATATTTCACCCTCCAATGGTACAAAATTACCTCCAATCAGAAATATTCCCAGTCAGCAAACAGTACCCCAACACACACACACACACACACACACACACACACACACACACACACACACACACACACACACACACACACACACACACACACTGTGGCAGATTTGAAGGACTTATGCATCATATGGGTGCATACTGAGTAGGCTGGGGGGAGCAAAAGAGTTGACTGCAGTCATGCTGATATTGTCTGTGCTTCCAATCACACACACACACCCAAACACACATGCAGCTGCAGCAGCCAGGAATTATTCCAAGAACAACACTGCCCTCCAGTGTAATTATAAAAAAATAGTTCCTCAAATGTCATTAAAAGCAGGATTGAGTTCAAGGCAGGTCATGGATTATTTGAGCAATTCCTCATGAGAGTCTTATTAAATTAATTGGAAGAAACTTTGTTTTATCCACAAAGCCTCAGACATAACATTCACCACACACACCACATCAGTAAAGCTCATCCTATTCCTCAAGCACTTAACATTCTCCAGGCATCTACTGCCTTACCCAACGGAAATACCACCTTCGCCACCGTGAGCCTTTTTCTGTTTAAAGCATCATAAGACTTATTTTTTTATCTGTTTGTGTGATGGAAGGTGCGTATTTTCAGAGTGTGATCATGCCAATAAAGCCATAAAGCAATGATGGAAATCTGGAACGCTGAAGCAAACCTTATGTTCAGTATATATGATTTACATTAACAATAAATGGAAAGACTGAACACTTCTCCGCAATGAGTCATTTCTGGAGCAGACCGTATCAAGGGAGAGCTTGTGCAGGCAATAAGAGGGCAGCAGAGCGCTTTGAGATATGTTTGCTGTAACATGTGACTGTGTATCAACAATATTAAAGAGGAAATATGGTGTGATTATTACAAACCACCAAACACACTGGCACACACACACTCACACCACACAGGCATGCAGAATGCAGCGCGGGCCAGATGTACACGCAAACATGCATAATCTACAGACAAGGCCGTACATCCATGAGTCCATACACACTCACTCACACAAACACACACACACACACACACACACACACACACACACACACACACACACACACACACACACAGTCGAGTGCGAAACCACATATACACACAGGAGCACTCACTCACCATAAACCACACTCATACACACACGCACACTCCTGCAGTGCATACCTCCCCACTATTGGTCCAGACCCAGACACCGCATGCCAGTGCACCTCGCTCCCTGAGCCGCAGGCCGCAGGAGTAGAAGAAGAAACAGATGGGTACCAGCTGTTTGGAAGAGAGCCCCGGGTACACAGCTACTGTATTGCAACCCACACACACATGCATGCATGCATGAACACAAACTCATTCAAGTTATTTAACTGCGCCCATGCCTATACTGTGTCTAGTATTTACTCACAAAGGTACATTACTTTACAGGGAAAGTGTTGTTAGTGACAACTTTAGATGTGAGATTATCTTTGAAATTCAAAAGCGGTAACCACAAACGACGACAGATTCACTCGTGTTGAAATCCACAGAGCACCTTTAAATACTATATGTAGTGCAGTCTGTAAATGAAGCAAGGAATGTTGCTTTAGCTCTGTACCTAAGCAAGCCCACTTCAAGAATAAAAAAAAAGAAGAAGAAAGAAATGAAAGAATTACTATGAGGTCAAACTGCTGACTTTGAATGTGTTCACATCCATATTCAGCACTGTAGGAATGATTCCAGGCAACCAAAGAGGGTTCTGGGCCAAAATGTAGAGCCAGTCACCCCACTGTCTAATGTGTTTCATTTGCTGAAGGAAGCCCCTAGAAGAGTCAAAAAAGTGAAGACGGCTGCACTGCAGGCTTGGTAGAACACCACCAGGGAAGATACAAAAGTGTCTGCTAATGTCTGCAGTTCACAGACTTCAGTCAATGATTGCAAAACATGTGCAACCGAGTGTAGCAAAGCAGCACTTACTAATATTTTCATATTAACAACTGTGTAATATGAAAAGTGTGGAAGTGACAATGGTGTGTATGACAGCAAGTGTACATGTTAAAATGTCACTTTTGAAAATTACATGTAAAGAATGAAAGCATGCAAAACAAAAAGGACAAAATGAAATGTACATCTTAGAAGTTTGTTTTCTCAACAACTGTGACCACTGTTCCCTAAATAAACGTCAAGTTAAGTGTCCAGAATGAGGCCAGTGGATGCTGTTGATCGTTCCAGATTCTCTTTCTTTCTTTGTTTCCTCCCTGAACCCAGCAATTGCTGATCCAACCTCAACTATCAACTTTCTTCCTATGAGTCAACTGAGGTGGTGACTCCTTCAGCTCATTACAACATGACTTATTGAAACCAAAGCTCTCCCTCTAATGCCTGAAATGCATGTTTCCTCTGTCTGAATGCCATTAGTTACAGCCAGTGGTTGTTCCCTCTTATTACGTTCACTTGGAGCACAATCTGTCTCATTAAAGTAAAATTCAGCATTGTGTGAAGTACAGTAAAGTCGGGGTTTAATTCCTCAGAACTTGAGACCACTGTGACAGTCCTGCCACTACAAACGTGACATTAAACATCACAGAGCGCCATCTGCACAGCTTACCGGCATCCTGGAGCAATACTCCATACTGTACCAGCTATTGAACACTGCACAGGAAAGAAATGACAAATGGAAATGGTATTGTGTGTATGGTTGACCACGGTCGTCCTGTGATTTCCAGCTCCAGCGCTGATGTGGTCTGGCCAGTGCGGGTTTAGAGGGCAGACCGGAGCAACAGTAGGCTGGTTCGGGATCTTTTTCCCTCTCGAAGCCAACAGGATGTCTTTAATGAACCACAGTGTGTTTGAACTGTCGCATCTCACCATACAGCCGTCCAGCCCTCATTGCTGGCATGCACTACATGAAAAGGAAGAGGCAGTGAAATAAGAAACATGCAAAATGCAGAAGATGTATCAAATCCAGGAAATGCTTTCTCAGAGACAAAGACCACAAATCAAATTTTGGCCATAATAGAGGGAAACGTCGTTGGGTTAAGTATTGTGGAGGTTTCAAGTGTCTGGGGCTGCCCTGTTCTTGTTGTGCCCAGGCAAGTGTTTTTGAGTTCCCTGCCACAATTTTCATCATGTCAGGTTTGAAGCAACCTCAGAATCAGACTGCAGCCAATGTTTCAGTGAAGACTATAGTTGCTTGTTGATTTATTTTTTAGGGTTTCAGGGTAACACTGTTGTTTGCCACAGGTTCCACAGTGCTGGGATTGACCCTGTTTGCTTTCGAGTTGCTGGTGGGTGAGTTTACCTGCTATGTCCACAAGATGGTGTTGCTGATGTGTCATATAACCGATGGAGGTGCAGTGCCAGTTATTGTGGCAGCAACAAAGAGAAAACAAGCTCACATCATTTTCACGATATCTGCAAACTGTGGTGATGGTTCAGTAACTGTGAGCGTTGATATGCTGCATATTGTTTCAATTACTCCAAACTGTTGTTCCAGACCATGCCATAGGAAAATGCTCAAAATACTCCATGTTTGATCTTGTGGGCTCTTGTGAAACTGGAAATGAATGGTGATTAACTATAATGATGATCATCATGGTGAAAGGTTTTGTACCACAGGTTATTTGACTGTGTGAGCTGGTCTGCATTGAGTAGGCCTAAAAAGGGAAGCCCTTAAAACTGTTACCGTTTGTGAAGAATACTGCACGTGGAGCGACATTCTGGCTGATGAAAACAAGAGGATTTACAGTCAGCAAATAAACTTGTGTCATAATTAATCAAGAAATGGCAAGAACTCAAAGAAGCAAAATCTGTAAAAGTGTAACAAAATTGTTTTCTTGTCCACATTGCATGGCAGTTGGAAACAAATGAGCTGCTTAAGTCTAGCTCAGTTTTATTTGTGTGTGAACGTGTGCATGTGTGTGGTGTTGTAGTGGGAGGCTTTGTAGTGTTGAGTGAGAGAAAAGGATATGGCTATGATTAAAGTAGGCACTAAAGCAAAGGTGGTAATTGGGATCATAAACACTCACTTTTCCATTTACCCCTCTAATGAAGCGTTCCTGTTTACTCTGAGCAGCCAGTTCATCAGAAAAGCAGCATCCACTCTGAGCTCGTCTGACTGTTTAACACACTTCAGATCTGCTTATATTATGGCGGCGTCGCGATGAAGGACGTCAACAAATACAGAGCGTACGGGACACAGCATAAACAGACTTACAATAAATGCACCAGTTTTCAAGGGTTGATACTATACCAATATTATTGTGCTGAGGCTGCTGCTGTTAAAACATTCATGAAAGCCATCCAAAACTGTGAATGTATTTCCAGAAAATTGGTGAAACACAGATATGATGTTGTCTGCTATTTTTTGACTTTTTTCCACTTTGCTTTTATCGATACACCAATCTATCCATATCAACCAGATGTCTTTTTTCTTGAATTTTCAGCGTTTCCAGTTCACAAATTGACTGTAAAGGACCAGTGTCTAAAATCTGAAGGGATCTCTAGGCAGAATATGGCAGAGATGGAATATAATATTCATAAGTGTGTTTTCATTAGTATAAAACCTGATAACCTGACAATTTTGTTTTCATTACCTTAGAATGATCTCTTTATATCTACAGAGACAGGGGGTCCTCTTTCATGGAGTCTACCATGTTGCACCGCACCATGGGCCTTTAAGGAAAGCACAGAAGAAGCTTCCTATTTGCAAATGTGCACTTCCTTCCTTTCTCAATATGGAACATGTAATATGGCATTTAAAAAAATGATGAGAAGAAATCGTGACAATGTGCGCAGCTGTGTTGAACCACCTGTATGCTCTCTGCTTGCTGGTCTGCTTCTGAATTGCATAAGTTAGTTGGAGCCCAACATACCTGCTTACAGGTCTAGTTGATTTATTTGTATGTATTGGCATAAAAGTAGTCAAATTTCAATGTATCCAATGCTTGAATCTCCCCATAAATACACAAGATGTGTAAACTGACCTCACTGTCCTCAGTGATAGCTGTGTGGTGCTCATCTGCTCAGCCACGATGAGAATCACTATTTACGCAGTTCTTCCGCTGTTTATTCCAAATAAACTTGAAACATTAAACTGTTTTTCTCTCAGAAGAGCCCTATTAGTGTAGAACAACACTGAGTAAAACAGCGAGAAAATAAAAATGGTACATTTAATCACAGGAAAACACTAAGCATAATTCTTTTTGGCAGGATGAAGTCAGTTTTAATCTGAGATTTTACAGCCACCTTTGAAACTCCTTGACAGAAAGAAACAACCCTCAAAAAAAGTAATGCAGAATCTAAACATAAGAGAAAGAATATATCTACACACACACGAAACACACTCACAGCAGAGCAGAAAATGCAGTATCTTTGAGTTTTTTATAGATAGAGAAAAGAAAAAAAAATCATTCTTAGCTCAACAGTAATTTTTCATCTATTTGTCTGCAATTAGCCTTGCAAATGTAAGTGTGTTTGGTCTCCCCTCATCGTGTCTTTATGAAGGTACATAACACTGGAGGACAGAGCTGTCACACCATGCAGACACAGGCTTGTTTTACTGCTAATCAGGGCTCTGCCCGCCAGGCTCTCTCTGGCAGTGACTGCTGTAATGCCGGGTGTCAGACAGAAGAGATATAAGGTCAAAGTAACGGCAGCTCATAATCATAAATATAAGGAGGGAAAATTCTCGTCAGGGCGAGGGTGTTTTTCATCAGTGACGAAAAAGTCACAGGTTGTTCTATTAGGACATTAAACTGGAAGATGTTTGGATCAAGTGTCAGGTGTCAGACGTGGTTTAATGAGATGTGTCCTCCCTCTGCAATATCAGAGCACCTAAAATGTCACAAAGCCCAGAAATTATAAGCAGTTCAACAGCTCTGGATGTATTTTCACTGGTTTGACAGATGCTTTATTATGACTGGAAGCGTTTAACTAAATATTACGCCTGCCCTCTGGCTGCTTAGATTAAGATCTGTTTAACATTCTTTTCTTTCCCTGTAAAAAGCAACATATATCTATTAGGCCATCTGAGTTTCCAGTTCAACCCCACTTTCAAACATGATTCTTTCTGACTTTACCACTCACCCAGGACATGAAACGTTAATTTATCGTAATCCTTTGAAAAGGGAACCTGGAGGAAGCTCACCCAGTCAGTGTGTTCCCTTTGCCTTTCCAAGTCCAAATGCTGTGTGGCATGTTTGACGTAGCAAATGAAAGGAATAACGCAGGTTGTCAGGTAGGAAAGAGCCAGGCTACGAGGCCACAGCAATCAGGAAAACTTTGTCCGGCACTAGGCATGACTTCAATAAAATACCTCCAGTCCTGCTTTTAAAGGCATTAGTCCTGGGCAAATTAAAAAGTAGAGTGCAATTAAAAGAAATCACTGTGTAAATGTTAGCATGTGGAAGTTTTTCTTTTCCTTTTCCCTTTTTTTCCCTTCCTCCTAGCTGAACAAAGAATGCCCCAGAGGCAGAGCTGCGCAGCTGCTGAATATTACTACATCCATGTGTTTTAAATAAGACCCCATTATAATCAAAATCATAAAAAAGGTAATGTGGCTCTCTTAAACATTTAAATTTAAGTTAACCAATGTAGAGTTCAAGCCTGTGTGAGCGTTTTTTTTTTTTTTTTTCTTTTTTTAGTGCCCAATTGAATGAAGCTTTGGAAGAAACACATTAGGCAAGCATCAAAGAAGCCATTATTTGAAACAAATATATTGCTCTATTGAAGATACTCAAAGAAAAAGTACATGCAGTTGCTAGTAGCATTTTTCCAAACATTTGTTTGCCCTTTTGACCAGATGATCCAGGGAAAGGTCTCTTATGCAAGACTGCAAGAAAGACTTTATAAAGCCTACTGACTGATAGAACCAGCTGTAGCACACTGAAAATGTGAGTGAGGTAGGTTGTCATGTCCAACAAACTCACTCTAAGAATATTCCTGTCACTTTCCACTGCCCACTACTGAAAGATGCTTGTATTGGAGGTAGTCGGCTGATGGTCTTATTCAGAGCAACCTGAATCAGCAGGGCTTTGACATAACAGAACCATCCTGGAGAATGAAAAAACAAACAAAACAAACAAACAAACAAAAAATCAAATCAAGTAAAAAGAATCAGTAAAAACACAAAATAAACTTAATTGAAAAAGCTGACACACTTAAACAACCTGCAGTAGTCAGAAGAGCTCATACAAAGTGGGTCTGAAGTGAATTCACTTTCAAAGAAACCAGAGGACCAAATTGCGGATACATTCTGTGGGGCCTACTGGTCTGCAGAAATCTGCTATGCTCAACCCTTTAGTTAAATGTCACTGAGGGTGTCGCCTCACACCAGGACGGATGAGTTTCCATGGGAGGAACGAAGATGTCTGGCCAAATCCACTTTTCCCCCTTATTAAAATGGATATTTCCGAGCTGTCAGAGGGTGAAGTCTGGGTTTTCAGAGACTCTGCTGACTTCTCGCTGACAGTGGGCTTCCTTTCCCCATAGGTTCAATATCTCCTGTGGCTCCCCCTCCCACTGTGCGGTATAGCGGGTTCCCTATGACTCCCCAGCCAGCACTGCTCTGGGCAAGTTGTTCACTTTTCACTTAACGGCACGCACTAATTTACTGAGACTCTACACTGTTTTGGGTCCGCGGTACAATTCCCACGTTCCAGCTGAGAAAATATATCATTAGTCCCTCATCGTGTAATGCTTGCCACGTTACGTTATAAAAGCTGGGTGTAAAGCGACATGGATAAAACAGGAGTGATTTCCAGTGTGCCTCATTTTGACCGCCTGCTTGGAATAAGTGGTGGGTGTTAAGAATTTGAAAAGGGGACGAGATGCGGTGTTGAAAAGGCCATTTTGCTTACTAAATACTCCTGGGTGGCTGGAAGACTAAGCATTTCCATTGCAAATGTCTCCAATAACGTGCTGCAGCCATATGAGTGTAAGTCTTTATGAGGCTGCCTTGAAAGTTATATGGATTAATTAACTTTCCAGGGAAATTAAGATTCCATGCTAATTGTAGTCTAGGTATGTTTAATGAGATCTAGACAGAAGATGGGTATTACACAAATAAGTTCCTTCCCCCACATGTTTACTCTCTGCAGTAATGCTTCATAAATGAACAAAAAGAAGGTTGTTTACTGCTCAGAGGCAAAGACTGAGAGACTTCACGGTAGACCGACATTCACACAACTGTTGCTGAGTGCAATCTATGTGTTGCTCTGTCATTACGCGCTGAGATTGAGCGAAGACCCTTTTTTGGCACAAGACCACAGCTTTCTGGGTTTTTCACTTCACAAACATTTTTACAGGCATGACAGGCTGTGACCGAGCAGGCCGCAACAGACAGCTCTGTCACCTCAAAACAACCACCCCGCAAGGCCACACGAGACGGCTAAATATATCGCCTCCCAGGAAGCAAAACAAAAAAGAAAATGTTAAGTCTGACCGGCTATCTTGTGGCTTAATTAACGAACACAGGACACAGTCACAGCAAATTAGAGGCTAGTGGAAGATCTTTGACTGGATGCTTTGTAGGCTTTACCACATGGGGACCACAGTGCAAATGGCCTCTCATATCACTCATCGATGCCATACTGTACACCCAGTCACCCCACTTCACATACCCATGTTTACTCTGTTTGCTATTCTACTTAACACTCCTACCTATCCAGATTACTTAGAAACCATCCTCTACACCTCCGTCACTTTATTTCCTTAATCACAAGTCCATTCATGTGGCAGCAATTTGGGCCAGCCAACACCCAGTGGTGAATGTGCCTGACCCCCTTTCTGCCCCCTCAAGCCCCCCCCAGACACCCACTGGAGAGCCACATCTATCGCAGGAGCCTTCAGGGGCCTTACTGGCAGCCGCAGCCCATTAAAGCTGGCCTGTTGGGATTGTGTGTGTCTGCATCTACGAATCAGAGATACGTTAAGTTACAAAATGTTGTTCTGGGCATGAATATGACCTAAGTAGCCTGCTCAGTAATGAGCATGACGGTCTACTCTCCTGTATTAAACACATTCTCAGAAGAACACACTCTCAAAAGCTCAATAATCCTATTTAAACACTGTATTCATAGAGGTTTCTAACAAGCATCAGTGCTATGTCTCCACTGTAATGAAAAGCATAAGCAACCATGTTACGTAATTAAAACCAGTGTGCCTTTGCAGTGGTATCTTTTATCAGTATCAGTGGAATAGGATAAAAAGAACTTAAATTAAAGCAAAATCCATTGGTGCATTTATTACACCCTCATATCAGCAAAAATGGAGAAGGGGATTTTAATTTTTTTTGTATCACAGTAGCAGAACACAGGTTTTGTTAGTACAAGGCCTCCTATTAAATTGTTTCATTGCCACAGAAAAACGGTGGCCTTTGACTTTGTGCAGAAGACATCATCAGCTTACAAGCTCTCACAATAAAACCCATGCACAGCGTAATAAGCCCTGCTTTGTTTCGAATACATCCAAGTGAAAACATTTATTGGACTAATTACAATGGTCTCCCATTGGATTTTCTTCCTGTGTTACACATGCTTTGGCAAAGTTCCCAGTATTGTGTCAAAATGTCTCACTAGTCATGACTATGGCACTAACTGCCATGCACAGAGAGGCAAGGAGGGAGGGAAAAGCAGAGTGCCTTTGCTGCCAGGGCAAAGCTGTGAGTGTTCACAAAATTTAAAAAAGCAGCAAACCACTAACCTGAAAGCCACATGAAAAAAAAAACAAAAAAAAAAACAGAATGAAGATGGAACAAGGGACAAACAGTGCCCTGGGACCAGGGCAGGGAGATATAGTAATTTCAGCTGAGATTGTGGCAAGAGTAGCTTTATGTGTCCAGAATATTCTTAGCCAAGTCAGCAGCAAAGACACAAATATTCAGGAGCACACAGGCCAAAACAAATAAGCTTGGAAAACCCAGGATTACACTGCCAATAATCTTTGTTTTTTCATTGAATGTAGTTAATGTAACTAGGACTTTGAACACTGACCAACAGCAAAAATACTTTCATGTCACATAAAAAACAAAATCATCTAAACTGTGTGCAAATTAAAAATGCAAAATAAATGGTTGCAAATGAATATTTGAGTCCTTTAAAGAGAGACACCTAAAGCTTCACTGGCAGAGGTTGACCTGGAGGAAAACCCACAAGTCGCAATTCTGGAAGAGTGCAATTCTCCAGCTGGCAAAAAAACCCCTGAACATTAAGCCAAAGCTAAACAAGAATGGCTTAAAAACAAGAATGCGATTGTTCTGATGTGGCAAAGTCCAAGTTAAGACCTCAGTCCAACCCAGACTTAATGAAAGAACTTGACCATCGTGTTCAATTGTAGTCCATGTGTGTCTTCTCGTGTCAGAACTTGAGCAGTTTTGCAAAGACAAAAAGTGGAAGACTGTAGTGTCCAAATGCAAAGGCATAACCAGCCTGTCTGCACAGGCCCGGGGCTGTAAATGCTACTGAAAAATCAATACTGACATGAGGGGGAGAATTATAAAGGCAACCAAATACATCGTTATCTCAATTTGTAAAGATTTCCACAACTTCTTTTCTGACGAAAAATCAGCTAGGCACCATAATCAACACATTCACTTCAACATATGTTTATGTGTCAGGAAATAAATAATATGTGCCATATTTGTTTCACAGCTCTTTTCAGATATGAATGGTCAAGTCATGCAGCCTGAACAACAGCAAGCCAAATGGCGTGTTTACCTTGGCTGGGCAGAATGTGTTTAAAGATAAGATCATGTTTCCTGTCTTTTTGGCAAAATATGGGGCAGTTCCAACAGATTTGGAGCTATTTGTGGTTGTTGACAGTGACACCTGAAGCCAGCACTTGGGCCAGCAAAGTTATCAAATAAAGACACTGAGTGAATGAGGGATTATGGTTGTTGCAATAGATGTTTGAAACAACTGAGGTCTTTCAAATAGTTGTCTTAACTGGACAGTGTGTAAAAGAAATGTCCTTGCTGTACAGCCTGCCTATAAAATATCGCAAATGACAAATCTGCCAAACTAAAAATGTTCATTTTATGTCCAGGTCATATCATTGTAATTGATGCTGAATGCCTGAGACAACAGGAATTGTTTAGCTTTAGGTTTGTGTACTACACAAAAGCTGAAATTCTTGAAAATTAGGGCTAATTATTCCCTTTGAGTGCCTGTAATTGCATTCTTTAGGCTGAGATTCCTATCCATGTTGGAAGATTTTCTAAATGAAAAAAGAACAGCTCAGACTTTCATGCAAAACTTTGGCCAATGTACAGTTACATGTAACATAACTAGATTCAGAAGTTCATGGCTGATATAAGCTCCTTGGTCACCAAATGGAGGGTGTATGATGTTTAAAGACCCGAAAAAGATGATGATTCCAGGAACATCATTGAAGATGTCTTTTGAGGCATCAGCTGATATATTTGCAGAGTGGAAAAGATAACATGTCCAAAGGTCAAGGCAGCAAAAGTCCCATTCCCAGCATCAGTCAAGAGATGGTTGAAAATTTATTCATTCCAGTGATGAGGCAACAGTGGTCAGGTGAGTATAAATAGCAGCACATTTTGCAGACTCAACCTTCAGACAGGAGAAGAAGTCAAAGGAGCTGACAAGAGTCACCAAAGAGTCAAAGGATTTAACAAATCATCCACTCAAACCCTCCAAAGATGAAAACGTTCAGTGTTGCAGTTGCAGTGGCCGTCGTGCTGACCTTCATTTGCCTTCAGCAGAGCTCTGCTGTCCCAGTCACTGAAGTAAGAACTTGACTTCAGTCATTTCATTTTCTTCTCAGCTGTGAGTGTTTTGTCAAAATGCTAAGATGTTCCTAAATGCACCAAATTCATTGACAGGTGGAAGAGCTGGAGGAGCCAATGAGCCTTGAACATCTGGAGATTCCAGTGGAATCGTGGACGGTACGTTCAGTTAACTGAATGAATGAAGTCAAATACCATGAGCCAGATGAGCAGCAGGAGCATCAGAGCAACAGAGAGAATAAAGAGAGTGAGAGATGATGCTGGAGATGAACACCCTGCTCATGTCTCTTGTCTTTCACGCAGATGCCGTATAGCAGCAGAATGAAGCGTCACAGCAACCCCGTTCGCTGTAAATTTTGCTGCGGTTGCTGTCCTAACATGCACGGATGTGGTGTGTGCTGCAGGTTCTGAGGATTCTGCACCAGCCTGGAATTTCAACAACAACCACTAAATATTCATTTATGAAGCTTTTTTTTTTCTATCTGTCAGTAGTTTTACAGTTTTCAGTTGTACTTGTGGTTGTAAATATCTGAAGATGTGACTGGAATTGGTCGTACTGTAGTTCATGTGTGATGTCACTGTATCATCCACTCTGTGCTAAATATCTGCTGATACTACAGTGTATCATTACAATAAACTTCAATTTGGCTAATATATCATGTGTGACCACGTTCTTTTATCATTATTTTGGTCTTGCTATAATCTGGAGTCAAATTATGTCACAAATAAAGCAGAATATCAAGGTTTGAGGGACCACTCTGATGCATCCAGAAGTAAAGACATTTCCGTGCTTATTTGGCAATAAGTGTTGTCTGTGTATGATTAAATTAAGTGGTTCATCATGTGTGATGCTCCTGCACTCACATCTTGTCAAATTCAAGGTTGCACATAAACAATTTTTGAGCCTCTATATGGACAGAAAGAGAAAATCTGAGAATCAGACAGAATTAAAAATAAGCAAATAATGGTGCAGTGCGTGTGCGCAGATACTAACCTCCAATGCACTTATATTCTCTTAGTATAACATCACCTGTTTATTTTGCTCCTCGTGTTGTGTTATGTGTGTCTCATCTTTTTGTCTCTGCTCAGCAGTAAACACCAAGCACAACACAACAACATCTGTAGTTGTAGAAATGCTGATGGTCATGCTCGCTATGATGTTAATGGGACAGTTCACCCCAAATCAACATGCTTACCCATAGTGCTTTTTATCCATCTAGATATTTTTGGTTTGAGCTGCAGAGTTGTGGAGATATCGGCTGTAAAGTCATCTGCGTTCTCTCGAACATAATGGAACCAGATGGTGTTAAAGAAATACATTTGAAAAAGTCAACAGCAATGTCTCTTTCCAGAAATCATGACCCAGTCACTCAAGACAATCCACAGACCTTATTGTGAAGAGTTTCATGAAGGAACTATTTTCTTTCTACCAAACTACATCCATCAACCATGTCACATGCGCAGAAGGAAGCATACATCCACTCATAGGCGAGAGGCTCGTGCTCATGACAACGTGGGATCTAAGCATTAATGGCGTCCTCAGCTGAGCTCTAACGTCAGCTGGCAGTATCAGTTGACTGTGTACTAATCTCCACAAGCTTGCAATGTCAGTCTGGGGTTAGTCGAGCTGATGCACGTTTCCCCCTGCTCAGTGATACAGTTGGGAGGTGTAGTTTGGTAGACAGGAAATAGTTCCTACATGAAACTTCTCACAACAAAGTCTGTGAATTATTTCAAGTACCTGGGTCATGATTTCTGGCAATTTGAGCCACACAAGCCCAGTGCCATCTAGTTATATCATACTTGAGAGAAGGCAGACATCTCTCCAAAACAATCTGCATCAATTAAAAGGACGACAGGTAAGAGGGAAAAAAATATATAATTTAAAAAGAAAGGGTATTTAAAAAATGGGTTGTCACAGATGTGGAGACATTCATTCTACTGTTTGTTGATACAGATGCGGTATGAAGCCGCTAGGCAGAGGGAATTTTGGTAATTACACAAGATATGTGGAAAGACTGAAAATTGAAGTGGCCCCTGACTTTATCAGTGCTGACTGCAAACAGATTACTTCATTTGTACTTTTTGTTGTTTGAATATGTTTTTTTTACACTATCAGATAGTCTTATGATGTTTAAGTAAAGAGGAAAAATATGTAAATATAATCAGCAGTAATTCTCACCTTTGTTTGTATTCAGTTGAGCTCTGCTGTCCCAGTCACTGAAATTAAGAACTTGACTTAAAAGCCATTTTATGTGCTTGTTATCCACAAGCATTTTGCCAGGATGCTACATTTGAGCTAATTCAAATGTAAGTGTGTGTGTTTTTCCTTTAAACTGCCCTGATTCCTCTGAGATGAGAAGAGGTGAATAGAATGAATGATAATGCTCCTGTCTCTTTTCTCTCACACCGATGCCACATAACCTCAGACAGAGATGTCAGAGTGGCTCCATTAGATGCTCCGTCCTCGGCATCTGCTGTGGGTGAGGATTGTTGTACCAACCACTAAAATTCAATTTGTTATGGTTTTTGCCCTACATTTGGTCATGCTGTGGTTGCTCTCTGCTTATATCAAATACGGTAACTGCAGATAGTATTGTATATTGTTAACATTCAATTTTAATGTCATTAAAATATCCTATGACCAGGATGAGTGACCAGTGTTGTGGATGAACTATTAATTTACAGTAAATAGAAGTGGTATTGCATGCAATCAGTAACTTAACTTAACTTAACTTAACTTAACTTAACTTAACTTAACTTAACTTAACTTAACTTAACTTAACTTAACTTAACGTAATTGATGATGATCAGGAAGAGAGGGTGTAAGGAACTACACTCTGACAAATGTGGGAGTATGCTATCACTTAATATCTGTTACCATGCAGGCCCAAATACAGGAATGTTAAGGAAGTAATGTCCTCCGCTGGCCTCCAACAAACAACAATCAGGCAGCTTCATTTTCCAAGGGTGGTCCGCTGTCCAAGAGTTAACCAGGGCCAGCTCAGCTCTACTGTGCCTCGCTTGTTATCCAGCACAGTGAGGGGAAGTATGGCATCTAGCCATGGTGGTATGCATGCTATTGTGTTATTTCAGCATTGCTGGATTGCACCTCGCAATTATAATGACCACAAAGGTCAAATAAATGGTCTGGTGTTAATTCAGTGCAGAAATGGGGAACACACAGACTCAGACTCGGTGATCGAGTTATGAATGGTGAAACAACATAGAGAGAGTCAATATATTGCAAGTGACAAGCAGAACAATGGCAAACCTGTGATGGCTATATGATTCCGATTTAATTACCCCCACACACAGAGACAGAGGTGCATGTGCAATGCAAAACACACACATTTGCCCACACTCACACATGCACAGACTACCAGTCTGGAGCCTGGCGGCCTCCTGGTCTGATCCCACCCTCATTCAGCCTTGCAGGGGGCTGAGCGGCGTGCCAGGCCTGCCTCACGCCCAGACGGATGCCCGTTCTACGCCCCCATACCAACAGAGCTGCTGCCAAACCACACAAGGAGATAGTAAATGAGAGCAGAGGGTTCTGTTCAGCTTCCTCACACACACACAGACACACACACACACCATGTGGTTTATTTTATCTGACTCATACCCACATACACACACACAAAACACAATGCAGGCAGGCAGGCAGGCAGGCAGGCCGGCAGGCAGGCAGCAATTAGGGGCCTGTTCATCAGTGAACTACAGTAAACTAGCTCTATAAATCTTCAAGCGACTGTTTTAAAGTGTACAAACTAAAATGTTCGGGTGGTAAACTGAGGCATTCACAGGATGTTGCTGTTGTTGGTCATTTGATTTGTAGACACTGTCTCGATGGCATTCAGACAGAGACAAATGACATAACCTCAGATCTTGGTTGAGACACACAAATGGAAGCTGAAGTGCACAAAAGGTAGTTTTAGGTATCTTTTGTTTTTCTAAGAGGTCAACCACAAGACTGATGAGAAGATTGACACATGAATCCTTTTGATTTGCAGTTTTCAGTAAGAAGAAAGACTAAAACCACTGCATCATGATTTGTAATACTCACATATGCAATGTGAGGGGTCAGTCTGGAACTTTGACATCTCATTGCATTGCAGCAATAGTTGAACCAGGTTGAACTTAATTTGCCAAATGAATCAGAGGGCTATGTTTTTGGTGCACACAGGGCTATTGTCTGTCTTATTATGGCCTTAGCCAATATCAGGACACCTTATCCGGGCACCAGGAATTTCTGTACTCACTTTTGTGCCAATCCATCTAGTTGATGTTGAGAAATTTTAGGAGATAAGTTAAAATTCTTACTTGCCGGTGGTGATACAGGAAAATTAAGGCATCACCAAAGTCTGTAGGTATCATCCTCTGGGACCATGAATACCTAGACTAAATTTCTACGCAATTTGTCCGTTAGCTGTCAAGATATTAGCAACAGACTAACCACCCGAACAACTGATGTTGCAATCCCCGGAGCCATGTTGCTAACATAGCTAAAAAATATGTCTTAAAAATGAGTGATGGAATTGAACTTTCTGTTTAATGTGAAAATAACAACATATGATTAAATACACAAGATTATTTTCCTATTTATGGTCTTTGGGACTATTTTATGGTATTTCACTTCAAAGCATATTAGTTAACTTTAACTGCTGGCAAAAATAATCTTCAGGACTAATTTCTCTATTGGGACTGATGAATTATGAGTAATACCTTTTTAAATGAATATCTAAACTGTGGAGTAGAACTTTGGAATTGCTTTCAGTGAATGTTCCCCTTGATTGGATCCAGAGGGCCACATTGCATACAGTGTTGCCTGTAATATCTCATCCGACTGCAATTGTTTCAGACTCTTAACCGACAGATTAGTCATCACTTTCTACAGTTAATCACTTAAACCAGCAACAGCGGAGAGCAGAGTGTGAACCAGAGGCTCCACCGCAGGTCACACTCCACAGCAAAGGCTGGGAGCCATTCACACATACACACACACACACACACACACACACACACACACACACACACACACACACACACACACACACACACACACATACAATCAAGGCTGGGAACCACTGACATGAGGTCAAGACCTCCCCTACAGCTGAGATGATTAAACACGTTTCTACAACCCACACACTGCCCAATAAAATGTGCTGTGCTGAGGATGATGACTGTGTTGTACACACTGGGAGCATCATGGGCTCCAGCCTTCTCAGAGAGCCCAGCCCTGCCAGTGAGACAGAGGTACAACACCCTGCTGCAGCGGCTCCACTTCCACCTACTCACCATACCTTGAGGGAGCAATCAACCTGGCTTCTTATTAGGAGTATAACGCCTGTTTGTACATGTGCGCATGTATGAATGAATATTCCCTCCAAAGACCCTCCAAGTCGGGGCAAAGGCTGCTTCTGAACCATGGCGCTGCATAATCCAGCCCTGAATGAAGGCAGGGGGGAAGATAAACATTCCTGGACAATGAGACCCTCCTTTACCCCCTGCTGTACTCATACCCACTTTAAATCTGCTTACCCACAATGCAACACTTGGCTCAAGTGAATAGCCCCCCAGGAACCGATGCAGTGGCACTACAGAATAACAGCCCCGCTCCTCGAAGCCACAAGTGTCAGCTATGGCTCGGATACAACCCTTCTGGGCCTGTACTGAATGCATTATATCCAATTCAACTGGTATTAATATACTTTAATAAGACCTGTTTTCGATTAATTCTCCCTTGAAACCAGTAGTAACACGGCTACTAGGCACACATAAAAATTGAATGAATGGAGAAGGGCTGCCAGAGAGTCAGGAGGGGGAAAATAGGAATCCTTGTGGATTTGTCCTCACCAGCTGGCTCTTGAGCCCAATATAATGGTTGTGCCCATGGCTCTCAGAGCACCAGTCAGAGGAAATATTTGCCCAGCCTGTAATGTGTTTAAGGTGCACAGTATGAATCAGTTCAAGTCATAAAGCCCTTGCGTGTCATATCCTGAGAGGGGGATAGAGCTGCTTTGCCTATATTCCCCTCAAGTGAACAGGGACAATGGCTTTGTGTTGTGTTTAGATGTCAATGTAAAAGGAAAAAGCCAGACATTTCAGAGGAACCTGGGATTAAATAAGCCAAAAAATGCTTACAGCACCCATAGGAAACACACCGCATAGGTATAGAAACATCTGTCTGTTCCATGTTATGGGTGGTGATAAAAAGTCCCATGTCCCCCACTGCACCTGCTGTTATGAAGCCTAGCTGCAGAAACACTACCACAGCAAGTGACTCATAAATATTCCACCATTGGTCATCCAAGAATGAAAGAAAAACACAGCATGGCGATATTAATGTGCAAGGTGAGAATTAAGAACATTAATCTTTTCCACTTCCTGTGCATCAGGTGAGGCACATGTGGAGGGGCTCAGTGACTGTGATCATCATGCACTCCCAGCACAGCTCTGAGTCTTTTTACAATTTCCTGTTTGAAACGTTTCTGCAGCAAAGCAGAAAACTGTCACAGACAATTAGCTTTTATTGGAGAACATATTTATTTTTGGGATTAACTTGTAACCTAGCAACATCAAATGAAGCCAAAATCTGCATTGAGAGTTGACTTTGGATTGCATTTTTGCAATTAGGGGCGAGTTTAGTAATAAAAGTCACCCATTAATGCCACCATTTAGTGGGCTTGTACACACAATGATGGCTAACATATGGCAAACTTGTTCAAAATATTAAGATCGGCTTGTCCTTTGACACCACTATGTTCCTACTCGTTGCTGTTTCGGCTTGTGCCAAACACCATGGCTAAACCATATGAAGATTAATGATTCCAGATTTCCCTCAGCTCGAAGGGCAAGCGATGGCTCATTATACAGTTATTAAAAACAGCAAATTATTACAACATTTATTATCCCGGGCAATCTTATTTGCCCCACCAATGTCATAACTTCCATCTTTGCCATCTGCATTGGAATGAATGTGTCACATGTGCCACAATTGCCACAACTGCACACTCACAGTAGTCTACAGGATATGAATGTAGAGCAGAGGTCCCTGAACCCCTCCCCTTATCCTCTCACTGTCTTGCGAGGTACTTAGAGTGTATACAATAGACACATTTACGTGCCATAACAACCTGCCTTAAACACACAGATTGCTATCACTGATCTATACAGTGTAGCCCACTGGGTCATTTCCTGTAGTGGTTTCACTTGTTGTGCCTTTGAAGCAGGCTTTAATAATAGGACCCAACAGAACTAATGAAAATGCTCTCTGTCAGATTAAAAGGGAGCTTCGGTCTCAGCAAGCTAACCACATTCAGCACAAACATTAAAACGCACGCACACACAGAGGCATGCGTGCACACTTACACACAGTACAGAAGTGGTTTACACAGAGAGGACCACTCCTTCTGATGTGTGGATGACTGCTAACCCTCTTAACAACACTGAGAATACCATCAGTGAGCTGTTTCATACAGCAATAGAGAAAATGAGCCAGTGGATCAATGTCAAAGGGGAAAGGTGAGACGAAATAAAGAGAGGCATTGCTCCATAATGTGAGATGTGATTCTCTTTGTACCCCTTTTTTTCCATTGTAGAAGCTGCAATGTGTGCTGTAGTGGTGGTCTTGTGCTTAATGAATCCACTTCAGTGCAGTTCCTCTCCGTAAGCCTTTAGGTTTAATCCCCCAGTCTGGAGCAGTGATAGTCTGGCCCAGGGGATGACATCTGTGAATCGTTCATTAACTTGTAACCAGCAGCAGATGTCTTTAAAAACAACTCGCTACATGTACGCCTTATTTTGCTCCCTGCAACAGTCACTTTTGCTTTGCTTCATTCACTGTTAGACCCCGGCTACATGGAGTTGTTTATTGATCTCACATTGGAGAGAATATGCAATTTTATGACAGTGAAGACTCACATCATATTAAGAATTATTTGAAAAGAATATGGGATTTAGTGACACATAATGTAACTACATAAACTGACAAAATGTGATAAAACGGTATCAGACAAGTCAAAGAAATAACTGAATACAAGCAAAAAAAGATTTCCTCTTGCACCAATAAATATAATAAACATAATTTTCTTTATTCTTCTATTTATTTTTCATATTACTTTTTGTTTTTACTCCCTCGCTTTCCAAATATTTGGGTTTCCTATTTTTTTATGCATATCTGATAATGAGATATCCATGACCGTGTGTGTGCAGGGTAGTGTGTGAACCTGTCTGTGTGTTTGCAACCTCAGTGTTGCAATAGAACTGAAGTGGCAAACTATCATGACTGAAAAAGCTGCTAAATCAACAGACAGTGCAGATAATGTTAATCATCCATACACAGCACTGCATGCTGCTGTAGTATCACTGTACAGGGCTAAATTCTTGTCACACTAGTGTGACTTAAAGCATCTTTTGTCATAATGACCAGAATATTTTAACTACTGTTACAAAAGTTAATATGGTGATGCCACAACAGTATGCAGTATGTGGATGATTAGCATTACATGCACTTGCTGGTGCAGTTTAATGACAAAGGTTAGCTTTAGCTATGTAGCTTGTATTATTTACTTCATGATGTGTTTAGTTATATTTTCTGTCTGATATTCTTTTGCATTTCTGGGCCTCCATACCACAATGTGAACCGGGCGGAAGTGTTAAGCTGTGAAATTGAATAACGTCCTGTGTAAAACACACTGTGCCACTTTGAACACCTGTGAAGCCACTTAAATCTGCTGTGCATTAGGCCTCAAGATGGACATGGAGCATATAAAGAGCAGGGCATTTCAACACTGACAGCCTCCCTATGGAAATATCATGTGTGATTTCAGGGGGGTTAACCAGAGCAGGAAGACTGTGGTCTGTGTCTTCCAGGGTGATATATATGTGACACAACGTGATTCATCTGCTACTGTGCATCCATAAGCTGTCTGGCAGATTCAGCTTTTTTTTTTTTTGCTTTTTTTTTTTTGGCACAATGATTATACAGTGTGGATCTTGGCTAAATTAGCCATGACATGCATTAAAATATTTCCTTTTGCCCATATACCAGGCAAATTTAGCCTAGAGGAGACTTTTCTATGTGTTTATTTGATGTTTTGAGGACCATAAAAGTGAATAAGTGGGATGTGCATCGCCTAAAGAGGTGATCGAATGTGTGCGCGTGATGAAAGACAAGTGTCACCGCCAAATACATGTTGTTAGGGCATTCCAGTATGATGTTGGAAATGAATTAGCCACCAAAGACATTCACTGGATTTGTACCATTCATGAGGATACGTCATAGTGAATTACAAACCCTTAACAGTGCCGTCATGCTGTTAAGGCTCAATCGACCATATCCAATCCTTTGGCTGGGGGTAGCACTTGTGTCATGCAGTGCAATATGATGGATTTCACAAATGTTTTTGAAATCACATAATTGTACACTGAAGTGAAACAAGGAAACAGGAGTTTCGGAGTTTAGCCACATATATTATAGCCATAGACGATAATGAAAGGCTTCATCGTACAGTCACATGAAATGTATTTTAATAAAACACAATGTACACATATGCAGTCCTATGACCATACATTTGCTGGATCCTAATTCTTAAACCTAGAGTATGTGAAAGCATAGTTTATTTGTCTTTTTTTCTTTCTGTAAAACATTGAAATCAGTAGATGAGGTCAAATGAATGTAATACAACACTTTTTGTGACATCAGACAGAAACCTTTTCCACGTGTTAAAGATATGCACTGTTATAAGGAACTCAAAGAATATTTCTGCATATAAGAGTAACAGTATGAGGCAAAAATTCTCACTGAACAAAAAAAAGTACAAAATAGAATTAATAAATAAATCAAATATATACCATATAAATGAAATAGCTATGTGGCGGCTATGTTTATTATTTGTTTTTAATCATTTTAATCTGTAGCTTGGTATTACAACCTTTTTATCTCTAAAACATTTAGAACGGTGAATGAGTCAATACTGAAAATACAGTAATAAGCTTTCATAATTAGATAAACTATATACACATGAGTCTGTTGCCATGCTAGTCGAACAACTAAATTTCTTCTTTTTTTTATCCACACTATACAGTTAGAGCATAAAGCGGTCTGAACGTAAACAGTTTGTGCTGAGAATAAAATACTTTGCAACTATGCATGGTAATTTCTTTAATATTACTCTCAAAAATGTACATAACATAAAGGCCACACATGGGAACACTCCGTCTCCATTCAGCGGGGAAGGTGAGGGTAGCTTTTACATAAATATAGGAACAAAAAAACAGTTTCTTTCAGTTCAAGATGCCATTTTCTTGTCCATCAGCATCATTTGCTTCAGCCAAATCTCTTTTGTCTCTTCATTTGCCATATTTTTTTTTCATCCTCCCTGGTTCAACCCCCCCATCCCCACCCCCCATTTTCTACGAGCAGTTTAGCTTGCATAATCCCTCACCACCTCTTCTATCCATCTCCCTCCATTCAGCGCTCCCACCTCCACAGTCCCTGGTTGCCCCTCCGTCTTCCATCAATGGTTAATGACATTGGTAATGACGGGAAATGAGGTCAGTAATGTCAACTGTAAAGGTCCACAAGGGGCGGGGTGGAGAGAACAGAGTCACCTGGCTGGTCACTGCAGTAGGGGAAGAAGCAGCAGGAGGCCGAGGCATGAAGCACGTGTTTAGTGTGTTGATACCGATGTCGTACGTTAGATGTATATTTTTGTAGTGACGGACTTGTGAGTCGTGGTTGTGTCCTGGAGGGCAGGGGAGGAGGTGGGGTTGGGCTAGAAGGCAGGTGGGGAGGTGGTGGGGTTCAGGATAGTCGTCGGTCAGAATATGGATGCAGCAGCGGCTAGCAGCTTTGCGTTGGTTCTTTATTCAATGGGAAGTCCGTAGGTTTAGTCCTCACTGGCTGGTGCGGGCAGAGGCCAAGTGGTCGCTGTGCTGGTTCTGGGCCCGAAACCGCAGCCTCTGCTTGTTCTTCTTCTTTGGTTCTTTGGATCGGTGCTTCCCTGAGCCACCTGGGAATAAAGAGAGAAAAAGAGAGGAATGGTTATCCCTTTAAACAGTACCACCCACATTTATTAAATTCTCCATATAATGACCAGAAAAGCAGCCTTTCTGCATTGAAAGATTGTCTGTGTGAGGTAATCACTTTGTGGTAGCTTGATTAATCGTAAATCAGTCTGAAACACATTAAAAGGTGAAACAGTAAATGCCCTGTCTTATAGAGGAGCCAGATATCAAAATTCAGCTTTAACCTCTATCTAGAAAATGTGTACTCCTGTTAACTAAGTCCTTAAAGGGAGAGAGACAAGAGCTTGGATTTGAAAATTTGATAAAGGTGTTGGAATACAAAGAAAACCACTTAGATAAGAGCTACAAGTTTCTTGAGACTCAAAGTATGTTTTGGGTATTGATGACTTCCAATTCCGAAAAAGGCCTTACAGTGATCTCTTACAAGATGCAATGTTTGCGAATGAAAAAAGGCAGAATTACATAAAGAAGTAACCCTTACATGAGGGAACATCACATATCAGGTCTTTGTTTGCTTCAACCCTGAGGACTGAACCTCAGTTTTAAACAAATGTCTGCTCAGCCCAACACTTTTCACTGTCACTGCAATAGAGAGGGAGCATAAGTATGGGATGTTGCATAACTCTCTTTCCAAGTTGGAAAGGTCCCCCTGCCCAAGGTTAATACATCCCAGGTTTCACTGGGATGGGCAAGGCATCCTGTTCTCATGGAAGCTTGTGTGGTGGAGGTTCTGCACCCACGGCTCTCTGTGACAGAGAAAACTCTGGCTACCGAACCACAAGGCAACAATCTGGCTGCCAAGGCCACAAATAAGATAACGAGGTGTGTGTGCGAGATGTATGTGTGCGAGGGGGAGTGAGTGTGAGGGAATTTAAGGGAAAAGAAAATCTAATGGGGGGAAAAGTGGAGTAAGGCTTGGATGATGAGACCCTATCTGGATCCTGATCTAGAACACAAAGAAACAAGCCACGCTATGGTTCGCTGAGGGGGGAAACGCAGGAGAAGGCTACAGAAAAACAAGTCCCGCTGTTTCATTGTTGATTCTAGGTCTTATTAGTGCACTTGTTCAAGCCTTTACTCTCATGAAAAATAGGTAACAGCGTGTAAAATGTTGCATTATCTCTAATTGCCCTCTCATACATGCTGGCGTTGCGGTGGCCTTTTAAGCACTACAAAAGACCTATTTCCCATTCTCAGGGCTATACACTATGAGGTAGATTTGAAAATATTCACTTGTTTAAGCCGACATGCATGAGAGAGCAAGATATTGCTCTGCTAATAGGGTCTCCCAATGAAAAATACAGATGCATGCAAACATCAAACCATCTCAGAGCTATTTCCTGCAATTAATCTAATCTTGTTATTTTGAGTCACATTGCCAGTCTGAGCCATGGCTATAAAGACTCCACACACAGCTCCTAGTTAAAATCACCCTTGGAAAACAACTTTCACATCTCTTCCATCAAAATCACATGCCCTTCAATTGAAAAATATTACCCGAGGACTTTGTACACTTGCTTAGCTGATGCCACTTTAGATTTTTTGCATGACTTACAGTATGATAATGTTTGTTAAAGTAAATCTGAAGCTGAAAGGCATTTGGCCTATAGGTTCATTTTCCTAACTGCTCTTTAAAGGGGCAATTTTCATTCAAAACAGTGTTGCTAGGTGCCTGATAAACACGGCTTTCAGTGCAATCAACTCAAGATGAATTACATTTGATGGCAATAAAGTACACGGTGCAGCATTAAACTCCCTCTGTAACGGGCATCGCCTTCATGGACCATTCCTTGGATGCAAAGCTGCATTTAAACTCAAAAAGCCTGCATTTACAGCAATTTCTTGAAACACAAATACTTATGTGAGAGTTAAGTTAAAAAGTAGTTTTCCTGGCTAGTTCAGGACTGGGCAGGAGATCTGTAATCCAAAGAGTTTTACACTCTGTGCAACAACGCTCAAAGCACACACACATATACACAAAAAACAGCAGGAAAGAAACACATTCAGAAGCTGCATATGCAGACTGAGCTCCTGAGGTCAAGAGGTATAAAATGCAGACAGGTTTCATAAGTACACTTTGTGATCAAATTTTCCATAGCTGTTACTGTAATTGTAATAGTAAATGATAAATATAATTTTTGACAAATTAATAAATCAATATCTGTTTTTTCTACATAAATATGACAGTAGCTACATCTAGTCATGATAAAGGAAAAAAAAACAAACTAAAATATAAGCTAACTTGTGCGAAAGGCACTATCTCATTAGCTGCCATCTCAACTTTTGAGTTTAGTGGAATTAATTTGATTTAAATTTTATATTCCAATGTATTAACTGATAATCTATATTGAATGCAATATAAATATGCCAGAATGACATACATTGAATCCATGAGTTAAGGAATATATCATCAAACTAGTTAAAGTGGACAAGAAAGCTGAGTGAATATGGTATTTTTCACACATCCTATAAAGAAGGAAGTATTAAAGTAGTCTGTAGTATCCTTTAGGCCTTATGCAGGTTCAATAGCAGGGATTATTCTGGGGTAAAATAACTAAAAAGGCATAAATTTAAGCTGTATGTCTTTGTAAGACAGTTGTTTCCAAGGTTTTTGTCCTTGCTCCTCTGTTGTGGCTTTGGTTCTAGCAAACTGATGACAGCCGTCAAGACACTGTACATTCTTCTTACAATAAAAGGAAAAAGTCTTTACAGCAGGAACCAAATACACTCAGCTGATGCTTGATGCTTTCCAGTCATCGCTTTTAAATTGCACCCTTGTAAATCACCACATTCTGGATATTGTAAGGATACTGCACGTATTTTTACATCACATCCACAGATAAATCCCTGCTCCCGCTGCACAGAAAACTCCACCCATCACTGTACCTTTACCCATCCTGGAAGATTAACTTTGTTAAGAAAATATTGACAAGTTTGGACTCTTATGAGCCACCCTTTTGACTGCAGCAACAGAATCCAATCCAACACAGCATTGTCACTGTATTTCAAGCCTCAGCTCAAACTCCCTGAACTAACTGATGCCACTTCATGAACTCACCTACACACCTATTTCAGACCATATTTCATAACCCAGTCTCAATTTTGACAGCTAGAGGGCAACCAATCCCCACAAAAGCCCCTTCCCCCAGCATCTGATATTGTCCTTGTGAGATGGTCTATCATATCTACCCAAGAACTCCCATTTAGCCTTTCCTCAGGGCACAACGCACTCTGAACACTGAGCTTTCATCATCTCATATTTACGACTGATGTAATCACTTAAGCTGATTACCAGAGTTCACAGAGGAAACAGTTTAATTTGCCTGGAAAGAAATGATTAAGTCATCTCAATTGCTTTCAAAACCAAGAACAAATTCATAAATCTTACAGCATGTAAAGATAATTTTGTCTTGGAAGGCACAGAAGGTTTCAAATCATTCTCTGTCTTTGTTTTGCCGTGTAACTGGCACAGTCAGGATCAAATCAAAGGAGCATGGCTTTATCAGAAAATTAGAATCCTTCGTTATACTTTTCTTTCCGTTCTGGCTGCATTTACTATCACTACAGCAAACCAAAATTTCACCACTGTTTAGTTTTCCTTCAGAGATACAATCTTCCTCTGCCAGCTTGACGTTTGTGTTTGAGTTTGAAATGAAAAGCTGATCAAACAAACAAACAAAAATCTCAAGAGCTAATCAAAATGTTTTGTATTTTGGAATCAGAAGCAGAGCCTGCGGTGGGATGGCTGTATAGCGCTGTCAAAAATGACCTTTGCGGAATCCTTTCATGTGTCCGCGTGTGTGCATGCACATTTGTGAATGATACACATGCCCTTTATGCCTGCGCGTCACTGATTGTGAGTTTCTATATCACCTATGTGAGCTTGAGAAATACTTAGTGTCATTTCCAATTTTTTTCAGCTGCCAAACCAGTGAGCAAAGGAATATTAAACTCCTCTGCACGCACTGTGGTGAACGTTCTTCAATAACTTCTCAAAGCCAGCCGGGATCCACTGCTTTTTCTTTTTCTTCCCCATCTTCCTCCCTCTCCCTTTTCCCCTCTCCGTGTCCCTGTGATGCTATTTGAGGCTCTCAGCAATAATCGAGACGATGGCATGGTGAAGATCCAACTAAGAGTTAAGCGCTATTAGACGTATCATATTATTAGGCTCGCACTCCAGAATAATATCTCCTTGCGGAACGGCAATATGACTACTTGTCCAACTGATGCACTGAAAGATAATCAGTCAAATCCATATCCAGAGGGAAGGAAGCCAAAGCCAAAGCTCCCTTCATCTGTGTCAAAGCTAATATCTTTGTTTTGGAAAAGGGGACCAAACTCAAGAATATATATACGTTTACACGAGAGAAAGTCTGCAATATGTAATAGGCGTTTAGTTACAGTTTTGTCGCTGAGCATGCTTTGGAAAAGTCTTTTTCTTTGCTGGCCCTGAGGCTACTGTATCTATACGTTACCCTATAATCACAGAGGCCATGACCTGCTAAAAAAGAGCGATGCACTGACTGTTGGCACAGGCCAAGTGATTTCATCCACTCACAGCTCCGACGGCAGTGCAGGAATCGAAGGCCTAATCTTATCTCCATTGCTTGCGGTTTGAGAAAAATCAATGGCTGACCTCGAGAAGGCATTAAGACATACGGTAAATGCGATCCTATACTGCTGAAAACTCTCCCCCACTCTCCTGTTACCCCATCCCTCCACTCGAAGCAGACAGTCAATTAATAACTTTCATAGGACACGGGGGCTGGGGGGGGGGGGTTGTACAGAAAACAGAGGAGAGGAGACAGAAAAAAAATCCAAACAATTTTGAAGAAGATTCGGCTGGACTTAAGGAAGGTAAAGCTGGAATTTTTGGCGGCTCGTCTTTTTCATAAACAGGCCAAAGCGGAGGCCATTATTTGTGAGGGAAGGAGAGAAGTACTGGCGCCAGTGAGATTTGATTTCAGTGGCAGAAATTGGATTAGCAGCCATTAAGGGCCTGCTCACACATACATTTATAATGCTGTGAAGGGGAAAGGATCTGTAGCCAGCCAGTGCTCTCTGTACTCACACACCGACAACTCCTCCGTCTGGGAAAAGGTTACGGATGCTGACACTGCCCTACACTGCTGCTGAACTTAGCTTCCAGTTGATTTATAGGTGGGACACAGTGGTATGACCTCAAGTGACCCATCGTTCATTAAGGCATAAGCCAGAGGTAGGCCGAAACATTTGGTGCTGTTGTCTGCCTGCAGTGAAATGCTCTAGAAGGATGATCTGACATTTGAGGCAGAGGGGAACATGATACAGATGAAAAGTGTAGAAAGATAGAAATTTGTAAGAAACACAGGGATGGACGAAGTGAAAAAGCTACGATATTTGGGAGGAACGCTACTGGGAAATACTGCGGCAGAGACACAGACGTCACATGTAGGAAAAAAGAAATCAGCGTTTTGACAGAGAGGACAATCATTTACAAGAAGCACATCTTGCCAACCAACTGACAAGAGGCTTTCTGTACAACGTCACTTAGCCCTAACAAGGTTACCCTGGATCACACTCTTTCATTCACTCTTTCATTTGTTCGTTCCCTTTCCCCCATGCTCTGCTTACTATCACCACGTTGCGAGGCGAGAATGATTTAAAACATACGCATTCCGATTTAAAAAGCTAATGTTGGGATTAGGTCGGTCATTATTTTCTCATCTATGACCCGGTGGAGGATCTGCACAGAGATTAAAAAAGCAGGTTAGCTCACCACTCAGCTCTTTGATGCTTCGTTTCACTGACAATAAGTTAAAGCGAAAACCCGACTTGGAGATTAACGTCTCTAAGCAGAAAAGTCCTGGCAAAACATGCATGACTGACACAGTGATTAATATGCCCGATGGTCAGTACAGACAGCGTGTTTTTTTCCTCTCTGGAGAAGGTCAATCACACCAGCAAGAAGCAGCCACAACCTGCCCAGGAAGGCTACACAACAGATAATGACCCTGCACATTAAAGGTTCTCTCCATCAGTCCACTCAGAGTCCAGAGTCATGCTCTGCTGCATTTCATAACACGGGAACTGTACCCTTGTGCCATTTGGGGTACTGCCTCTGATCGCTCAAAGGTAGGTTATCAAGTTGAAACCTTCCATGACAGATGTTAAATTATGTCAACATCCCAAAAGCTCAAAAAGTAAGAACTGGCTTTCCAGAGCTATTTCCTGTCCTACGCCTTCACTTAAAAGACTTACGCTGAGTTTGAGAAATGTTGGAAAGTTGGGAATTTTTTCTTCCTACCATACTAGGAAAAAATTAAATGAAATAATCCCTTAGGTCAGATTTCCAAGATGGAAACTGGGGGCGCAAATTCTCAGGTTTCTGAGGTGTACTTTGATGCTGGGATGTTAACATGGCATTGAAATCCTTAGAAATACTCCTAAAGTTAGATATCCGGCATTGCTAGCTACCACAGTCGGACTGGTCATCGGGAGGGCTGGGGAAAATCATGGTGGGCCAGTCACTCTGTGGGCCAGCTTGACAACAAATCACCTGGGACCAAATTAGCTTACATCAGAGGTGAGACCAATGCTGGACAGGCTATCTGGACCACCGGGTGCACTGTTTGACAAGGCTGATGCAATGCACAAATACATCTTTTTACGTAACCCCAGACCTCACTTACATAAAAATAACCAAGGGCTGTGTGGCTGACTGGACCAGGCAAGTGAGCTGCCTGTAGTTGGGGATTACATCTGTCAGCCTGGAGAGTGGAGCAAGACAGACAAACAAAAAGAAAAAAACATAAAGGTGACGCTGAAAAGCGGAGCAAGAAGAGGTTGAAGTCCCTTGAGGCTGATGCAACAGAGTGTTTTAAAATAACAAATTATTCATTTGCCACCATTACCAGTTGATCACCTGAGCAGAGAGCAGAGAGCAAGGTTTTGGTTTGGTTGCCTGGCTGTTTAGCTATATCATGTGTCTTTTGTTGAAACATGTTCTAACCACCGTCATAGATCCTTTTTCTTGCACAAATCCTTTAATGAACAAAACCTGCAAAAGGATAAATATTGTTTGTGTTTCTCTAAAACTGGTATTAATATTGTACTAGTGTTAGGCTATGTAGTATATTATTAAATGAAATACTAATGAATATACTCACATGATCTAATTCATATTAAACTAACATTGCTCTTTTTATATAAATATTAAACTTATTATTTAGTGTTATGATACTACACTAACATACTAGTTGAGTTACTCATCCAGGTTGTGGACAGTAGAGTCAGCTGCAACAAGGATGCTGGTGCTATTGTGTGAATATGTGCTCCTTCTGGTCAGCCTCAGCCATATATTTTATTAAAGTTATTATTAGAAATATTGTTCAGTAATCTTGTTTCATAGAGTGTGCTGCAGGTTGTGTGGGTGATGGTGTGTCACTGGTCGTTGGGTGGGCCAGTCTGTGGGAAAAACTCCAGGGCCACATTTCATACCCAGTCTGTCCCTGCTAGGTACACTATAAGAACATTATTAAATCTCTTTAAATATCTGTGTGGCAAACAGCATTTAGTAAAATAACTGAAAAATATAATTACTTATCACTCATTAAAAAATTATTTACATTGCTTTACTAACTAGTAATAGTAAGCCCTCATGCTAATCTTAATCACAGCAGATAAAAAGCCTAAATTAGCTTTTTTTTTTTTTTTTTGCTGTATTATGTATTCGTTACAGTCTGTTATCAGATGAAGCCAGACAATAACAAACAGTGTATAACTCTACAATGAACTGTTGTATTAGTATTAGCAGTTGCACTTGTGTTGGACTCTATTTTGAATTTGAAGCCTTTCTGCCTACAGGTCTGATGGTTGCTTGTCGGAGTCTGAGGTTCACGTTAATGTTTTTTCCCTTCTTAACAACGCTTTTAAACAACACTGAATGAAAATGCCTATTACCAGTGGCTTCAAAGCAGTTAGGACGACCCAACACAGAAATAAATCAAATTGCATTTCTATTTTGTGCCTCTCTTTGAGAACATTTAATCCCTTGCACAATATTACTACAAAAAAGTAATCTGTAAAGTGTGCTCATAAATGATTTACTGTCCAGCGCTGCTGTGTCTACTTCCTAAAATGATTCAGTCAAATTGTACATTTTAAGTTGTACTTATAGTTGCCAGCTTGCCACCTAAGCAGCAACCAATGCCAACAATTAAAACAATGTCTGCTGCACACAGACCAGAAGTGTCCATGGTTCTTCACCGGTTTTCCCATGCTGCATCACTGTACTTACACAGGCATTCACAGTCAATTTTATAACTTCTGCAATTTCAGTGACTCTGAAACTTTACAATGTCTGTGAAAAATGTTTATAGCCACTGACTTTGAATAGACAGACAAAAGGGACTGTTGATTGTGTACACAATTCTGATAGTCTTTCATCAGTTTTCACTGAGTTTTTCTCTTTTATAACAGCTTTTAAAAAAAAGCTGTTGAGTGCATTGATTCTGCTGGACACTTACTTGTACTGTTAGCAGTTTCAAAATACATGACAACTTCAGCACTAAGTGTCCTGACAGGGGGAAGTTAAAAAGTGCCCCGCACAGGACCAGATGGTGTCTTACCAATCCATGTTAAGGTTTATTAGTTTAAAGCTGCACTAGTCAAGATTTATGGAAAAACACACCTGCTTTTCAGCCAAATTGAAAAATGGGCATTCAACAGGGAATAGCATCCTATCTTTGTTACACCCTTTTTTTTCCCAAAATAAATTTATATTAACAGCTTCATATACACCATAAACAGAAAGTGTTTCATCTACACTTCACATCAAAATGTAAATGTTGCTGCTAAACTGCAAAGAGCAGATGCCTCACCCTGAGACAATTGGACTCAGTAATAAAGGCTGGATTTCGTCATCCCTGTGGTGAAGTGGTTCAGCCATTATTTATAGATGTCTGGTGGGGGTACCAGACAGAGAGAAGAAGAAATTAGGTCTGATGAGTAAAATCACATGACGTGACATGGTTTCTGGGCTATGACATTCCACCATCTGTTACGGTTTTCCCACTTCCACTTGAAACTGCCAGAACTTAAAGACTTGTACTTTAGCTTTAAAGCATCAATCTGTACGCACACTGTCGCCCCCTGCAGCATCGAGAGGTGAGGTGAATGGAAACCTGGTGTTTATGTGAGTCAGCCAATGCAAAATGTGCCAGCTCATGAGGTATGATACTCACTCTTCATTTTTCAGTTTTGAATTAAGGCGTATAACTGATCATTATCGACTTTTTTCCCACTAAATGGAACCTTGCTGTACTGCAGTGGCTTTTACACAGCCAGTGGTGTCATGAGGGTAACGTCAGCAGCAGTGAACAGGCATCACCAGCGGCCTGCTGAGTCTGATGTGCCTTGAAACCACAGGATTCAGAGAGAAGTGAGCAGCCCCCTCTGCGGTCTGCTATCTCCAGACTGACTCATCGACACATCTGGGCCTAAGTATATGGGGTTCTCCTGCCCCACAGGCGCTTGGGTAAATGAAGGATAATTAGCTTTAGTTGACTTTAATGAATGGTTTAATGTTGTGTTTCATTTCTGATGAGAAAAATATAAAGCTCAGCACTTATCAAAGGGAGTTCCTGAAGGCTTGCCGCTGGTGTGGGTCTGTTTGTTTTTGTATTTGTTGTGTGCTTGGGGGCGAGGCAGGGTTAGCTGAAGATAGCTGCAGCATATGAGGGAGTGGTTTAAAAGTTGACCACAGAGCCAAAGATCAGGAAACCTGCTGGGATATACAGTAGCAAATTCATCATACTGGCTTGGAAATTACTACACATGTGAACTCTGTTTGTCTTTCCTCAAAGACAGAAAAAAAGGGCCAAAGCACTCCACTTTGATTTTCCATGTCCTCTATATCAAGATGAGATCACTATAAAGGCTTTGATCCATTTTATAATTCCCACAAGCTGTGATATAAAGCAGAAAGTGTCTCACAGAGTTATGATAGTCGTTCATCTTAGTTTCCGATAAGTGTATTGCATTGAGCTGATGAAATCAATCATTTTCAACAGACACAAGATCCAGCATGGATTTATTTGTTCTATTCAATCTTTGATAACAACTGCTCTAAAGCCAGTCTGATATAACTGTCATCCACATTCCCATGTCTCTACAGTGATGCATCACTTGCCACTGCAGCTCTACATGGTTCATTATATTTGCTGGGCCATTAAGAAGTAAAAGCTAATAAAGACTAGACTTGGCAGGTCAGTTTAGTGTACTTTTGCACACTCTACCTTTTCCTTTTTACAGCAAATCGGGCTTAGCATCCCTTGACTAATGGAATGAAACATACTCACATGACAGGACCTCACCCCACCAGGATTAACTGTGCACTTTTAAAAGCATCCTCATATGGATGAAGGCAGGAAAAACACATCCTACAACAGAGGTCACCTCTTCGCATCGCTATGAAACAAATATTTGGAACCCTTTCTATTTATCTCCGGAGTCTGAATCTGCATTTCCAGGAGCATAATGTCAGTCTGGGCCTCAGGTAAAGGGGGGTCAACCCCCAACGGAGGGCCCTGGCTTGGGGATTTGGCTGGCTCAGCCCCCTCCCATGAGCCTCTGAGTCTTCATGAACAATCCCTGTGCATTATAGCACACCACACCACTTTATGGAGAGGAATAAAATGGTTGTTAACACAGCCATGGGGTGGGCATGCGATAGGGTGCCCTGAGAGTAGGGGGCTTTCTGCAGTCCTATAAGGTGGAGAAAGGAAGGATGGATGATGGTTTCTGCAAACACTTTGTCAACAGTAAACTACTGGCACATACTCAGTCAGGTAGTACATGCCTACAGTCCATGGTAGGGTCTACTTTGGTACAGTATCTCAGCACACACACTGAGAGAGAAAAATAAAAGTGTAATTAGCTCTGTTCATGACCAGCATGTCCACTATGTAGTATTCCTCTACTGTGTGGAGGACAGTCCAGGATGCTATCAGAGTTTAGGGAACCATTAGCAGCTCTGTCCTGCTCTTTATTGGATCAAACCCCAGCCAAACTCATTACCTGAGATAGAGTTACATTTGCCAAACATCAGATCGCCCTACTCTTAAAAGCCTTTTCTATTGTAATGTAAAAATGAAAACACGCTGTTTAAAAATATGAACCAGTATGTACGCTAAGCTGCCAAAGGGTTATGTTAGAATGCATTAAAAGTCTGATCTGATCACCCTGATAATACTAGGACTAATTACCTCTACATAACAATACGAGAACAATGCTGTTTCTTTATTGCAATGTCTTCCACAGAGATAATCAACTGGTGAGGACTTCTTATATAATTTCTGCTATATAATCAAGCTAACTTTGGCTCCATTAGCCTGATACAGCTGCTGAAATCTGCCCACATTAGCCAGAAAAATCGACGATTGCTTGCTAGGAATTAGAAGCCCACTTTTCCCTACGTGTGTCTGAAATCAAGCAACCACTGTTTCCAAAATTAAGAAACATTTCGATGGTATCACTACCGCAGATATCACTGTAAACTCCAAATGTGCTATGAGAGATTAGAAAGCTTGACAAATGTACTAACAGTAACTAGTTAGTTAGGGGAGCAGCATGTTCTGGCTATATTAAGAAAGAACAAAGTGACCATGTGTGATCCACACAGTTGCCATCTCCACCATGCATGCATACAATGTGTGCTCGTGCATGAGAGTTTTTTAGAACGTGTGTTCATGTGCGTGCACATGCTCTTCATTCTCTAATTCCACCTGGTCTGCATCCTCATGGTCTCTGTGGGGCTGTGAGGAAGCTGGGAAGGATATAGGAGGAAATTGTCCAGCATGATTCTCTCTTTATATCTCATTTCTGCATGAGTCCTTTTATCCCCCCGTCTCTTGACTGGGAAACCCCAGGAGGAAATCCCTCACATGTTTGGACATGGAGCACAACTGTCCCAAAACAGGACCAGACCCTAACAAGTGGGGAGCCAAGCTAAGTCAGACAGGCTTAGACACTAAAACAGAGACAGGGGCCATCAGGATCATGCCGCAATCCCCATGCAATGGCCAGTTATGAGGGAATCAAGTGTGACTGACGCTTTTTGTTTTCTTTAATTGTTCAGCTAACTCTGGAAGGATACTGTTGTTCATTCAGTCTCCTCTGATGATCCAACAGACTGCACATATTTTTTGATAAAAATAGTTCATTACTACACAGGGGAGAAGCGGGGGTTTGTGTTTGATGTGTGCACTCCTGTTGCACAAGGAGAGAGGTAAAACCAACTCAGGAAGGGCTTGATCCTCTCTAAGGCCTGTGCTGCGTCAAACACTTGTCAAACACCAGACAGACAGCTGAGTGGCTCTGACAGATCTGATCGCAGACACGGGCAATAAGAGGCTCCACTGCTCAGCTCCTCTACCCAGGCACCACTCTCCCACTCTTGTCAATAATCCACCTTCAGCTCTCTAAAACACAAACAGAGGGCTTTGAGGCATATGGCAGACATTTTCTTGTTTTTAGCTGTGTAAGATTACAGTGCAATTTCAACGGTCATTTCAGGGTCTCACCTCGCCAAGGAGAGGTTTGTGTACTCCAGAAGGCAGCAGCATCTGCCAGAGATGTTGCAGGGGAAGGAGAAAGGAATCAAATCAAAGGGAGACTTAAGCTCCCACTAATCTGAAAGAAATGTCTCAAGGTCTTGCCGGGATCAGGGTCCTGAACCTTACCACCCAGTGGGAAGGAGCATTTATGTTTGAAGGCATTTCATATACCTGGAATGGGTTGAGTTTCATTACACCAAGCATTCAATCATTTCTAGAGATTTTCCTTGGAGAGCCATCATGTCATATCCTCTGAAAAGGCAATATAATGGGTATTCCTCACACAACAGAAGACTCCAAATGTTGCATTTCATATGCATTTTGAAAAATATGAATTTGCAGTAGAGGTATTAAATGTTAATACCACTGAATGAGCAACTACAGACATGGGTAAAATACACGCCAAAGTGAATTTCCCATTAGGAAGAAAAATGAAAACCTAGAAAATATTAAGTTTCAGACTCATTGTAATTATCTAATAGCACATGTAATGTGTCAAAATTGGGTTTTTATAATTAAATTTATTGTTGATCTTTGTCAACACATTGTTCAGTATGTAAATTAACAAATGACATAACATATTCACAATTCAATTTAAATGTTTTCAATACAAGCACTTGGCTGCAACCACCGTAACTGAACAAATACCAAAGATAAGTAAAGGAATGCATCTTGCGCATACACCTGTCTTAAATTACAGAAGTATCTCGCTCATAGCAGCATATTTTACAGAGCGAATTCCCCTTGACTTTGACTCACTAGCCTTACATTTCTCCTCCTCTCCCACTTAGCTTTAATGCTAAGTATTGATGAATATTTTCTTGGAAAATGTATGAATTTGTTACCTGACTGTATGGCGGACATGGGCTGGGTCAAATAAAAAAGTCTGCAGTTCACCTCAGGTCCACAGAGCATTTCAGCTTCTTTAATCAAACTGTTTTTGTTTTACATTCTGCAACTTTACTGTTTTGGTTCACTCTCACCACTCCTATACGTATCATGTTCAGCAGCATCACATAGTTATTTTCAGCAAAAAAATAAAAAATAAATGCTAATAAACCAATTATATGCCCATTATATGCTACCTGCCAGCACCAAACAACACAGAAAGTTAGTGACTAGCTGCTGAACAGCATTGTAGCAGCTAAAGAGCCAGATATTTTCTGTAGGAGTTGGCACCATATCAGCTTTATATGGGGGATAATATGTCAGTGTTGTTTTTACAGTTAGGTGCCTGTTTACTGGCTCCAGAGCAGTGACTTCTCTTTCAACTCACATATAAGCAGTTTGTAACCGCAGACAGGCTCGTCTTAGCTGGTTGGTGCTTGTGTTTTATCCAGTGAGAAAATGGGTTAAGGTCACTAACTTGTGCTAGCATCGGTCCTTTAAACTGAAATCGCTAACCTGTGACATCACCTCAGTGTTTTGTGTTGATGGGAGTGCAGTGCTCCTCAGCCTTGGTAAATTGGCGCTGGCCTCTACTTACCACTATAATAGCTGTGCTGTTAGTCTGTGTCCTCCCCTGTATTTGTCACTGTTAGCTCACACACACAGAAAAACACCCAGACGCAGAGACGCACATGCAGCCAAAGGCCGGCAGGCCTATACTTGCTGCTTTGTTGTGTCTGCATGTCTGTACACTGGGTCCACGCTCATGGACATGAGTGGGTCAGAAGCCACAGCCTCCCTCTGAATCACAAGCTGTAATTAAAAGATGTGATGTCTCTATCAAGAAGTCAGCCAATGATGGAGAACGAGAGGGCAGAGGGTGGAAAGAGGAGAGGAGAGGAGAGCAGAGGAGAGGAGAGGAGAGGAGAAGAGAGGAGAGGAGAAGGGCTTCTGGCGGCTGAGCCAGTGCAACTGTGCACCAGATGTTTTCAGGCTCCCCCGTTCGGCTCCTCGCCTTCCTTCTTTTCTCCTCCAGCCAGACCACTGGAGAGTGCATGCAGCGCTGCCTTGAACAATGTGCGCCACGCGAACACATCCTCCTCTGTGACATGCACGTTGTTCCTAAGACAGTACCGCACTGTGATATGTGATACATGAGTGAGAGAGTGTCATTCGAGTGTGAGACAGGAAAAGAGAATGGAAACAAGGACGAGGAAAAGAGTAGATAATGTGAGGACTTGTTCTGCCTGTGAGGTCTGTTTTATTGTTTGTCGGTGTCTATTACGTGTGTCTCACACTTTGGCTGCGTGAATGTGTGTGTCTGTAAGTGTATGTGTGTATGCATCCTCATCTGCCTGGTGTGGTGTAGATGTTCAGATGAAAGCCTTTCACGGCCCACAGGAGAGCTGGCAGCAGTGCCGGACTGGAGGTCTGGCAGACAGAGAGAGGAGGTGCGGGGATGCAGCACGATCAAACAGATCCCACCAGCTCGGGTTATCTAAATATGAGGTGAGAAAGCCTGAGACAGGGGCCCACTTCAACATAGGGTCAATCCGATATAGGCATTTGATGTTTTTTGACTGGACTGAAGAAGAAACAGATGATATTTTGTGCCTGTATTCAATAAATTTCACCATTCCAAATATTTCCAATAAACTACAAAATTCAGTATTTTGCTAGACATATATTCCTGTCAGGGTTGAAGAGCCTCTGAAACTGCATTTGGACCATCATGGCACACTCCTTACCAATTAAATTTTTTAAAGCAGGGTGAGCAGGTTTCATTACAGCTTTTACAGATTGCCACCCCTCAAGCTGTACTGTAAAATCCTTTAACACCTCACTGTATTGATTTCTGTCATCAGCCTTATGATATAAAATAAGGATATTTTTGCAAACTGTGGACAGAGGTGAATCTCTTCGTCACTTCATCATGTCACAAGCGGACATCTGCAGTCATCAGATATTTTAGATAATAACACAAAGAGCCCCATACATGAGCTGAAATCTACTTCAAAGATCTCATCACAAGCTGTTGCCATCCATCCTTGTAAAGACACAGACCATGTCTCGACTGCTGTAAAAAAATCACAGGGTGTAACAGCATAAACTGTCCATTAAGGGAATGTTCACCGAAGGTGTGCTTTACAGCCCCGACCATGTCATGGGCAATATCAGCCCATATACTGCTCAGCGGGGGGAAATAGCTCCCGTTTGTGGAGCATGAGAACTTGAAAACATTCCACTTCTGTACAGTAACCCCCCCCCCCTTCCCCCCTCCAGTTTGCTGCCACTTTGTTTGTTTGCGTACGTCTGTTTTTGATGGGGCTGTTGATGTCGGCCCATATGTCTCGTTTCCTCTGCCAGAAGATGACAACGGAAGCCTGGCAACCAATGCAGTGTTCCTCCTCTTTGACTAAGTCACGCTGAACTATATGTGCACGGATATCCAGGTTTTCAAGATCACAAATGATCCCTTTAGGTCCGGATTTCATCAAACTGTGTAGAATGTAGTCATGGCTGTGTATAAACAGCCACTTTGTTGATGTCTTGGCTGTCAAAATGGCATGTATTCAATGTGTTCTACAAAGATATCTACATCTACATCATACAGCTAGGACTTATTAGAAGAGCATTACTACCAATGCGAACTTCACAATAAAGCAAGTCAAACAAATAACAGGACTGCTGTATCTAATGTGTGTACATGAGTCTACAAAAGGCAGTTCAGCAAAACCACAACTCAACTAGGCCAAAGAGTGTGAAAAAAAAAGCTTCACTCACACCCCTCCTCTTTCTTCCTGCTTGGAAAAGACCAGATGACAATAATGTGGAGTATGGAGCCCCAGTGAATGCTGCTGACCCCTCCTCTTCCACCTCCCTCCTTCAATCCCTCCACCCCCTGGTCTTTGAAAGGCCTCCACATGTTTATGGCTCATGCCTGTGGTATGACGATGGATTCTCCATATAAAAGCCAGCAGGATCATGGGGTGTTTCAAATATTGCTCTCTGAAGACAGTTGCTGACAAAATGACAGCAGCCATATTTATTTTGGTCAGAGAGCAGGGGCACTTAGTGGGAAGTTAATCAGAGACCCCCCCCTTCTATCCACGGCTTCCAGCATCGCCACCGCCCCCCCCCCCCCCCAACAATAAGGAATGTACCCAGGGCAGAGAAGTCTCAGAGACTACTGGTAATGACTTTGTGCTCCGATGGAAGATTTAACACCGCTAAACTGCACGAGAGGCAGAAAAATGAACCCAAGAGTTTGGTTTGAGAACATCAGCATAAAGCAAGTGTTGATTGTCTGTCCAGACATGAGCTAGATGATCAATTTCCATCTGGTTAGGAGGAGATATGAACACAAGTGTGGAGATGGGGGGATAATAATCTATGGCAGAGATCTGCAAATACGAGATAGCTGAAACATTACTTGTGTTAATTTGTGTGTGGCCACAGTGGTGACCATAACTGCCACGGGCACTGGGATGCTGGGGATCAGGCCAAGCCAATGACAGGTTGATGTGTCCTTCCTCTTCACCCATACACTTATTCACTACAACACAGTGCAAAACTTCCAAAATCATAATTATGTTCCTGTTTGCAATGTTTTTTTTATCTTCACAAGCAGATTTTCAGTAACATTTAATCAAATAAATGAACGATGTAAGCTTGTGCGGTTGGTGGTTGTGGTGATGTCGTGGTTGCGTTGGTTGGGGGGGTTGGTTTCCCTGTCAGGCACCAAACCAGGTCCTGTGTCCAGAGCCAGGCCATCCATGCTGTCCAAAGGAGGCAGTGTACTTCTAAGGCGCTCTCACCAGCTACTGTGTCAGCCCCTATGGAGCGGCCTTATTAAATGAAGATTAAGCCGTGGCTCCCCCAGTCACAACAGGCAGCGGTGTGAGGCACACATAATCACTATGACAGGGCGGCTGCCAATTAGAGCCCTCCTTCTGTCCTGGGAAAACTCTCCTCACTCTGCTCCCGCTGGCGGGAAGAACTGATCCAGATTGTCCGTGATATTACCCAGGCCAGAGATCGCTGTTAATCACCCATCATTCCACTCTGGCAGAAATCAGAGCGGGACTTGTCATCTGTGCAACAGCTCTCTCTTCCCAAAGTCCTGACTTCCCGTAGAGCAAACCCAGGGAACATTAATTGGAATAATGAGATAAGTACATGAAGAAACAGGAGTGCAAACCTCTGTGTTCAAGTGCTTTGGGTAGACTTCAGAGTGGTGGCACGAGCACAGCTCAATTGTTGTTTGGTTTGGACAAACTGCACCATGAGCTTTTTTACTGAGACAAGAAGAACACGTTCGATCAATTAGCCTCAAGTTGAAAGCATGCGTCTATTTCAGAAAAAAGCTGGCCTAATGGTAGTAGGCTACATCTGACAAAAACACATCCAGAAATGGATGTCGTGTTTCCAAGCCAAACACAGGCCAGACTCAGATGTGATCATGCTGAGTGCGTAACTAAAATGCTCAGAAGTGAATGGCATCTTTCTCCAGAGCTTAATGCTCTTGGCTCAGTGAGTATAAACACCAAAATTGTGTGTCACATGCTCATACGCATGCACGCGCATTAACTGCTTGCTCATATGCAAAGACTGCCAGAAACCGGAATTGGTTGGTGTCTCAAATGTAGTGCGTTACAGACAAGGCGGTTGAGCTTCCTCCAGAGCGGATTTGAGGCAATCACCATTGCTCTGTGCATCGGTTTACAGGAGCAGATACTTTGGAGCAGATGGTTCGCAGACGGTGAGGACCAGGAGGTCCACAGCACTGTGGATTCACCGCAGAACCAGACTTGCCTCAGACAGAACCTGGCGTAAATCCCACCAGCCAACCAAATCCTCATGGGTCTGGTGGATTCAGAGAAGACCTGGGTTTACTTCTGTCCCCTGCAGTAGATTGAAGGTGTTTGTGGGGTAAATTAAACAACTGCCTGCCTCATGTCCACTGGCCTTAAATACTGACAAAGACCTTGCAGGGCCTTTAGACGTCACAGTGTGGAGGACTGACAAGGTAATAAACTGAGTCTTTTTGGGTTTATCCTCTTCAACACCCTGCCACAGATGGTGTAACAAAACTTTATCCAGGGTTTCAAATAGATGGCAGAAAGAATAGACTGGGCATCATGGATGCAAGAGGTAGTTATCACAGTTGCAGTATAAACACAAACTGCGCACAGAAGTTATGACAGACAGTATTGGTGGTGGCTGGATCCAAGTACTCAGATGACTGATGGAATGGAGGGCTTGGCCTCAGTTGAGCCCTACAGCAGAAAGGGTTTCTCTGGTTACACACATGGGAGATCAATACTCCCACAAAAGCCTGTAGCTCTCAAAGCACAGGTACATAATCCAATGGCCAAAGATAATCATTATATGTTCCTTCTTTCTTATCCTTCTTCTCTCTGCCTCTGACAGTTTTCCTTCTTTTTCTTTCCATGGGGTCAACGGGGTGACTGTGACCCTTCGTGGGCTCGTAGAAACAGTCACAGAAGCATTTAGAGAGCAAATTGTACTGCATCCTTATGGAAAACCAGGTCTTAAATATGTTTCTGTTATCAGTTCCAAAAGTTGCTATGAAGCTATGAATTTTTACTGTTCCATAACTTCATATTGTAAAACTTCTGTTCTTGTCTGGGTTTACTTTGGGCTTGGCTGCCTCCTGCACTACAAATACCCATTAAACGAATCTACTTTTACCTACAAATCAAGCAAGTAGAGCTGCAGAAATGTCACTCTGGCCTGCTACCATAAAGACTTCTGTGCCGTCTGAGAATCTGAAAGCCGATTTATAAAACTGTTGGAAATTAGCCCGAGTTGCACTGGTGTGTTTGTGTTGGACTTTACTCCCTCTTAAATCTCAAATCAGGGATTACATTAAGAATGGGAGTTTCGAGAGCTTTACCATTTTAAGTTGTTTATTCAACATCTAATGTCACTGGCATTGCAGAAGCAGCTGTTCAAAGATTATAGTAGAGTGGGTGGGCAAGAGAGGAAGAAAGGAAAGTACACAGATGGATTGATAGGCAACAGAAGGCAGCAGGAAAAAGAAGCAGGAGAAAGAGGAATCAAACTTGTCACACACATCTGTTTGTAAACCAGTGAATCTGATGACAGGGGTTGCTGGGAAATCTCTGTAGGGAATTCCTTAATGGCATCAATATGGAGCAGCCGGGCGCTTCAGTGTTATCACTCTCCTCACCTTTCCTCTCCTCTCCTCCCCTCAGCTCACAAGACAGAGAGAGGGGGAAACCCAGTCTGTCAATGCTGATAGCGCCGGAGCAGCTATTAATAAAGTCTCTTTATTGTTTATAGCCTGTCCAGAGCACCGTCCGGAGGATAGAAGAGCATTTTACCGTCTCAAGGGTACAATGCAAACGCCTGGGGTACATGCCAGACAAGCAGGCATGAGACAAGAGTTTCTTAAGCCTTTGGAGACTGTCTAGCACATTTTCCAATTAAATTATCAAATTAAAATTATTATTATTTAATTATTACTAAATTATTATTTAAAAATTATTCAGCAACTTTAAAAAGTTGGGGTGAAAATGGTAAAATTTGATTTTCATCTACATTGCACATAAGGTTTTCTAATCACTTAACATTTTCAGAAGTAATATGATTAATAGCAATGGGAGCAGTTTTTCCAAATAAATAACGGTGCAGTTGTTTAATCTGATTCCCAAAACAAACAAGCGGGTCAATTGGTTCAATATGGCTTTAGATGCTTTCAAATTGTTTTGTGAACTGTTCACTTCAGCCTTCCTGCATTATCATACGCATGCAGTCAATTTCCAAAATCCATTTTAATTGTAGTGCCCAACTATTCCATTGAGAATATTTCCTAAATATTCAACCACGTAGGTGGAAATCTATCAAATTCCTGTTGTATTTTTTCCAAAATTGAAAATTGCTTAAAATTAGCTTGACAGTTGGATGGAAATAACATTTGTAACAGTGTACCGCCACATATTTTGTCTGTCCAAGTGCACTTTTTCCCCCCTGCCATTTTCGTGAGTGTGTTATCAGAACACTGCTGGCAAACACCGGCTGAGAACAGCAAATGAATCCCAGCAGTGCAAAAGATATACGGTGTTTACACTGATCGGCAACTTGTACGGAACACATCAGACACGGTTTACACAACTCGTCATGTTTGCTGTGAAATTGCCTCTCCTTTTGACATTATCTGGGCTTTGCTTTCTCTGCTTGTGTGTGTTTTGCGCAGGGATTAGATCTTTGCCGACACAGGGAAAAGAAGATCATTCGAGCTGTCCTTGTGCGCCTTGGCTAAGCTGGGAGACAGGGATCTGTCAGCGACATCCAGTGTAACTTAAATATGTAGATATGTAGAAATGCAAGCCAGAGTGAACAGATAAGCACTTCCATAAATAGCGTATACCTACATGCTGTTTCCTTTGTCTCAGTTTAATCCACAGCATTGTCATGGTATGCAGTTATATAATGCTATGCTTATACTAAACATTGGTGTCTGGTGTCCGGTGAGAAGAGCTGATAAAAATGTTCAATTTTAGACTGAAGTCTTAAGTTACTTACTTAAGAAGTGATCACTGTCCGTACTGCTTACATTTATATATGTGTGTGTGTCTGTATGCGTACATATGTGTGTGTGTGTGTGTGTGTGTGTGTGTGTGTGTGTGTGTGTGTTCTTGTGATCATAAAATCCATACACTGAGGTTACAGTTTTTCAAAATCTGTTTAAAGAATATATTTACCATACTGCATTGCAAAGCCTGTTTTTTTTTTTTTTTTTTTTTTTTTTTTTAATTTGAAATTTGTATTAATTTCAGTGGTCATCTGGCAAGGTATTTCATGATGAAGCCACAGTGCAGCCCCTTCTTGAACCTCCACTTCCTGATCATCTGCATTTCAGAAGGTGGCCTCTCCTCCCATTGGACTATGCTTTATTACCAGTCATGGGAAGTGATTATTTTACAATGTCAGTCAGTTGAGCTCCCATGCGACGGTGCTGGATCTCCTCCCTTTCGACTACAGTGGCTTACACTTTTACATTGTATTTATTTGAACTGAAGAGTGTTGCATTTCACTGGTTTTTGCCAAGTGGGGATTTTTCACTGGCGGTCAAGCGGTGGGGAATGAAGAACACATGCCTAAGACTGAAATTTACCTTTATTAAATGGGCCACCGCAGCACTTCATGAGACTGGAGAGTCCTGAGATGTTCATACAGTGACACTTTTACACACAGCTGAAGCCACTGATCTTCCTCAGAGACCCAACTCAGTCATTGGATAAGGAACTGTACTGAGGTTTGTATTAGCCGCATCACCAGGGAACAGTAGCTTTAAGCAAATGGATACTGGGTGTCTGCTGTCAGTCTCTAAAGGTCTGAAGAAGAATGGTTCTGCTATGCCCTCAATATAGACCTCACAACAATTTCCCATCAGTAACTTCATGCTTGAAATAATTAACTGCAGTAACCATGCACAACAATGCCAGATTTTAATTAAAGAAGGTCATAAAGTTTCTTGGAAAAGGTCAAGCAGGCACGGGAAAGTCGTGAAGAGGTGCGTAGGGGTTGGGGAGACTTCCCTGACAAACAGGACAGCGCCTTAGGAACTAAATGTGCCATGGAATCACAGTTTCCAACTCAGAGAGTAGTGGCTGCCTTGGTAGTACTGAAATATGAGAAACTATCAGGGTTTATTTCAAGTTTATTTACTCTTTCACCACTTCACTAAATGATCCTCCCATTCAACACTCCAGGCCAAACATGGAGAAAAATCCTCGAGGTTATAATATTTTCCTCTTTCTGTTAAACACTGTTTCTCTTTTTTTGACAGCCTGAATGATATCTGCCACTGTAATTGCTTCCTTATTTGGTGAATTAAATATTTACACTTGGCCTATCCTAATCCAAAGTTTATGAGAGATGTTAAAGTACATTAAGGGAAAAGACATTTATTTTAAAAGCACTGTTAACTGAGGCCATCACCCCAAATGGTGTGTTTGGACCTTCTGAGAGAAATGGTTTACTTTCTGAAAAAAAAAAAAAGCTGTATTCACACACAGAGAAATTCCAGATTTGACTTTTCATTTAATGGCCTGACATACATGCTGTGTGCACCGCAAATATCTCTCAAGCTGACAGGAGGAAACAGAGACGGCCTTTGAGGAAACCTGCAGTTCGTACTTTTAAGAATTCCACTGAGGAGAGGAAGGGAGATGGGAGAAAGTGGGGAAAAATATACCTCAGAAAAAGAGCTGGCTTGAACGAGGCCGCCATGGAAAAACACTGATATTTCATGCACGGAAACACCATTGTGCACCTCAAAAACGCAGACGGTGAAAAAACAAGGCTGAGTGCAAGGTACCAGGGTTACATGAAACAGGTGGAACTATGAGATTGGGAAAGTTTTCCTATGGGAAAAGGGGGCTGTTTTCTTTAATATTCACCAGAGTAGTGTGAAGTGAACATGGAGTCAGGACTGAATGACACAATATCTCTCTCACACATCAACGTATGGCTGTATTCAATCCTTACCTCTCCTGCAGTGCCTCATGGCCATTTTGCACATCCTGGACTCAGCAATGGTGGGACAGGGTATTGTGTCCTTGGGTGGTTTCTTTACAATGTGCCGTGTCCGGGTCTCCAGACCCCACTTGTAGCCACAGGTTTTGTTTCTCCTGGTGCAGGCTCCCCATTCGCTCCACTGGCCCACCTCGCAGCCCTCTGCAGAAACACACAGAAATAGTGATGTGCAGTGAAACCACAGCAGAGCGCAATTTAGAGGCAACTCAAAGACTCCAGGTCAAACTTTAATACAGGGTGAAGGAGCTTTACTGGGGTGACATAACCTCTGTGTGTGTGGTCCCAGTTGAACCGCTTGTTTTCAAAGTCCAAAATATGCAGGCCAACTGTGACATTATAGAATACTGTGTACAGTTAAAGAAATGCATAAAAGACAAGGTTGTTCACTCTCTTGAAACTTGATTTTTTTCATTTTTGTACATATCTGAGTTGCTTCACATACCTCCACACTCCATGGTGTCCTCCAGCGGGGCAAAGCCCTCAGGGCACTTATCAAAGCAGCGCCCTTTGTGTAGGTAAAAACCTGACTTGCACTTGGTGCAGAAGTCTTTGCTGAAGCAAGACTCGCAGTTCTCTATCCTGCACCCTGGAGGAAGAAGGAGAGAAAGAGGAGACTCGTGAGGGTCTGTGCAGCCCTCTCATCTGGAGTTGATCGAAAGCTAAGGGGTTTGGGGAAGGGGGCTCTCGAGAGGATTATACTGTCTCTGCCGCAAAAAACGCTGTCGATGCCCTGTGAATCATTTCTCTCCAGGGCTCAAGTGTATTTCAGAAAGCTTGTTTTGCCTGACAGAGATTTTTCTTTTATCTTCCTGTTCTTGTTTAGAGTGAGCAAATCAACAGCATGAAAACACAACAGCAGAGATGGTGAGAAATCATGTCACGCTGACCTCTTTCAACAAAATGCATTTACATCTAACAGTCTGGATACAAACACTCAAGCTCACATGGTTTCAACTAATGGTGTGCTGCAACAGAAAGAACACATCCCATTAGGGCTCTGAATGATTTCCTTAATATGTTATCTTATCAAACACTGTTCCAATCTTTGCATAACTGAGGATTGTTGAGAAGGTTTTCATTTGTGTGTGAATGGTGGCTCATGATCACACTGCTATGCCTGCTGTGTGGATCCTTAAAGTTTTAACATATGAAAAGCAGAAGGTGGGTTAGGAAGTGGGAGGCGGGGGGGACAACAAAATTTTGTGCCACCTAGCCAAACAAATGTTGATGCATTTAGTCATCAAACACAACAGCACACTTATCCTCCCACGCCACACCCTGCCACTGCGCATGACACACAGCGCCGCGCTTGCAAAGAAGTGCACAGCGATGTGTCATCAAGCTCTTACTCTGCAAATAGCACGTCAGGCAGGGCCAAATTACAACAACCACACCAACAGGGCGACGCACAGGCCCACATGATTAGAAGGAGCCTCCCAGAGCTGTCTAATTTATGATGCTCCTCAGAGGCTCTATGTGGCCCTATTGCCCAATAGGCTTCCAGCGTCTGGGAACCACAATCTATAACCTGCAGCCACCGTGTCCTGTGGCTTGCAGGGGGCTTCCCAGGTAGGGTGTCATCGGCTCCTCTGATTGCATCTCGCACGGGCACGGAACCATGAATTAGCGCGTGTACACTTCTCGCGTAAACTTGCGTTACTGTGATTTTCCACATGTGAGAGCGACGGAGGCTGAGGACTGCTCTTTTATCTGTGACCCTTGCAGGGCCCGGGGAAGGGAAGGTTCTCACAATCACACCCCTTAATTACACCATCTCCAGCTAACCATCAGGCCTCCTCCTCGACATTCCTCCAAAACGAGGGGGTCCCTCCCCGCTTTACTTTGAACCCTAAAGTATGGCCTCTGCCCACTCACTCTGGTCTCACGCTTTCCCGACCAGTCTAAACAAACCGTGGATATACACACACATACACACACGCACAAACACACACATACCAATCAGATATGGCTGGAGATAGACCCGCTCTGCAACGAAGCTGTACTCCACATCCTGAAAAATGTAGATACACTGACCACAAATCACTGATCTTTTTGGTAATTTCCTGTGTTCTCACATTGTTTTTGTCTTATAAATTCAATCATTTGATATTATTTAACTTATCTAGGTATTACGTTTGCTCCATTTTATCTAATATCTCAACATGCTGTATGTCTTGGATCTCTGGAACTACGCAGTGCTGTAGAGATATTGGTGTGGAATATGTGAGTCTAAGGGGGCATAAATGCATTTTACTGTTCTTTTTTTTTTTAGCTCTCTGCCTCTCATCCACTTTTTTCTGAGTAAAACTGAATCAGTCAGGCTTGGGTTTGATACAAGACAAGCCCAGTACCAGGAGCAGGCTAATAAATCACCAAGCTAATTGGAAAGCACAAAGCTGTCTTTTACCCCTCACACTTCCCAGACCTGTCATCACCTGAGAAACTTTTAGCTCTCAAACAAAAAATAAAAGAGTAAGAGGGGGAACAAGAACATCTGGCAGTACTCTCAAGCACTGGGGTTGTTGTGCAATCCTCAGTTATTGACAGTAAATACGAACAACGCAGATGTGCAAAATATTGCATCCTTGCAGCTGCAGCAGTAGCACTTGACAAAGTTCTTGATTAAAACATCGCTGTTGGTTTCAATTTCAGATATGGCAAAGGCAATGGCTCAGATGCTTCAGAATCTTGTTTTCTAAATAGAAGATAAGCAATAATGTCACTGAGAGATGGAGGAGGTGAATGACACATCAATGTGGCTCCATGGGAGTTAGACTGCAGGGAGGCATAGCTGGAGGGTCAGAGGTCATCAGAGAGCGAGGTGGGTCGGAAGGGATCACCCTTCACCCTACATTCATCCCTCTGTCCAGTTATCTGGCAGAAGGCTATCTGGGACAACAAGGGCTATCTGTGACACTGGAGAAGCTCCTACACTGATCACTGGCCGAGTTGGTGGTAAGGCAGCTTGTCCAGCAGCTCCAGAAACAGATACAGGGGAGCGGGTTCATTCTCCCTGCAGGATTAACCTCTGGACCACCTTTAAAGTCTTCATCTAGGTGCCTCCGGGAGACTAATGAGAAATAATGAGGTCATCAGATCCCATTGAAGGCCCAGTGTTCCTGAGACTTAAACGTATTATCATCATTATCTCCCAGCCTGGATCAGGCTGTGAGTTATATTATGAACACAGGAGGAAAAGCCTTATGTTTCAGCTCTGAGAGGAATTTCAAAAGCTGCCGGTGAAGTGACCGAGGTTGCACGATTTGAGGAGATCAGTACTGCACCAGCTCCACCGTTACCCATATTGCTGTTTTGTTATTGTAGATTTTTCATTTGAATTTTGCATGGTTTGCACGTCAAGTACGTTTGGAGTTGAGAGATGAGTCAGTGAGCGATCTAATGGCACATGCTTGGCAGAAGCCGGTCCCTCAACTGTGGTCTGGATAAGGAACCCACTGATTTTATCACCGACACTCAAAGCCTTGTGTCAACTGCTGTTTCTCCGCAGGCTGACAGCATCATGTGTAAACACTCTATTTATTTAAATGGATATTCACTGTGTAAAGATAGGGTGCTAAATCATTTTGCGAAGATTGATGAGCCTCTCCTGTTCCAGGCAGGGTCTTTTACATTATCTGAGGTTGGGAAGTGGGTCTTCTACCGAGAGTCTCAGCCTCCTTCAGAAAGCTAACCAGACCTGATGTTGCGCAGCAGGAGTGTCCATGTCGTAAAAGGCCTGGCAGCGTGAGGGGGAAAACAAGCCCCATTTTTCCATTCTTCACCTCCAAGCTCAGTCGAACAGCTCTGACCTACTCTCTACGCCCCGGGTTTGGCTGACATGGAAGCTCTGGCTTGCTCGCTGCCACCCAGCCATGTCGTGTGGAGCTGTGGATGGCAAGAGTTCATGGCAAAGGCCAGAGCTGCCATGTTCTTCCCAACTCTCTCCATGCTGTTTTTTCCACATGGGTGCTCCCCACACGCCGGTGTAGAGCTAGGTGAAGCAGAAGTGGTGTTCCTGTCAATCAGAATCTCCCAGAGAGAGAACAGAGATGACAGATGTGTCAGCGGTCCTCCCAGCTTCTTCAGTCCAAGGAACACAGTCTGTGATATACCAGGATCCGCTCCTGTATCTGCCCAGCCAGCTCCAGCATACACGCAGACAGCTCAGGCTTCAGACAGTGGTCAAGCACAGACAGCTCTTCCACTCACACTATAGCATGCACAATTACACAGTGTTTTGAGAAAAAACCCAATTCAACTCTGCCTCTGGCTGTAACGTCCTGGAAGCAGGGCTTGGTTTGGTGGGTCTATTGTATTGTCTGGCAAATCTGAAAGTGCAGTTAGTAAAGCTGTGATGATTAAATGTCCCTTGGTAAAGCTCAAAGGCCAAAAGCAACTGGTCTTTTTGTTGGTTAGACTGTGCAATGGAAATACCCACAAGCTCAGAATTAGAGCGAGAAAGAGAGCGCTTGAATGAAAGACATGGAGAGGCAGAGCGGGAGCAACAGCTGCCAACGCTGCCAACTCAAAGTTGCAAAACTCACATTAGTGCCTTTACACAGCCTTCGTACCCATTTGGCTGAGACCCATCATGTATGGCTCTTATCCATCTCCAAACCAACAAATTCCCATGATGTACTTTTACCTCAAACGATCTTGGAAAATCCAATCCAACTGCCTTCTACTTCCAGCCCTAATTTGATGCGACAAAGCAGCAACAAATAAAACAATGGGATCTGGTAAGTCTGCAGTCTGCAGTCCAAGAAATGCAGTAAAAAAGAAATCACAACTGACAAAAATTACCTCTGACAGAAGAGCCTCTAGTGGCACATGACGCTGGCACCGAATGAGCTGTGATATTTAAACCACACTTCCCGGATATTGGCAATCTCAGGCCTTGATCAGACTGGGTGTTGGTTGGCTGCACAGTTTCTATGTGTTTTAAACCCGCTGCAGTGGAGTAAGACAACTGGGTTGGTGGCTAGAGCGTGTGTACATGTGTGTAGCAGTGGAGGGTCCATGATATGCCCAGAGGGAGTACGTTTTGAATGTGGCCCTGCTCCCATGCTAACCCTCTCAACACTTTCTGTCTGTTAAAAGACAGCTCTGACAGTCTCCTTTCAGCTCATAATTCTTTCAGTCGGAGAGCTCGTTTGTGATACAAAATGACAAAATATGCTTTGGCTCAGGAATGTATGTTAAAACCGAGGTATTGTGAAATGTGACTGAGGCGAAAGCATGACTGCACCGCATTCACACAGATTTGGTTGTAATAAAGCAGCACACTGTACGACCATTGCTACAAATCTTCCCTGTGGAGTAGTGGGTTGACACCCACAGAAACTGGTGTGGAGCTCTTCTGGGCGGCTGATAAGAAGCCCTGTGGATAACACTGGAGTTACTGCACATGGTTTATGGCTCATATCAACTGCCCATTAGCTGCTGAAAGGAGGTCTTTCAAAGCAGGGACCCAGGAACATAATATATGGACACTCAGAAAGGTATTATGCAACAAAAAAGGCATTGCAAACGAACCAGCAACAGTACATCTCAGTAATGGTAGTTAACACTGTGGCTCCCATGTCTGGGGACTCTTTGGAATCCAGCTGAAGTGTAGCTGTAAATGGGTTTCCAGTTATGTTACATTGTGGACAGTATATAGTTCCCATTGTTTTTGGCTCTAATTATGGTGTTATTTTCTCTACGTCTGGGGAAAAACCCCCAGAACAAGTGAGGCACAGTTTCTCAAGTAGTCCTGAGAAATTAGTAGGTTGTGTGGCAAGGTCGATAAATTAGGATTCTGAATTATGGTATACTAAGCTGGAAATGTTGTGACGACAGCATTAGATGGATGCTCTAAAATTAAAGCCTCTACAACCAGCTGTAAATGCAGATTTCTTTGCATATTTGCAAACTTTTGTACTTCATTACAAGAAAGTAAAACATTCTGTTAATTTCAATTTCTGTTATTTTGAATGGGTACAACCTGGAAATAATTTAAGTGGATCTAACTTTCAACAATTACCTGTTATAACTGTTGTAATATAAAAACATTGGGAGATATTGAGATGCAGCTGTTGGCTAATGTTCTGTTTGAACGTGATTCTGGCCTTTTGTGTTCAGTCTTTAAATGTTCCTTCTATTTGTGCCAAATGTCTAAAGACATGCAGGTTGAGCGAAGTACAAAGTCTACAATATAAGTCTATATACTCTAGTTTTCCTTTACCCAGGCAGTCCACAGAAAAATTCTTGAATGAGATAAGATCACACAGACAAACTCTGGTGTAATAATAAGCAGCTGCTCTCTAAGTGATTTCAGAGACTGTGTTTAAAAAAACTCATGATAACAGAGACTTAATGCCACGTTCCAGACCTCTTTGGAAACCAGGAGCACACGGCAGCTCTGACCAGGCTGGCGTAGAACCCCCTCACTGTCATTTGTCCACTGTGCCTTTGAGCTCTTGCATACCAGCTGCCTGTGTCAACGCACAAATAATAGTCGCTGACCCTACGATTAGCTTCCAACCCAATAAAATATCCGTTTATGGAGGTCTGAAGTGAATTGTTTAGCGAAAATGACATGTGGAGCACAGCTAAGAATGAGGGTCAAATAGGAAACTGGATTAGAGAGCCATGACTGAAGCAGCGATCACATCAAAGTAGGTCTCGCTTGGAGATCTGATGCTACGTGACAATACAAGATGTTGTTCTATGAGCAGTCGGTAAGGAAAGGGATTCAGATTAACTTGCCACACATCAGGATCGGTTAAAGTCAAAATTCACCCAGCATGAGAATACAGTGGTTAGGATAGCAGGGTTTAAGTTTAAAAAAAAGACTTAACCAGAGAACAAGATGTCTTTCTGTTCTGTTTTCTCTGAGTCATACAAATAGAATCACATGGCTGTTACTGGTTAAAACTGCTGTAGACAAGATTTTTCTGAAAAACGTCTGTGATCATATTAGCGTAAATGACACAAGAGAGGAAAATCTTATCACATAGATTGATCTTATTTTCTAAAATAGAATTTTGATGTTTGCTATTCACACTGAAAATCTTTTCCTTCTATTACAAGTAGCAATTAAGAACAAAATCTTCTGGTGTTTCTTCCTTCTTTCAATCCAGATACTATTAGATTCAATCTTTAAATACCAATAGCCTACACTTCCAAACCCTGCATTACCAGCTGCATTATCACACAGTCAGTGTAGCAGGTAAAAAACCTGCTTACATAACATGTCTTGTCCATGCCCTATGTACAGTATTTCAACTCTAAAGGCACACAACATATAAATAAGTCAACCTTGAGTTAGCAGGAGGCACATTTTTCTCATTAGAAGCGAAGCACACCAAGCTACCACATGCTGCATCATATCTGTCAACTGAATGCACAGAGAGGATATAAATCCTTCATGTAACTCCTGGTAAGACAGCAAACGAGTGGAATCAGCAACTGTTATGTTAGATGCATTGTCCAGTGCTACTTGTTGGGGGAAAAATATGTCACTAATTCCATATTAATAAATATTACTTCCAAATAATTACTACTGAAGTTTTAGTTTTCGAAACCATCTAGTGGTAGCAACTACCAAAGTTGGCTAGTGCAGCTTTAACATGCTTTTCATTTTCATAATTGGATGGAGTCAACGGATGTACTTGCATCTAGGTCGGCGGTGAATGGGTAAGCAAAACCGGGTTTTTTTCTTCCTGCGGTTACTGCATGTTCAAGTTGTTGGGCCTAAAGGTCCGGACACCCTCCTCTGAGGCTTCATTTTAGTGCATCTGTCAGGCGTTTGGCTCAGGGAACCAAATGAGTTCAAGTTCCTCTCGGTTTTCATATGAAACACTCAGCCAACACCTCGGGCTCCATGTAAATCTATAAAGGCTCTCTTTCTGTCTCTCTCTTTCACTCTCTCTAAGCATATTCCATGTTAAAATAAGGTTATGAGATCAGGGTGCTACATACAAGGAGGAGAGGGTGACATTTCATTATTTGGATTTAGAGTTATTCTTTAACGAGAATCATGAGGACATTTCAATTTTCACTGTTATTGTTGGAGGATTTTTTTAATGGTAAAACATAATTCACAGTGTGTGAAACTGAAGGTGTGGTCTGATTCAAGTTATTAAACCAAAACAATGTTTTCTCCAAAACTGTGTACTGAAAAAACAAAAACATATCCTGCGGTTCACAAGAGTAAATTGTGCAACAATGAGGTGACTATCAGCAAAACATCCAATATGATTTTTTGTGAGAGAAGACAAGATCATGATTGTCCTCCTAAAATATACCCCACTAATCTTAAGTAACAAACTTCATTGCACATACAATTGTTGGTGGAGCACCTGGACAATTCAGCTACAGTATGACTGGTTTCTGTTCAAAGTTAAAAACTACTGTGGCTGCCAAGAAATAACACTGTCTGGTAAAAGTCTCAATCGACAAAACCCTGCAGACTGTCAACAAAAGAAGTTAGTTTCATGCCCTAATGCTAATATACTGGATAACCATCTTTGTAGTTCAGATAATATTGACTGCCATGACCAAAAGGCCTTATTTTGCTCTCTCATGATGCAGATCTCTGGAGTGGGTATGGCTGAATCTTCAGTGCATCTTGATTACATTTGCACTTGGATTACATGCATTCAGACATCCTAGTGATAATGGGATGGTTATTAATTCAAGTCTAAAGGGAGTGTTAAAGACAAATGAGAAACAGTGCTCATCCTAACTGGAGTTCGATGTTAAATCCCGAAGGAGATGAGGCTTCACTACTTACATCCACCTGTGTGAACAGATGAGCCGTTCAAATTGCAAGGTATGTGCGTCTCCTCTGGATAATTGACAATAAATCATGTGCTGTGGGAAAAGGGGATGTTGAGGGAATGTATATATGTGTCTGGGGAAGGTGGGGTGTTGAGAAAAGGAGGGGAAAGTCAGCAGTGTGGGATGTGGAAGGGTAGAGGTGGAGTGTGAGGAGGGATAGCTGGATTGAGCTCGAGAGGACTTACTGGAGCACATGTTGAGTTCAGGGCTGCGCATGCCGTAGTATCCGGCCGGACAGTCGTGGAGACACTCCCCGTACTGCCTCATCCTCTCCCTCCGCAAAAACAGGAAGAGTTTGGGTTGGCAGTTTACACAGCCGTTGTCCCTGGAGCACACCGAGCAGCCTTTACAGATGGGGTACGCTCCATAGCTAGCTGTAGGACAAACACAGAGGAGTAAACAACAAGGCGATCAATAAGACATGTCAGTATACTTCGACCAAAGTGCTTGCTGGGTGGTTGAACAATATGTGAAACCCCCTCCAAACACACTTTTCTGACCTCAATTTACTGCTGCCCTCACCAATTTTTGTAACTTTCTTAAACTGACAATCCAACAAACACAGCAATTGGTCTGCTGTTTGGAGGAGAGCAACCAGTTTGAATTTCTATTTCAAGTTTCATTCTTCACACAGCTACTTCTGTCCATTCCATATGAGTATCACAGCATTTCATTGCACAATGAGATATGGTTCAGAAGTTTATTCTGTACTAGAAACAATAAAGCAGAATTATTACTGATCATTGTATCATCACTCATCTGTGAATGACCCCGACTTCACCCAAGAACAAGGACAGGGTGAACTTGAGGCAACAGACTCAACTGTGGGAGGGCTGACCAGTAGAAGACAACCCAAGTACAAGAATAAAACCAAACCATAATAGATATATCAGCAGGATATTCTCTAATTCATAGTAAATATGTTCAATTCAACAATTTGTCATTCATGCAAACTCTGGCTCCCCTCTCAATGTTCGAATGCTGATTGGTTATGAATGTGAATATTGCATTAATTCTGGTCAGAGCTGGCCTCCTGAACGATTGTGTTGAGACAGCCGATGAAAGCCCCCAAAACCGCAGCGGCTCAGGCCTCGGCTCGAGTTGCCTACGGAAGACAAAGGGAGCCAGTAAAAAGACAGTCCGTTCCACAATAAGTGACTTTCAGTGTAAACTCCTTAGCGTCCCCGTTTACAGGAAAATGTCCTTGGGCGAATCCAATCTCTGCAAACTAGAGACACTTCAATTGATGTAAGCCAAGTCTTAAATATCACAAGCAGGGACCGGGTAACAGCAGTGCTCAAACTGAGCGACCTACCACAACGCTTAATAAAACACTGCGCAGCAAACCGGACAAACCCTGAGAGACAGAGCAGAGCATGCCTGCATTACTGGCCATGGATCTGCATATTACATTTCTCTGAACAGATTCACCCAGACGAAAGCGAGCGCTAAGTGGGCCCAGTGCAAGCATCAGTTTGTAATCATGTGAAAATCAGTCAGCGGATGTCAGACTCATCTTTTTTCATTTCTTTTGTTGGAGTGCTGGGAGGCAGTCCTCAGAGAGGTATGCTGGCTCTGCCAAGCTACACTCATTCTCCTGAAGCCAGGGTGGATGGAAGTAAGATTAAGTGCTAATCAGAATGTGTCTCTGATGGTCTTTAGGGATGAGGCTTACAGCGACACCACATCGATCACAGCAGCGCCGGGGTGTGCGCTCCGAGCCCATTCATCACGCGCACTGGTGATAGTTCATCTCCAGTCGGCACTTGCTCAGTAAGAGATGAAGGAGAAATGAAAACCCCAAATCATGACTGGTTTCAGATCTTCTAGTTCTCAGATGGAAAACTGCATCTAATGTTCAAATGTCAATCCAGTGTCTGAGATATTATTTCTTATTTCAGTTGTGCCAATGCAGGTTGTCTCTCATTTCAATACAGCTTCAGAGTCAGCTGCCTCTACTTGTTGGACGTATGTGCTGTTTATCAAGTTTACAACTGGCTAAAGTACAAGTGTACAGCTGTTTTTCTGACTGTCTGAGGTAGGTTTCAAATGTGCTTTACAGAAATTGCTCAAATAATCTGCAGGCATGTATAGCTTGATATATGTTCATATTTTTCTATTTTATTAAAAATACTTGCATGCACAAATACTTTTAGCATGCTAAAAACAGCAAATGTCATTTTCATTTAAGAAGTCATTTCAGCTGTATTAACAGTGTTACTCTTTCCCATTAGGTAACACCACAAACATAATTTCTCAAATACATCTCCTGTTTCATTCTGTCAGTCCTTCTATTCAACAAAACTAAACTGTAACATTAGCCCAAACCTCATACTTAACCATATATATCTGTTGAATATACAGTCTGAATGTGTTTACAGCAAACTGACATTCATGTTAACTTGGTCACATTCACCCCCTCTGCCCTGGCCAAACCTGAACACAACACTGACAGAAAGGGGAAGCCAAATTGGCAAAAGTAAATAACTGTGAGGCTGGAAAGCTTATTTCTCCAGCCCAATTTTGTGCGGGCTGAACTCTACAGTTTTTAATAGTGTGCTAACAATGCTATCCTAACTATAATAGAAAAATAAAACCAGGGCCTGTGATCATCTTGGATCACTGGTCAGTCAGTCAGCAGAGGAATTATAGTCACTGAAAGGTCTCTTCTTGACTCTGGCTCAACAATCCTACACACTCTTTGTTGTCAAACTTTTGTTTTGCTGGTTGCTCATTTTGCAATGCACGCTGATTGAGGATAATATAATCACACGCCGTTTGACTGCAGCAGATCCCACATCCTGGAAATAGTGCAAGATTGGAGGGATAGGAAAGGCTGTCTACGGTGGAGAGAAACTCTTTTGGTGCTGATCTTGGGAGATTAGCTTGTGTGTGTCTGTGGAAAGGTTTGGGGGTTCAGGCCACAGGTATGTCAGGAAGGAGGCCACAATTCACAGTGTCTGGAGCAGTGCTGTCCAACTCACGTCCTACACTACCAGCATAATGTCTAGTGCACTTTACATCAATCTGTTGACTGCCAGCAGGTTTCAGCCATTCTTAAAGAAAACACTCATTCATATGAATTTAAACTAGAAAAAATGTAAAAATGTAAGAATGACCCTTTTACAGCAGAAGTGAAACTTAAAAAAAAAAAAAAAAAAAAAAAGGATTTGAAAGCGGCTTGTGAGTAAAAAAAATGTTACCTCAGTGTGCTTTAATGGCATGAAAATTGAAAACAGTTTGCCAAAGCATGTAGCAGCCATGTTTTTAAGTGGCACTAAAGAAGAGAAAATCAAAGGGAAATGGGTTAAGTGTTAGTTCTGAAGTCTCTATAGATCATTGCAGCTTAACCTAATTTGGCAGGAACATAAAGCTGTATGTTTAGTGTGCTGGGGGATGTGTTCTGAGTTATGGATGTGGTTTTTGTTTTGCATATTGTGTCTTTCCCCGTTCTCGAACTGCAGACACATTCAAACCCAGTCCATCTGAATGCTAGCAAATATACTACACGTCATGCTTTGACACATGCTCAACTGCCCTCTATGGCTTCTTCTTTCCCCACAAATCATGTAATGCCTTGGCTCTTCCAGTGTTTCTACTGTCAATCATGTTGAAACTGAAGTGACCCAGACTTGCAGAATAGACATATAGAAAAGCCACACAGAAAGTGGTCATTGTGAGATTATGGATACCAGGTTTTACCATACATGTTTTCTGAGACAGGGAGAGTGTACACGCCATTCGAAATGCCACTCCCTGCACACAATAAACTGATGGCGTTTACAGTTTCCACCACAGAAAACATATTACGTGAAACAAAACAAATCCGCAGTTCCCACTTCTGACAGCTTTCTGAAGATCCCTCTGAGCCTCAAGTACTGTATTTACAAAAGCCAGAGCCCATATGAACGTCGCTGAAGAAGCCTCTGCAAAGACCTTTTAACACAAAGACTTAATAAGTGCCTCAATGTATCATGTGTACGAGGCAGAGGACTGGCATAGAGCTGCTGCTCTCGTTCATGAACCACATGAAGGACCCTTCACAAATCCTCTTCCTCACCCATCAACAATATATTGTGACAGCCAGACTGAGGATGATTTTGTGGAACAAACTGAAAAAATACATTCTGAATTTCAACAGAATCGCTTCGTTCACTTACTTTAATAGAATATTTCCATATTTTGGGAAATACTCTCATTCGCTTTCTAGCTAAGAGTTTGACTTTCTCCTGTCTGTGTATAAATATGAAGCTAGAGCCAGCAGCCTGTTAGCTTAGCTTAACAAAACATCTGAAAACGGGGAAACAATTAGACTCCGTCCATACAAAAAATAAACTTGATGATTTTCATTGTAGATTTTTTACAAATGATATAAAATGTGTTATTTAGTGAGCTTTAAAGGTGTTGGTAAGTGGATTGTGTTACCTTTAACAGTGACGGGCTAGTTGTTTAACCCATTTCTAGTCTTTATGCTATGCAAATGAGTTGTTAGCATCAGCAACATACTGTACACATGTGAGAGTGGTATTAATTTTCTCTTCAAAGAAGTGAGTAAGCGTACTCCCAAAATGTCAAACTCAACAAAATCCAAGACCAATCAGTTTTCGTCATCATCATCTTTGAGACTATTTAACAACTAAAAAAAAAAAAAAAATCACAATTTAGACTATAAAATCAACAGCACAAGACAATGGTCTTGTAGATTTTCACTGATAACTATCAAACATATTCAGGTGAAAGTTTTGGTCTTTCATTCATGCAAAGCAGACACACAGCTCACAGCATGAAGAATGACAGCATGTTTGGAGCGTAGCACTTTCATTCTACTGCTGTAGGCTTGCTGGGAGGTTTGCTCTAAAGCAGCTCAAGAGCAATTAGGGCTACAGTGAGATCCAGCAGAAACTCAAACTTTGTCTCAGGTACGTTTTTATGAGTCCAAAGCAAGCGTGACAGACTGCTCTCGGGGCTGCCAAAAACCTCCACATATACAAGGGGGTTCCACCCACAGCCGGCTAATTTCCTGCCTTCCACTCACCTACCGTTACCCATGAAATCATTCACATTGACCCATTCCAACTTTCTGCAACCCGAAACCCTAACAAGGCAAATTGCACATAATTTTTGTGTTTCTTTTAGAGCCCTGAACATTGAGAACAAGAAGACATTCTTACGTGGGGTTTCAGTGATGTGGCCTCTTGCAAGCCGACTTCGATAAAAACATTTTAGGACTGGCGCTGCTGAAAACTGATACTTTGTAACCATTTTCGGGTCTTAAAATTTGACAATTTTATTATAATGCTAAAATAACAACATAAAGAAAATGCATTATATCATTAGACATACAGTATAACATAAATAATGCTAAATCATATCTGATTTTTCATAAGACATAAGAAATCCTCAAGGTTTTAGTAGCATTTCCTTATGTTTCATGTTTTATGGACAGAATGGGATTAAGTTATGCCAAAACATTCCCATTCAATCAGATGTAGGATTTTTTGTGGTCTGCCATATCCGAAAAAGGCTTCAAAAAGTGGTTACATGCCTCTTTCTCACCTCTCAGCTGCTCACTTCAATCACAGTCCACAGGGCAGCTTCCACAGGTACAGAGGATATTTTCTTTAAGACCAAACTGCATCCACTCATCACCTCTTTAACCTGCTATCACTACTGAAATTTGTCCACATTAGTAGCTGATGATATTTGGCACAGAGGTATATACTAGAGGTGTGTAAGATGGTTAGTCTGCTTAGATCCTCCTTCATCTTGTCACATATTGTTTTAAGTCCACACTAAACTGAAAACGATAGCGCCGATTGACTGCTGAGGCAATATCATAACGCAGCAGTGAATTCCAAACACAGCATATGGAGGACAAGAGCTTATATTAAAACACAACTGTTTCTATTCTCTCAGTTCTTCTCCATTTCTCCAAGGGGCACTGGTATGTAAATCTAATAATACAGACTGTGAATGCTTCTAACCAGCAGCTACACTGTTCATTGTTCAAAAAAGACACTTACAGTACAGCCTATGTCAGAAAGTGTGGTATCATCAAGTAACACGACAAAAAAGCTATTCAATTTATTCACTGCATCTACTAACTATAAATGTCATATGGTGAAGAGGCAGTGATGGCAAAGTTTTGGAGTTACATAGCAGCAGCAGGTCAAGAAGATTTGTGCTCTCATGTGGAAAGCATCACATTCACCAACAGAATTATACGCTTTCCTCGTGGCACTGAGACAATTATTGTTTATTGTCCACCTCCCTTGTTCCCCCTAAATGATGGTATAAGCTTACTGCTGCTCCACTTTAGAGGAAAAAGAGAAAGCTTGAGAGAGAGAGAAAGGGCAGATACGGGACAGAGCAGCACTGCAGCCACCAGCCGACGGGCGGCGGACCAAACCGTAAGAAGCAACAGCCACTTTCTGGATCTCTGTTGAAACCACCTAACTATCCAGGCTTACACTCTGTAGCTGAAAGGCAGGAGAGCCAACAGTGTCTACCCTGGCACTCAGAGTTCATCAGCCGTGGTACCGTCTCAACATTGTTCAAGCTTGTTAAAGCTGGTACACGGAAAATGGCATCAAACTGCCGGCTTTTCAGGCCCGTGACTTTTTTTGTCATGGAACTGGAAGTTGCACTTAGCTCAAAAAAGTGTGGAGAAAAAACAGAAGGGGTAAGAGGGGGTACTTCAGGCCTGTGTGCTGAAGGCACATTTCTGTTCTAATTTAGCAGAAAATATGTTTGAGTTGCCTATGACTCTTTTCCAGCTGGAGATAGTCATGTTTTAGGATCTACGTTTTTTCCCCAGTTTATTTTAACAGATCATACTGTAAGCACATGTTTATAATTTAGGACAGTCCTGCTGCTTATAATGATTTTGCAGCATGAGACTGAGCAAACGCATTTGCTGTCAGACATATTAGCTCGGCCAGAGTGTTCCTGTGACACAGATCCACCGGGCGAGACGGGCAGCACAGCAGTGTGAACCTTCACTTGAAAGGGTGGCGGTTTATATAGTGAATGGGTAAAACAGGCAGCCACGGTTCAAATGGGAAACTGGAAAATGGGGGCCAATTCAAAGCTTCACTTTTTAGTGCACAATAAAACAGAAGCACAAGGTAATTTACTTTGGTATAATTGCAGTTGTGATGTAGTTTTCTCACATGCAGGTGAGAAAGAAGCAACATGCAGTGAGAAGACTACATTTGAGTCATTGGGTGACCACATCATAGTCATACAAAGTGCTTCTTATTAAAGAAACAGTTCCACATTTTGGGGAATAAGCTTGGTTGCTGTCTTGCTCAGAGTTCCATGCGAAGATTGAGACCATTCTCACTACTAAAATAGGTAAATATGTATGGAGCAGTAACTTCCTGGAGTCCCCACTGATTGCTTGAAAACTGCTCCCAACCAAGAAATAGTCAACAAATTGGTTTTTGCACAATTTTGAACAACAAGTTTTAATGGGTTAATCTGTGAGAATCGGAGGTGCTGCTGGGCAGATCTTGTCAATTCAGACAGAGCCTGGTTAGCTGTTTTCCACTGTTTCCAGATTTCATGCTAAGCTAAGCTAACTAGCTGCTGGCTCCAGCTACATTCGAAACTATATTTGTTTAAAAGACAACTATGTAACTCTTGCTGAACAGCTGCCACTGCAGCTACAAGTACAATTAAAAGTTAATGCTAAATGCTATATGACTGATTAGTACCAGTAAATAATGCTGTTACTAGCTAAAATGCTGAGCTACTGTCGAGCTGTGGCAGCCAAACCCTTGAGTGTATTCAATTAAACAACAGTGTGTTTGATTGCTCATGAACTCTAATTCCAATTCGTAAGAAAAAGAATACTTCTTCTCTTATTAGATCAATTTCTCATGTCATAAGACAATGCAAACCGTTTAACCAGATCAGCTGCCAAAACTGTGGCCTAGGCTTTATATCAGTGATCCAGAAAATGTAAGCTGTGCAGTGTGTAATGAGAATCTCTCTGTCCTATGAGTCCTGAACCAGCAGCCAGTCAGATAGAGACACTGACAGTGAATCAATCTGGAAACACCCTCACACCTTTCACCCATCTGTCCAGCTGAACTCATCATGGCTCTCACTCCTGCACTCTCTCCAACTCTATATGAAGACCCTTGGTTAGTTCACTTCCTTATTAACATCTTTACAATGGATTATGACTTAAATCCCATGTCCTGGGTCAAATCCCACATCTGGATCCCCTGAGGTGAAAGAGACCTCATAATTCCTGTTTTAGGAAAATTAGAAATAAAAGGTGACCCAGCTGACCGAGTGACACGGTATGCGCCGCAATCTTTTAACACTTTTGGCCGCACTGATGGGCGCTTAAAACCTTGACCACTGCAGACATCTGACCGTCATGGAATGCTCTATGGTCACATAAGAGGAAAAAAACCAGAGAATGACCTTGATGTGGTGGTCAAGCAACAGCATCGCGTCTTCACTGTGGCTTGCGGTCTCATAAAATGTTTTACAGCTCAGTCGGGCCTTGAAAACAACGGAATATTTGTTCGCATTCATTGTCGACATAGCTTAAACAATGCACTGAAACAATTTAAACCTCTAATCAGGTTAAACTCTTTGTTCCAGGGAAGGAAAAATCCACTCTAAAACACGGTTTTAACACTTTTAAAAATAGCTGTTGGTGATGCTGCATTTATAGGCCTGATTTAGTTTTGGCGGTGCAGTTTATGTATTAATGCCACAGCTATAAAGTGGTTACACCAAAACATAGTGTAAATTGCAACACTTCATCACATAATGCATGAAACATCACACACTGAGACGGTCCTGTCCTTTCACCTCAACACATGCTAGAAGACTAAAACCAAACATTTGTATTTTTTTTGTCTTTTTTCTTTTTTATCAGCCTGGCACTTCCTGCTGAGTGGTACAGGTCATCAATCAGCACCTGCCTTTGATTCTTCTGACAGTGATACTAGTTTCATAGGCTATGGTTGATCAGCGCAGGTGTAAAAGGACTAAAGGCACTACAAGGATTCACCAATGTCTCATGAGGATGGACTTTATTGCTCCCTGGGCAGGCATTAGAAGACGAGCATGTGGTTTATGTTTCTTCCTAACTCTTCCTCTCTCGCCCATCTCTATTCTCTCATTCACTGAAAAAGGTTAATGTTCTTGTGAAACACCCCAGTAATTTTCTACACATCTACACCTTCTTAGCAACTCACGCCATACCTACAATATGCCAATATAAAACTTGACATTTCGACATCCCTAGGATTTATGAAGATTGGACCTGATAAATTATGGCCTCTTCGTAAATGTGCGCCAAAAACACATTGGCTTTTTGCTGCAAAACTATATGGCCTATAATAAATAGTTTTATAGCTTTTGGTCATGAGAGTCCAGAGATGGTGCACACCACATTTGGAAATGATTAGTTGAACTGTCCAGATGATGTTTGCAAAATATAGTAAGTTTTTCAGGAAACTGGAATTATCAGAGAAATCCAGAAATCTTTGAATTATGTGCAACTGATGGAGCTTTTGCCCTAAAGTGAAGAAAAAGAAGAAATCTGTTTCTAGGACAAGCAATTTTGACTTATCTGGACTACTTTGCTGCTGTGGGTCTTAAGATTGCTTCAGAGGTTCAGGGGAGAAAAAAACAACAAGAAACCAGGTATTGAGACAAAGAGCAACTGAAAAAAAAAAAAAACTAAGGGGGAAGTATTAATGATGCTCTATGAAATGTATCTTCTACTTTTTTACTTAATTCTGAATATGTGAAAGTTTTTCATGGCAGTCTGTGGGGAAAATGTGTCTCATTTAAGTGGTCAGAGGATCTGCCCTCTGGACAAAGATGGATGTAAAAATTGTGATGAGTCTTTGTTATATCTCATGTAAATCTGCCCAGAACACCCCATTTCTGCCCAAAGTTTCCAAGTGACAGTAACCACTAAGACACAAACTAAAAACAATGTAAAAGCAGTCTGAAATGAGCCCCAAAAGGAAGGGAAAAGTTTGGAACTTTGAGTATTTCAATATTTACATTGCCTTAAATTCACTCAAGCTGTGGGAGAAATGCCCCCCCACCCCCCCACTCCCCAGAAAGAATAAAGGAGAAAAGAGAAAAAGGTGGGGTGGCTCCGATTAGCCCACATGTTGGTAATTTATCACACATAAACCTCACACCTAATTTTCACACCTGTAGCTCAACGTGCTGGAAGTCTAGTAATTCACTCACTCACACACACCCACACCTCCCACGCATACGCACACACACTGGCAAGTGGGACCTGGCTGTGGGTTTCCCTCGGTGTGGGAGGGGTACGAGAACATCACAGGCAAGGATCAGTAAAGTTGGCGGGCATGCTTGGCATTTTTGCACCCCATGTAGCATGGCTCTGTCTCTCCCACACTAACCCGTGTTCACTCTCCATTCCCCATTTGTCATCACCTTGACTAAACTCATCCCGACCTCCAGCTCGCACATCTGAAAAAAAAAAAGAAAAAAAAGTTGGATGTGGATTTTTCATACTTGCCAGAAAGCACAACATACTGTTGCTGCAAATCCAGATGGGAGATGGGGCCTTCTCATCTTTTGTTGAAATGTTACACAAAAACAGATTGTGAACTACATAAATATAAAATGTTGTGATAAAAAACTGTGTTTTATTGTTTCCTATCACTAATTGACAGAGCTGGAAAAAGAAACCAAATCCTTCAAGAGAAGTAGAAAAAGCTGAATGGATTAATAAATCAAAAAATGTCTGTACTACTTGATAGTATTAATGTAAAAATGTCTGTACTACTTGATAGTATTAATGTAAAAATGTATGTACTACTTGATAGTATTAATGTTTGTTATAGGAATTAAAATAGCAATATAATATGTTCCTGAAGTTAAAGCCTATGTTTTCATTCTTTCATTAATGGAGTTAAATACTTTCGGAAAAAGTTGAACATATTGGGAAATACTCTCGTGTCTGCCCACTAAATATGAAGCTCAAGGATGGTTAGCCTAGCTGTGTGTGTG
>JBBMOE010000005.1:7641253-7765626 GCA_037975065.1 Chaetodon trifasciatus | reverse complement strand
CCCCCACCCTCCCCCTGCTCCCCCCTCTCCACAGAGGGAGTCAGAGAGACAATGAGCTCAACATCGAGGCCCAGTAATGACTCCCAGCCTTGTTTCTGATTAAAAACACACCGGGTGCTTCTGCACTCCGCAGGCAGCCATGAGGCCTTACCCTCCTCACACCGCAAGGCTGAGAGCGAAGAGATAGAAGCACAAGCCAGCCCCAGCACAGCTCCATGCCCAAGAAAACAAAAAATCTAGTGTAAGCCTCACACACTGTAGTATTCAAAGCTCTTGTCCCAACTAGTCCAAGTCTAATTCCACAGGCAAGACTTCATTTATTCTAAGGACACCCGATTACCAAGAGTAACCCCAACCTCCAAAACCAGCACCCTGGCACAGATACATCAAGGGTGGTGCTAAAATATCCTGTCATGTGTTTGCACGTCTTCTAAACTGTGTTGGGGTAATATTTCACACCACCTCAACATCATATTACCAGAAAAATGTGAGAACAGCTCAGGTCCTTCTTTTATCAAGAACTCATCTACTGAAGCATATCAACGCCATAGATTTGCTGTAACTCCACAGACAGGCAGTAGGCGACAGTGGGGGCAGCTGCACCTTTACCTTTACCTCTCCACATTCATACATGGGCCACCAAATTACAGGCAAGCTCCGCAGAGAGACTCTTTATTGCATCTGACCAGCTCACTTCCTCTCCATACCAAAGGCATTGCATGCTGAGCTTTATTTTGATGTGGCATGTAAGCATAATTAGAGGACCCATAAAAGCAGGGAGAGGGGGAAAAAAAGGAGTCTTGTCCATCTGTCGAGTGTTAAGGGGTGAGCACGGGGGTAGCGATCAGAGCCCCGTGTCTTGCTGTTGTTAGCAGTAGCCATTGGAACAGGCATTGATGCAAACAGCCTTTAGTGCCAAACTACAGTCGAAATGTGTGTTTGTTTCTGCACACAGTGTATTTTCTCAAGGGGCCTCCTTTAGTTTCAGATTTCCTGGCCTTGCAGATCGATGCAAAGTAGGTACTAGTCGGCACGCACACAGAGGAACACACTGACATGGAAAACAAGCGCAGATACAGGCAATGGCATTTTCTGCAAACATTAGAACACCCTTTCAAGGAATCTTGGATCCTTAAAACTGCATTGCTCTTCTACACATTTCAGGCAGGTGAGAAATCAAATGTATGATCAGTCAAATAGGCTCAGCTACCAAGCTGTACAGCTAAAAGTAGTTTACGGGTTTGACACTCACTTACTTTCTTGCCGAGAGTTTGATGAGAAGATCAATACTACTCTCACATCTCACAATATGAAGCAACTGCCAGCCGCTGGGTAGCTTAGCATAAAAACTGGAAACAGCTAGCATGGCTTTGTCCAAAGAGAAACTAAATCCAGCTCCAAACACCTCTAAAGCTCACGAATGAGCGAGTTTTTTAATCCATACAAAAAACAGCAATTCACAGTTTTACGAGGGGTTATGTGTTGGACTATTTCTTGGCCGGGACCGGAAACTTGTTGGAGTCTCCACTGGTTGCCTGGCCACTGCTCCTGGCCAGGAAACAGCAAAATGACAAGCTGTCATGTTTACACTACAGTTTTTGTGAGCATTAAACTAAGAACATATAAAGGTTAATTAGTGCGCTTTAGATTTTGTTAATGACTCACAGTGCCAGGCTAGCTGATTGCCTTCAGTCTTCATGATAAGTTAAGCTAAGCAGCTTCTGGCTCCAGCTGCATATTCACCACACACACGAGAGTGGTATCAATCTTCTCATTTAACTCTTAATAAAAAGCAAGCATGTGCATTTCCAAAAGTGTCTAAGTTTAACTTCAAGTGTGATTAAGCTATTTTGTAAACAGCAAAGGGGAAATTGGTCATTTTTAACTATTCATTGGGGAAAAACACAATGGATGCTTATTGTATCCACGTCATTACCTCTAAACAGCTCTTCGCTGAATTCTTTTAGAGGTGTGTATTAGTAATGTGAGAGGTAAGTAGTCTGGAAGTGCATTTCAATGTAAGCCTGAGGGGCTCCATCTCCGGCTCTGGGCAGCTCTCCTACCTGTGAAACCCTTGTATGAGTCATTTTTTCAAAAAATGCTCCTTTTGTGTTGTTGTTTTATGTGTGGCACTTCGAAATGATTCCCACATTAGATTTTTTACAGCCCAATAAACTTGAGAGAATCAGACCAAATTGGCTGGTCATATTTAGTAGCTTTATAAGGAAATGTATTAAGGTGTAATTGCTTCAGGGGAGCGTGCAATTGAGGGAACGGGCATAGGTGAGGGTTACAAAATCGCCTCTACGCTCTAGAGGGACACTGCAGTTTTTGTCTGCTGCTCGGGAGTTTCCAATCACCATGAGGAAATATGGAGTGTATTATAAGATTTTATATAATAAGTTCATTTTATTTCACATTTCCGAAAAAATGAACTTTTACAGTGTGGTAAAATCTAGCTTGAAAATAAACCATCTGTTTGGCATTTAGCTTTGCCAGCATATGGAATCCTCTGATGACAATGATTGAGGGTGAAAGAGAAGATCCCCTCATGTATTCCCCCCCAAAAAAAGTTAAAAAAGGAAAAGGAGGGGACAAATCTGCTCACAATAAATGTTTTTCCGCTGTGATGTGATAAATGGAAGGGTGTAGAAGTGTTACAAAACAAGCTTTGTTATGCATGTGAAATGGATCCTGCTCTTAAATGGAGCAACACCCAAAGAGTTGATAGATGAATATGAATCCCTCATCCCACCTTCCTGCCTCACTTCACTCCTTATACACAAATGCAGCATAAAGGATGGCTGCGCTGATTAAAATTCATTAGGCTTAAATTCATTTTTCATTTTGTTTTCTGTGGGAAAACAAAGGCAAAGTGAAACAGATCATCCCCACTTTGTCACGTGGTGCCTGAAAGAATCTCTCTTTGTGCCTTTCTCTCTCCAGTAGAAAGTTCATGCCACTGCATGTTTTTTCCTCTGCTGGGGTTTTCGGCAGTGTAGCATGGCATGAGCGCACTGAGGAGCCTTTCACCGGCTTCATCTGATACCGCTGTGACTCAGAGTAGGAGCTGCACTACAGGCCAGGATCGACATGCATGGGTTAGTGGGTCAAACAAGGAGCTAGTCTTTCGAAAGAGTTCGGAGGCTGGGTCAGACTAATGTGATTTATCAATACAGCGCATAAGTGAATCATTGTCCTTAATGGCTGTGACAATCCCCAAGACAGACTGTGGATGTGATTGGTTGAGGAGTTGGGGGTGTATACACTGTTCTGGACTTGATGTCTTGATTAGAGCATCAGGAACATGCACCTGCAGGGTGTCCATGTATCTCCCTGTACTCTTTTACTCCCCAACACATACACACACACACACACACACACACACACACACACACACACACACACACACACACACACACACACACACACCAGTGAGCACACACACAGATTTACACTTATGGAAGCTTGGCTGATGGGGCCTGGGAGAGAAAAGACAGAGCTCTGTTCCTTGACGCCAGAACTCCGGCTCAGGTCAAGACTCAGCTCGCTGTAATCCCTCTCAGGTGATGCTGTTCACATTCAGCCATTTCCAGCTGATCTGCTTAAATGCGCCTTCCTCATCCCCTAAAAAGCCCCCACCACTCCTCAACCAGCACCTTCGAGGACGATGAGAGGGAGGGAGGGCTGCTGCTGCTACTCCACACTGTCAGATCTCAGATCACTTTCCAGCATTTCCTTTAAGCGATCAATCCAGTGCTTCACATGAATAAAATACACAAACACCTTCTGTTTTATGGCATAAGAAAAGTCAGGATACAAGGCTCACATCACCTGGATTAGAGTGGCATCATGTGAGCAAGCCTTGTTAACAGATGTGCCATCTGCAGGGCTTTTTCACTTTTTCCAAAGGCAAGAGTGGCAAGGCTGGTTTAAAAGCAGCCTCTTGGAGCCTTCCCTCTCCTCCCCGTTAGGCACTTAATCAAGGTATTATATTGCGCTGAAGCACCAGGTTCCAACATTAACACTTACACCCACAGACCTGGGAGTTTGTGTGAGCTTTCAGCACACTGAGGCCTGATTTCCTCGGGCTTAGAATGAGAGGCCACAGTGGTTGAATTGCTTATCTGCATCCAAAGAGCACAATAATTTTTTACATTTATTCAGCCAAAGCTGCATATGACTTAAAAATAATCCACATCATCTTCTTTTCTGCTATATTATCAAGAAACTAAAACCACAAAGTCAATTCACAAGAGTCACATACCTGAGAGTATCAAGTTTCCACACACTCTTTATGGGATTCTTTCTCAAAAGAAGTGCATATCCAGCCACAAATCATGACCATTTTCTGTATATTTTGGCATCATAAACTCACCACACACACCCTTGCTGCTGACTACCATCAGCAGTACAAAATGTCATGCATCTCTGACCTCACTCCCTCCACCCTGCTAGGCTGCATTGGCTTCATCTAATCACTTCTGTCCTTCAAAACATCTGGGAACACTATGAAAGTAACAGATTACACACATATGATCTGAAACATGCTGCGGCCTGCTGGGAATTCAAATTTGGCATTTTTGGGTAGATGCAGAAGGGTTAACAGTATCACATGGCAATTTTTCACCACTCTTGACTGCTATTATCTATTCATTACCTGTTTAAATGTCTTAGGGCCCCAGTGTGTGTCTGTGTTCCTTCAGGCAGCATTGGTACTCCAGCCTGATTTTATGTAGTCAGCAGGTGGCATCATTAGCCAGAGAATAAAAATGAAAAGTAATACCCTTGTGTCTAGCTATGATATCATAGAAGGGCTCATTGGCATTGTTTCCCTGCTTCTATTGGGCAGGATAGGGGGTAAGGAGGTGTAAATTTAATATGTTTTGTCATCTGTTTTACATGAAAAAAATGTATATGTACAGTTACCGCAGTCAAATGGGAGGTTGGGTCATGCCGTGCAGTGAGTGAGCAAGAGAAGATCAGACCAGAAACCACAAAAAGATCCCAATCTTGACTCTACTCATACATTTCAGCAGGCACGAGTCATATGCAATGGTTGTGTTTCTCCTTGACATCCCCTAATTATAATGGCATCTCAATCCCTTACACTTCACTTGGTCATGCGGCTACATGCACACAGAATATTAATGGCAATTTTTTTTCATTTTCGAAAATGAAAAAGACTTTTGTTAAATTATGTGTTTTGTTACGCCTAAAACAGTTGCGCCTGGGGAGTGGAGTGTGGCCAAATTGAGCTTTCGAACGTGTCTGGGTCTCAACACCCCTGAACGGTTTGGATAGCTCTCCGTGCATGCCAGAAAGGCTGTGTATAAAGCTGTCACAGGAACCTTGAGGGCTAGAAAAATATTCAAGCATTTCTGGGCCTATTGGACAATGATCTCTTACACATGCTTTTTTCAATATAACCATGATAAATAAAGGAAGGAAGCAAATACCGAAAACTTGGCCGGCTGCCACTGCCTGCTAGAATGGCACTTTTGGCCCAAAGTGCTGTTTCCCCCAAATCACACACACATACACACACACACACACACACACACACAGCAATACTGTAAAACCTTTACATATTTGCATGGGATTAATCTGACAAGTGTAACATCCATTCTGAGAGCTGGCAGTAACAATGAGTAGCGTATAGTGCTCAGCCTACAGCTTTTTCTTGGGGTCAAATGTGTAAGTTAACCTCTTGATCTCATCCTCACCAGTTAGCCCACCCCATCACCCCCCCTTGCTCCCTTTCTCTCTCTCCTTTCCCCTCTTTCTCACAAACACCACACCGATAAAGAGGCAGCTACAGACTGTTAAGACTGCGTCTGCTGCTTGACCATTCAAAACACCCTCCAGAATTTCAGCAGTTCCAAATAAGACTGTCCATACTAAGAAAATTACATTCTAGCTCCAATATCCTATCTCAGATCACACAGTCCTCAGAGAAAGAAACACACAAAGCAGCTGAAAAACGTGTGTGTGCCAGTACCCCGCAGTGATTGCCTGATTATTTGCAGATGGGCAGTGGAGGGCTTGCATAGTGCGGAGGTTCCCCATGGCACGCAGCGCATATGATTAGATCTGTGATTGCCTTACAATTTACAAGACCCCCTCTCCCCTGACTTCAAGTGACTTTTTTTTTTTTTTTTTTTTTTTTTTTGCTGTGCTATTACGCTGTGCGGACTGTTTAGCGCTGTCCAGAAGTCCGCTACATAGCCCCTGCGCGCCTTTCTGACCAAGTCTCCTCTAGTGGCCAACCTGAAGATCTTGGTGATGTGTTATGTCACAGTTTCTGAGGAGGGCACGCCGGGGGCTACTTTCCTAATCCCACTGTCTCCCCATTCATTCAGAGTATAGAGCAGTATTTACAAAGGGGCTGATCCCCTCCTCAACCCCTGCGCCTCCGCTGAGCGACTGTTATGCGGGTTTCCAACCAACTGTTCAAAGTGGTTATGAGATCAATTAAAACCAGCTTAAGGGGCTGGAGTGGAGATGTGCAATTCATAAGTCAAGGGAAGGGGATTTCGTATCTATTCATTGAATAACTCCCACAATATGACCCTCTCCCCTTCTATAAGCAGCCACTCTCTATAGACCGATCCGCACCAGTAGCTTTTTAGCAGTTTCACATGTAAATAATATAGGGGACCCTTTGTGGGGGCTACAACGTCGGGAAGTAGCGTTAATAGCCCGTCTGACAGCGTGGTTTAAATACGATTAGCCAATCCACTGATGCAACATGTTTTAACATTAATTTTGGGCATGCCACACGCGTGGCCAATTTTGCGCACATTTTACGCATTAGCTACCAACTCTGGAATCGTTACATAATATTGGAAATCTTCTTTCAAGAGGTTAATAAGTTATATCAGATGCTGCAAGACTGAACTGTGGCTTAGATTACATGTTAATGTCATCGTGAATTTCTGTAACATTCCTGAATTACATTGTTTGTTGGATCGGCGGCTCTCACCTGTGCTTTAAAAAGAAATCAAACAGAGGTAGTAATCAACATTTCATATCATATCTTTCTGACTTCTCGCCTGCTCTGTGCAAACTGTACTCTATGGGAACCTACAGACGATGTATAGCCTACACACTAGTGAGAAGGAGACGGACTGAATGCGTGAGTAACCTTGTTTAGGATCGTTGCCTCCCGTGACCCTCACAAACTCTTTAACCATCTGTTAAAGTCTTCCCCTGGATGCTGCTCTAAGTCCTGTAGGCTACAACCCCGTGTTACCTCTTTTGTTTCTCCTCCAGCGGTGCGACGGCGCCTGACAGTTGCTGTACTCCATACAGTTCAATACGATCAGGGCAAATGAGAAGAGTCGAAACTGCATCTGGACGGCGATCTGTTGTTCGGACTCCAGCAAAAAGGTGCCAGTAGGGCTCGGGATGAATTCTCTGACTTTGTAATGTCCTCCTCCAGTTTCTTTAGTCGATCCTCAAATGTGTCAAACATCAGACGAGATGCGACATGTTATTACGTCGCCGATAGGGATCATTTTATGAAGCGCGATGATCCTCCAGTCACTTAAAGTGTTCGTTTTGGTGCGCTGCGGGGAGAATGAGAAAGGATGTTACTGTGATAACAGTGTAATGAAATCAACACCTTCCTAAACAATGATGCGTGAGGGTGATATAATGGGGATTAAAAACAAAAAATGAATAGCTCTTCTGTGTGTTAATGTGCTGGAACAGTCACAGATGCAAAGGCAATGCGTACTACTCAAACGCCCCTTCCAAAAATAAGCGCAACCGCGCGTAATAGTCGCCAGGACGCTCCGTGAAATAACGTGTCGGTGTATACCTTGCACCAGATGGAGTGTAATTCCGCTCCGGTCCACTTTTAAGTTCCCTCTGAGTGCAAGTGCGGCTCGGGAACATGCAGCATCCCTCTTTGTGTGAGAAACTTGCGTCTCCAGAACAGAACCGAGGTCCGAGGAGGAAAAAGGTGGTCGCGGTGAAGGGGGGATTTCCTTTCCTCCTCTCTGTAAAAGCTTAGATTCCGTTTACCTGCGTCTCCTCACTCGAGCCTGTCCCGTCCGCGTCCTGCAACGTAGCAGAAACAAACACACATGTGTTGCTTTCTCTTAAGTGGAAAACGAGCCGGTGAGTGAGTCTGCGTTTTACGCGCTGCTGAGGTTGAGCGGTAACTGACTCCCAACTGGTCCTGATGCTTGCTGCCTTTTTCCTCATATAGCGCCGTGCCGCTGTCACGTGTGGAGATTTCTAGTTTTGTGTTTCTTCTTATTGAAGATGTTGAGGATGACATTTGGTGGAGTCTCCCCCCTCCTCAGCGCCCCCCACCCCCCGCGCACTCACACACACTGGCCGGTACGAGGTTGCCTCTGGGTCCTAGTGTGCGTAAAAAGCTGGAAACATCCCACAGACAAAAAGTTAGTGTAGTCTGTTTAGGGGATATGGTCTGCAGCGGGCAGCAGCGACTTAACTTATCCTATTTCACCATCCGTGATATTCCTCTAGTATTCCAATGGGGAACCCAATTCCTTACAACACTACTACTACTACTTTTCCCCTCATGGATGTCTTCATATGGGTTTCAAATTAAACTTTAGTGACCCCTCTCAACTGGAGATCAAAAATGAACTGAACCATTGCGACACAGTCAATCGATCTCGGTTCAATTATCTTCCGCTGACGATAGCCCTATTGAATAATTAGAGGTTCGCCAAAAAAAAGCAATTATCTGCGTAATGTGCGTAATGAGGTGGGCCCGCAAGTCAACCATCTCGTCACGCCTCCTTTATTGCGCACCCGGGACTACGACCCCCCTTCCCCTCCTCCTCTGAAATTAATGATAATCTCTGGGAAAGCTGTAATTGTGGAACATAAATAAATCATTGAATAAATTCAGGGTTTTCCTGGCCCGGGCCTTTCACACTGACCCGTGCGACCTCATCAACGGAGACATGTGGCGATGGTCAATGGCCGCAGGGATTCTCCTACAGAAAGAACCAACTTACCTTCTAAGACATATGAGGGCCTGGCAAGCACCCATTCCTCGCTGACATTCAAACGCTGGCTGCTCGTCAGCTACAAATCAAAGAGGACATGTGACAGCAGTGTAATGGAAGTTGGTGACAGAGAGTCCTGGAGAAAGAGTCAGAGTGTAGTGATGCGCACATGTGAGCAACTGTAGAAATGTTGGACTATATCCCTCTCAGCAGCTGCTCCACATCCTGATTGGACTACAAGTTGTGAATGCTCTACCCCCTTCAGCCACTAGGTGTGGCACTTAATCTTTTATTTATGTCAGGAAATTATTTTCGTGTGAGAGCTATATTGTCCATGTAAGTAAGTCTACATCAGTCAAACTAGCGTGAAGTGAAGAAAAACACACAGGCCTTCATGAAACAGAGAGTATAATGGAAGTGTGTGATGCTGAAAAGATTTAACAGTTCCTACTGTAAAACTGATTAAAAAATAAAAATAGAAATAAAAATCAACCTGTTTTTACCCCAAGTCTTGCTGAGCTCAGAGATCACACAGACCTCCCATCTGAACATTACAAAATATCATTTACACGCTGGTTTTAAACTTTAAACACCAGAGAAACCAGTGAAAAAAGAGACATGTCTATCCTCAGGCAGTAAAACATACACTCACTCAAACACGCACACAAGTGCAAGTTTCCATTTCGTCACTGGAACTGGTTGGAAAAAATATGTGTGCATTTCTCTGTGTGTGTGCGTGCGTGCGTGCGTGCGTGCGTGTGTGTGTGTGTGTGTGTGTGTGTGTGTGTGTGGTGGGGGGCTCTAACAATATATGTTAGAAAAACAAAAACAGGAATCATGATTGTTTCATTGCCAAAATCTATAGTGACCTTTGTCCTGACTTTGCTTATTTATCTATCCAGAGAACAGTGACAGACATTGTGGTCGGAGGCTTGTGTGCCGCAGGCAGTGCCGCTGGTTTGGATTCCTCTCTAAAACAACATCTGAGAGTGCACGGTTAAGGTGAAGGTGATAATTTAGGCCTCCGGCACTTTTATTTTCATGATGTGTCATGGAGAAGGGGGCCGGGAAACCAATCACTTTATTCTCTCCATCCCTCCCTCCCACTCGTTGCAGTGCACAAAAGTGGAGGTGACGTCAGCATTTGGATGGTCTGGCTCAGGGCCCTCAGTGCCATAACAGCAATGAGGGGAGCTACTGAACACCCTGTTCATCAGGCACCCAGACTGGATGCTCTTCAGCGTGGGCTGTTGTCAGGCCTTGCAAGGTAAAAAGAGGAAAAAAGTTCCAAGCCACAGTGGTCATCCAAGTCAGAATCTCGAAAATGTCAAGGACAGGATGAGATTGAGGCAAGCTGAGAAAGTTCAAGTTATACTTAGCAACTTCCCATGTTCACAGCTGGAAAGAGGCAAACTTCAATGTCCAGAAATAATCTAACATGACATTTGCAAACAAAGCTGAAACATTACAGTCCACATGTACAAATACAATTTTATAGCCATCATAAATCTTGCTGACAAAACCATCTCACCTCCAGGTCCGTTTAGTAGCTGCTCTGCAGCTTGAATTAAAAAAGGAAATTTAAACATCTACAATTCCAAGACAACTGGGAATCTCCACCTGTTGATGAAGATCATGTGATATGATCAAAAGTTCCTCATCCAGACATCCAGGTGAGGTTGTTTTGTCAACTTCTGTATCCAAGGAAGAGAATTACTATTTTTACTATTTTTACTACTAGTTTTACTGCTATTATTGCCAACTATGACTCCCAACCACTCAACTCCTCTAGGCTTGAAAAGTGTGTCCCAAAAGTGTCAAAACATCCTTGAAGTTCTCCAAAAGGAATGAGATTGTGATTGAAGGCCCTGAAAACGTTTTTTTCTCACTCGGCTTCTCCTTTAAGCCACGTGGTCCTCAGTGAACGCAAACATTTCCAAAGTGTGATAAAAGTTTTGGTTGTTTCTGTTTTTATCTGCGCTCTTCTAACTGGTGTGAAGCAGGCTGGGCTTTGTCAGAAAAAGGTGATGTCAAAAACTTTGGTGCACCAATCAGGATTTAGCAATATTTGAATTCAACAGTTCCTGATCAAATCAATAAATAAAAGTTGACCATGCGTGGCTGTTAGGCACACTGGACAAATGTGACACAGCTCGCCTGTTCCACCACTCTCCCTTCTCTCAGTTCATGTGTTCCATTGCACCATACACATCAATTTTGCGTTGCAGCTGGTGTGATCCCACAGCAAGGTCTCTAGTTTTAGATAATGTCTTTGAATGGACTGGAGTGACTGAAAGTGGGATATAGTGATCTGCAACTTCAGAAGAATGTGGGCCAGGGGCATAAATCAGGGGTCTCCCGGACCACATTTTGCCACAATGACAAACACACAGCTTCACAAGGTGAAAACAAAACCAGCCCAACTGATGCAGGTGGTACTAATGCAAACTTTGAGATTTTATTTGCTGTAGTTCTGAGTAATGTTGAAAATTAAGATCCAAAAACACTTTTTCTGGGGCTTTAAATCAATACCTGCGTCATATTTAATCTTTTTCTAAAACTTCCTGAAAACACAATTGAGTGAGCTCCACCATGCAGACTCACTGAATGTCTGTTGTTGGCTGTCAAGACTGACTTATTGTAAGTAAAAACAAAACCAATGGAAACCAAAACAGGGCAGTGCTGAATGACAGGATCTTCATGCTCTGCCTGTGGATCCTGTGAACACTTTCTATGGTCACAATGCAATGATTTGCCTTGTAGCTGGTTCAGTATAAGAGTTGAAAACTCTTTCAGGCTCATCTTAAAAAAGCAGAGAGAATACAATTCCCTTTTCTTCTCTCAACAAAACAATGCCATTCTTCTGTTTAAGAGTCAGTTCATAGAGTCTGATACATCACTTCATGTGGTTAAAGTGTACATGCAGGTGATGAAACACTCTGTACGTTCCAGACTTTTGATTTTGCTTAATAAAGCATGTGTTTTTCCATAAAATCCTTGTTTAGTAGTTTAATTATATGTAAGAAGAAGAAAATTAAAAGGCACGTGAAGGAATGAAAGAGTTTGAGAGCAACTGTGATAAAGGAGAGGCAGAGGACTGAGTTATGAGAAGGTCAAAAGCAGAGGAAAGCGGGGGTGGGGTGGGACATTACAAAGATTGTGTCCGTCTGGCTAATGGTTCTTTATGGCTCCCTCATGTCCTCAGATGGGCAGGATGACTGGCAGAGAGTGTGACCACTGGTAACTGTACATCACCTCTGTGTGCCCCCTTCGGCTGACGTCCCACTCAGTGTGACTGCCTGCCACGGTGAAGCAAACCACTAAAACACCATAAAACCAACAGACTAAACAGCCATTCATCATTACTACGCACACGAGCCACGTCACACGCAGCAGTCTTAACTGTCCCACTCGGTGACTCAATGTGCACATTAAAACTTCATCAAGTATTACCGATACAAAAAAGTCTGACCACTCAAACCTCAACCGCCATTTGTAATGTCCAGAAATAAGGCAATCATGGGTGAAAATGGTTTTGTTGGTCACTTTTATTGAACTGGTGATGACTTGAACCAAGTGCAAAGCAGTACTGTGCTCCTTGAGGGACAAGTGTGGAAAAAAAAAGAAACAATGAGTGGGATGGATCCATCTTCACTCTGTCGCTAAAATCCTGATTCCTGACCAGCCCAGTTTGGTGTCTGAAAGAAAAGTGTGAAGAAAATGGAAAATTAGACCATTGGAAGATCACTGAGTCCGATCAAAACAAAATTTTTTGCTGTTGATTGTGGGAATTGTGAAAAAGTAACATACATGTGCAAGCAGTTAAGTGCTGACGTTTTCCCTGTTGGAGTGTGTAATGTGTGTTCTGTTGGTAAGCGCTGGGTGGCTGTGAGGGTTGACAGGGACCCTCAGCAGCCGCTCCAGATGGTAAGCAGTAAATGCTCTCTATATGTAAGTGATTTGTAGCCTTGAGGACAGCAGGATGTAATGGTGCTCTGCGAGTTGTTTGCAGCCTCTTTTGTCAAATTACAAAAACTCCTTAATGAGAGAGAGGGGGTTTGTGTTTTTACAGGACAGGGTTACTGCTGCACTCCACTGCAGATATTCAAACAATAGGGAGGAGGGTAATTGAGCACATCAAAAGATAGCCACTCAATAGACACACAGTTAAAAAGTGAACATTTAACATGTCTGTTTTAACTCTGTGGCCTTGGTGCTGTCAGGCATTGGGCGAGGGAACCAGCCCATCAATCTGCTTTGACACATGTGCATGTCCTCAAGGAGCGGGGAGCTGTGTGAAGCAACAGCTCACAGCTCCAGCTCACTATGTGCGTGATTGTGACATTCTGTGTAGTTGTAGTACTTGAACAGACTACATACCACTAAAACGCACAAGGTCAACATCAAAAACACACTTAAATGGGATGACTGGACCCTGAGCCAGACATCTGCAGCAGGTCCTAAGTGCAGGGAAGTCCAGGCTTTGAGTAATGTTCACCAAAAGCCAGTGTGAGGGTCCACCTTATTTACGTTGCTGAGCTGAGTCACAGTGCTCAGGCATCATTTTATGGTTGTTTGGAATCTACCTTGTCATTAGGCCTTTGAAGAGCAATGGAGGGATGAAAGCGTTAGCTCTGTTAAACTTGCTCTTACTGGCTTATTTCGTGTAAAGAGAGCTTTTGTTGATGGTTGTTCATCAACATTCTTCAGCCTTGTTGTTCTGGGCTGATCATTTGAGACGCTTTGAACTGCCCTGAGTTCACGTTGACCTTCTAGCAATCTGATCAGTTGAGGGAGGGATGGCTGCCTTCAGCAACGTGCTGGGAGTGGTGGTTTGTGTGCATTTCGTATGTACAGTATGTGTGTTACTCACCTCGGTCTTGGTGCTCTGGGCCTGCTTTTTCTCAATGTTCATGGCCAACATTTGGCTGCGGAACGAGAGACTCTTGGTCTTCTCAATCACCTGCTGGTAAGGTGATATGGCATTGTTCCCCATAACCACATGGCCCTAGAAATACAGATACAGATGGACTACAGATTCACAAAAGAACCAATAAGCCAATCACACATGGCCTTGCAGACACCCCATCCTACATACACCAAGCAACGGCTGCTCAGCTCCCATTCACATCTACTGTAGACACATCGAGATAATTCTATGTCATTCTGAAGACACAGGCTGTGATTTGCTGATTACAGAGAACTGTTCTGATGTGTATGCCAAAACATGCAGGTTCAACATGGAGCCTCACAAAGGGGACCTTAAAAGGGTGAGATATTATGGGTACAATGTCCTTGCAGTGTATCCTTCAATTACAAAATCAGGCCATAAATAATGCCTCTTTATCCCTCTCAAGTCACACTGGAGGAACATCTAAAAGGGTTACATGACTGTCACTACCGCCCAATTTGCAGAGGGCTGTTTATAAAAGCTTTGATTAATTAGTTAAGTACTGAGCCAACTGACTGAGGAAGAAGATTGAAGGTCTCACCAGTTTGGAGTCAATCTTTGCATCCAGCCTGGCGTTGCGGATGAGGTTGACGATCCATCTTTCAGCTTCCTCAGGCGACATGTTCAGTTTGTCTGCCAACATGCTGTTGAGGAAACAGAGAGACATGGTGCTCTAACCTGTGTATAAGGCATTGGACAGTGAAGAACATGCGTCTCAGTGCTGGGCAGATTGTCCTGAAAATGAAGAGAATACCCAAGAATGGCAAGGATGCTGAGCACTCAGTCTGTAGCACTCCCGGCATGGCACAATTCTTATCCTTATGTGAGGACCCCTATAATTAATGAACCCCCCCTTTTAGTGCTAAATTAGCCAAAGACCAGCATTTTAGCATTGTCACTGTAAGCATTTTAACATGCAGAAATTAGCATTGAGCTCGAATTACAAAGAATGTGTGTATTTAAAAAAAAAAAAAAAAACTAAATCTGAAATGACTGCTGTTGGTATTACTAGAGTACCACTGTGATTACCAAAGCATGTGGCTAACCTGCACAGGGCTCTTTTAAAATCACAGTCTCTACACTCGGTTGGCTCCTCTGTAAGATTAGTCATTTGCAGGCACTGACACTTCATAACTTTGTAACACTACATTATGATGAATGTTGCACATTGGGTGCCAAATCAGTATTTTCATTTGATAGAATTAATAAATTGCTAACATATGGTGTTAGGGTAAAAGGTGCACAACAAGAAACATATCCCAAAAGCATTTCTAATGGCCCTCTACTAATGGGAGCTTGATTTACAGACTTGTACGAATAACTCAATTAGAAGAGCTGGGACGACCCCATGTTGTGAGCCTCTGTGGTTACTTATCCTTTCATTTTTTTGTACCTCTATCCAAGACACACACTCTCTCCACCTGGCTGCTAAGGCTTGTCATGACACACAGGTCCAAACAGTGACTGTCGCTCAAAATGAAAGCCAGGTTGGAGGCCGGCCTGCTCTTTGATACAGCTAGACATGGATGTGTCACAGTGGAGGGAGGGGAGGTATGAGGGTGGCTGGCATTCTTTGATCCAAAGCTTTCCTCAGTGCAGCTGGCTTCCCTTGTGGCTTTCTAAATAACTCGACCCCCCTTGATACCCCCATGTAGACCCCCCCTTTCCCCCACATTTCCTGCCCCATTCCTTCTGTCTGACCCCCACCACCCTCCACGCCTACCACATTTCATATAAGGGCCCCAATAAATATCCTCAACCCCCTGTGCAATGCCCACAATTACTAGAGCGACCCTACCTCTCATCTCAAAAGTAAGGCACCAACCCCTCCCACCCCTTAAAACCTTACCAACACACATACTGTATCAAATACTGTAAGTACAGATTTGTCATTGTGAATAGCCTGTGTGTGTTTGTACAAAATAATGAGGGTCATAAGGCCTATATAAAAGCAATTTACTCCACTAATTATCACTTCCTGCTCCATTAATCACATTTTGAGAGATGTCTTCAGTTAGTAAGCTACAATCTGCCCCGACCACATCACTTCTCACACCGTGACTGTGCAAACAAAGATCCCACCAACACCACTATTACCGATTTCAACTGTCGCTCTCAGAGTCTGACTTATTTAAGACATTCTTTTGGTGGAAAGTAATCTAATTTGGGATTTGTGATAATGTCTGTCGTACCTCAAGGCTCAAAAAGAAAAAGAGACTACCACTTTGTAACCCGTGAATGTTGGTCAAATGGTGGCAAAACCACATAAAGAAGGGAAGTGGAATGATGTCAGTGTCTGGATGGGCATTAAAAGCATAAACAACAAATAAAAGCATTACCTCAGCATAATGAGCAAAGTAGTGTTTGGTCTCCAAGTGACAGTGCACATCTCTCAACACTTTCACCACAGTGAAGTGATGGAAGAGGTGGATAACGAGACAGAAAAGCACCAGTTGTGAGCTGATTCATGTGTATCTCAGCGGCCCAGAGGAGGGGAAAGGGAATACAGAGAGACTGATCAACCCATCACTCACCCCAACAAACTACTAACACAGCTCTGTTGGACAGCTGATTACACTTCAGGTCATCAAAACCTGGAGAAAAATGATGCTTGGCAATGAAATTGCTCCTATGGATCATTATTGGGAACCTAACAAGTTTGGAAAAGTGTCAGCTGTCTAATGACTCAACTTCAGGTCGTAATGGATAACACATGTCAGCAATCACAGACTGACACTATTAACATCAATGATTGTAGTTTGCAGGTTTACATGTTTCTAATGTAGAGCAAATGGCACAATGACGACTAGTTGTAGCTCATATTGACAGCAATATAATATCTACTATAATCAAAAACTACTGCATAAAAAACAACTATAGACTGAATTAACACCTGTCTGACAGTTAAATACTGGCTACTGTAAGCTTCACAAAGCATATACGGTACATATAACATATAGTAGCACGGCAAAAGTAACACACGAGTGTTTGTCTTATGTCCACCTCAGTATCTTGCTCTTGCTCAAGAACAATACTCAACGTGTCCCTCAATTACATTCACTGACATTCAGAATCACCCTTCACTTATTTACGCTACAATCAAGTAATCTAAGGCAAATTTGAATGAAATTTGTTATTGGTTCTCATTTTACCTTTGTGATTAAGTGATTGCTGTGCAGGGGTACTGGGTGTTTTGTTTGGCAATTCAGTAAAGTGGGGGCACATGTCAGTCAAGTCCAGGTCAGATATGATGATCAAAACAAACACGATCTGGTTTCCTCAGCTGGGAGTTAAGCTAACCCCTAACCCTCTAAATGTAATCTATGCAGCATAACACAGGAACACAGAGTGCCCCAAAAGGCCCAGGGTGTTGGCCTGTACCAGCCAAACTCCTCTAATCTAATTTATAAAAGAAAGTCTGTTTTCCTCCAAGGAAGGACATTTGTATATCAGAGGAGGTTTACTTTATCTCATTGTCTCTCGGAGGTGTACAGCAGCGACCACTTCTTGGTGAAAATAAGAAAAAAAGCGAAATCAAAAAAAAAAAAAAAAAAAAAAAAGGAGGGAGATGTGACAGGATTTACACAACCTACACTATTGACATCCTTTGGCCCTAAAGCCAAGCAGACAGCCTCCATGACTGGTTTTATTTTACACAATCATGATCCTGTTCCTTGGGGGAGAAGGGATCACTTTCATTTCGACCCCTTACTCGCTCTGGCTCCTGAGCTTTCGACTTGAGGCTAGGGGACTCCTTTGGGTCTCAATACCAACCTCACACTTGAAGAGAGGGGTCAGGCAACGGGGTCTAACTCTGCTAGAGGAGAGGAGAGGATGGGAGAGATCCTTCTCAAAAGTAGCCCCCTTCTTAACATGGCTGGTCTAAAATGAATGCATTGTTAAACACTAACATATGATAGCATTTGGGAGACTCCAAGCCATTTGGAGCAACTTCGCTTTCGGCTTGGGGTAAAATTGATTTTTCGGGGAAACCGAAATGATCGTGTGGTCTTTTTAATGACTCAATTGTGAGGTGGAAAGATCTTCAGTGTTACATCCAAATACACAAGATACTCCTTCCAACTACCAGTGAGCTGTTGTGTGTTGTGTACAAATACATTCTCATGATGAGGGGAAAAGAACTGCCCAAATGATCATGTGTCTAGTGCACTTACTCAAAATGTCAAGGGACAAGTGTGCATTTGAGGTCAAAGCAGGGTCTCGCCACTGAAAGTCATGGGAGGACTAAGGAAATAAACCCTGTAAATCAAACAAGGAAAACAAAGCTAAATTGGAAACACACACCCGGGACACTGAAAAGTCTAGACAAAAGGATGTGTGTGTATGCAATTACGAGTGCAGGCTGAATCACATTTTCACTGCCTACAGTGCATTTTACATAAGCATTTATTGCGTAAAATAACTCAATTACGCCAACTTCTGGTCTACTTTTGTGTCCCAAGCTGTGGGCAGAAGTCGAGCTAAATATCTGTGAAACCATCATGGCCAACAGCTGTAAAAATGTCCTCATTAAAAACAGCCATCAAATTCATTTGAGTCCACGCTTGGGTGCAGAGGGCTTCTGGGTAGAGGACTAATGACTTGGAATTTGGGTGTCTTTCAGAAATAGACATGTTCTGTCCATCGTCATAACACCACCAAAAATAAACACGGAAATCCCTGAAACTGGCCCTGATTTGTGTTCCTGCTTTAGAGACCTCAACAAACAGGGCCCAAGACACAGAAAAAAGGTGAAAAGTAGAAAAATCACCGTTCAACTTCCTCTTTCAGTGTTACCACTAACCTTTGTGGTCTTTAACAAGTAAATGGATCCAATAGCAGTAAGTCTGCCAAAAAAGAACCAGGACTCCTAATCAATTCCAGACAATCTGCAACTGGAGATTTCGACAGGGCCTGATCATGTTCCACGGTTCAACCTTGACTACAGACCTCCACGGCTCTATATAACAGTCAATGCAATCATTTTCGTGTCAACAGAAGTAATTCATTCCCTCTTTCCACTGGGCATCATGTGTTCGTCAACCATATTTGAAATGCAGACCTTCCTTCAAATCTACAGCATTCGTGATATGCCTGAGGGGCAGTGTGCTATGAATGAAGCTTTCTGAAAGCAGTGGGAAATTTGTACTATAAATTATTGAGGAACAGAATAAACAAAAGAGCATATGTGTTATCCAATATCAAAGATTAGATACAGCAACAAGCACAAATTCACCATTACAAAGACAAGGATTAATGACTGAGAAGAGTCTTTATCTTTGTCACTCTCTAAAATGATATAAAGAGGCAGCCAAATCCCATAATCTCTCTTAATTGCAGACAATTACTATAATCTTTTATTTTCTCTCCACTAATGCTCACTATAATTAGCATGAACTAAATTCATTGGTTTTAGGGAGGCATCCAAGGTCAATTTTATTTTAATGCAACTAAACTGAATTTTGAACTATGAGTCAGTAGAGTCCTACAAAACCCTCTGACCTCCATTCTCCCAATAAATACGTAAAAAATGAACAAAAAAAAGATTCCTGCATGTTACAGCAGCTGGGAACGTCCCAAGCCATCTAAACCCTGACATCAGAGAGAAAACTGTCCATGAATTAGCCTTTGACAGGTGGCCTTAAAAGTTCAATGAGTCTACCAATCTGTGGAGACCTGGAAGCAGCTGAAACTCACAATACTGAATCCTCAAGATGTGTGGAGTCAGCATGGCTGAGTGTGTGGAGGGGGCAATAAACACTTATCTGTGTAGAAAATTCCACTAATGATTAAGCCCAGGTTTGTACTTCCTGTTCAGCGACTGCTTACAAAGTCTAGTGACAGCAAACAGGATTTCCTGTTGGTCTTAAAAGATGTCTGTCTGAATTCTGCTGTGCAACATGGTCAGGATTAGCAGTGTCCCCAATGTGAAGTCAAACTTGCAAATGGTAGTTTCACTCAGTTTGGATTGCACTAAGTGACTAACCTGATGCTGATGCACTGGTGAATTCTGCAGAAGGTCTCAAAGATGAAGAGACGGGCGTTCTCAATGAAGTCCTCCAGACAAGCAACCAGGAAGAAGTCATTAACAAGAACCTAAGACACAGAAAACATGTTACATTACAGGAGTGTAAATATTATACAGAGTTATTTGTGTGTACTTCAAAGTTTTTCTTACAAGAGTTTAAGGCGAAAGAGTTAAATATGCACAAAAGTCAGAGCTTTTCTTAGACTCATTAGGACAATCATGCTGGGTCCTTCAGACTCAACAGCAATGGGGAGGGAGGCATGAGTGTAGCATTACAAGTTTCAATCTGTCTGCTTCTAGGAATTCATATTCAATTAAGGGGAAAGAAATCTATTCACTGAAACCAAATTCTTCCATTTTTGATATATAGTCAGAGTAAACAGGGAGGGGAGGATCATAGTGGCTACATTTACATTACCAAAAGGTTTTTTTTGGCAAAGGTTTTAAAGGATGAAAGTTCCCTGTATAAGGTATAAGTAATCCCAGGCCCTGCAAGGTGCTTCAAATCAACCACAAATCTTCAAATTCTACCAACACCACATGAGGCAATACAGCATGCACAGAGCCAACCACAGAGATGACCACATTGTCTGTAACTTATCACCAGTCATCTGGTCTGGTGGTTCAGTGTCAACTCTAGTGTGCAGGATGGCCAAATTTCACGGCTACAGTCATCCAACAACTGTAGCATCGCCAGTCCAAATAAACTTGCAGATGAGAGCAAGTCTTTTCAGCCGTCCACATACAGTATCACTGTGTCTTGTTACAGTAAGAAATACAGCCTTGCTTGTACTCTTTGACACGACTGCATATGGCCAATTCATCTACTGTAAATGTTCATGACCCACAGGTACCAGTGTGTGAAATGCTCCCATTTCTCAGAGCGTGCTGCATTCCAACTCTCCACTGAGTGTTATTTCACATCACAGACCTCCATCTTCAAAAGTTCTCCCAAGAATTACCAGTTCTTTGTTTGCTTAAGCTTAGAAAGCTGCTATCTGCCCAGAGTTCTGCCTGAATAAATCCCAACTACATACTGCTATCAGGCAACGCACATTTCAGCTATGACAACGCTTATCTAAGGCTGATAAACTTTGAACAGTTAAGTGCCCTAATTACTGTCATCTGGGATTCAAACCACAAAGCTTAAATAAATTGTGAAAGGGGCTTGAAGAGTCCTTTTATGCTCAATCTGAGGGCCTGACTATAGGTAGGCCTATATTTTTCATTCTTTGACATGCAGGCATCTAACATCTGACAGTGATTCCAGATTTGGGTGGGGTGGGAAAGAAAAAAAAAACAAAAAACTGTATAGCCTGAACAGGACAATTTAAACCAACCTAAACCTCCCCATTTGGGAGCACTTGGCTCAAACTTTTATACAGGGTACAGTGAACTGAAGACAGGAGAGTTGAAAACAATACTCATATCTTGCTATTACAACAATCAGCAAATAGATGGGTGCCGCTTCTCAATGGCTCAAAATTGATGCGTTACAAATGCTCATCAAGACAAGAACCCACCCCAATGGAGTATCTGTTTACCTCCATCACGGCACAGTCTGTGAAACATCACTTTACCTCTGAAATAATATGCTTTTTAAAGGCTTGCACATGAATTTCTGCAGTGGAAAAAACTGCATTACTGACTTCAAACAAGACCATTTCGGGAAAATGTTTGCAGATCATCACAGGTAATGCATTAAAGGTGCCGTTAAACATTTTTGGAACTACCTACCTTGCTAGACCTGCTTTTGAACTGAGCGAGGTCAATAGAGGGCTTTTGTACCTACTGGACATGCTCTGATAAGACTGACAAGTAGTGTTAAGAGCACCTGGAATAACTTGGGCTCTGACCTGAGAAGTAGTTGAGACTGAGCATCTATTTCAACCACAGCGGAGTCTCTGTAAACAGAACCCCATTGAGCGAGGTCAAAACCAACCGAGAGACTTCCTAAAAAAAGTGAGTGAAAGTGTTTAACAAGGTCAATGATTGAGGGCGTGTCATGTCTTAGCTGAAATAGGATACAGCTCTGATATTGTTTAGTACATGTCATCATTTGGAGATGGCCCCTGGAGGCATTTGCACAGGAAAAATCTCATTTTCTCCTGGAATATGCTTTTTATGTCCATGCACAGATGTTTTTGAGGGTTTAAATAAGTAAAAACAAATCTGCCCAAGTGAGTTTGGTTAAAACTTCCTTATTCAGTAAATAGTCACTTAGGAAGCTGAATATTCTTTGTATTAGCTTAAAAATAGGTTAAAATGAAACGGAACCGTCAGTAAACTGCTGACATGATTTATAAACATTTACTCCTGAGAAAGAGCCATTTGATCAGGCCAGATGTTTTTCATTTTGAAAGTTTATCGTTGAGAGGCAAAAGATGAAAAAGGAGCCAAATAACCCAAAGTTTTGCCTTTTATTCCTCTGTAGGTCCAAATTATGGAGTCATCTGGGAAAACCAAATTACAGTGTGTACGTAAAGAATGAACTAAGATCAAGTTACATAAAATATATAACACAACACCAGTTAGGACACCTGTTTTGTCTCTGTCTCTCTCTCTCTCTCTCTCTCTCTCTAAATGTGATTATGTGCACTGATTGTGTCCCCAGAATCTCACCAGCCCCTCCTAACAGGGTCTACTGGGCTTATGCCATCAATGCAACGATTTATCAGTATATTGTACGGGCATTCCTGTTATTTTGTCTACCCATTGTATATAACTGAATGAACAAAAAAAAAAAAAAACCTGAGGAATTCCTAAAAGCTAAAAAAAAAAAAAAAGTATTGTTGTACTAGGACAACAGCCAACAATTTGAAATGATGAGGGCTTTTATGGGATACTACTCATATTCTATTGTCACATCAAGCACTACAATCACATTTCAAACATTACAAACCAAAATTGAAATAAATGCTCTTAATGGCATTGCTATGACGGATCTCCCCGTTAAAACGAGTGTCTGCATGCCTCTGAGGAGACTTTTGCTTATAAAGCTTTTACTGTTAACTACTAGCCTGATGGGTCAATTACAGGCCACAGTAAAATCTGACAGCAACCCGAGTCATGAAGTGTCTGAGAGGACCTCTATATTTGATAGTATGATACAAGGCACAGACTATCACTGTTTTGTCTGCACTGGACCCACACAGAGGTCCAACATAAGAAACACTGTGAACAGGCAGAAAGTGAGACGATGATTACTACAATACCAGATGTGAAGATGTGAGAGATCAAGAGTCTGATCTGCAAATCCGAGGTGCTCAGAAGACCTCTGTATTGCCAAGGAGAGGCACAATAAGGACCAACTGCTTCTCAAAGTTTAGCAACAAAAGGTCAAAATGAATGTTGGTGAGGTTATTGCAGTGGTTACTCACTGATTCACACTCCCTCAGTTTCTTCTGAGCGCTGTCAAAGTCAAAGTTCACGTACAGGCACTCCACAAACTCTGTGATTGGATCTTTGTAGGTGTAAGATTCCTGCAAAAAAATGTACATACATTTTTAATGCCTAAATGCATCCGTATGTTTTCTGTATCAAAGCTGCTGCTTCTCAAATTTGAATGAAGTCAATGTTAAGATATAGAATAAAGCAGATATATACTTAAGACCTTGGTATCACAAAAGCACTAATATATACAAAATATATTCTGAACAAAAAAAAAACAAAAAAAAAACCAGAAACCCTAGTTTGTTTAATGACTATGGCCATAAAGTGAAAATAATCACCCGCTGCACAATGCCTAAATAAACATGACAATTTACAAGGACTCAAGTGAAAACATATTATGAAGAGTTCCACATCAGGCTCAGACACCCAGCCTGACTCAAGGCTACAGAGCAGAGAGTACTGAGCACATGTTTTAGTGATTACTAACAACCCATCAAGGTAATGCTTCGATCTCTTGAAATAGCTACTACTGGACCCAAACCCATATAAATTCCCTGCGCTTTAAAGGCAGTGTGAGCAATGCTATTGGGTTACATGGTCAGTTACTCATCCTTCAAAGTCTCTATGGTCTATAAGCAATGACCTGATAACTGTGTGCTCTTTGTAAACACAACAGAGAAATAATTAAGTCTGGTACCTGCTGTATGACCTTCACCAAATCCTTTAGAACCTGCCGACGCTTACGGACATCCTTGTTTGTGATGACCGCTGTGGTAAGGTAACGCAGGATGTGCGGGCACATGGTCTGGATAGCATTGAGATATCTGGATTGAGGGAGGATAAAGGTAATCACTTATCAGAACAATCAAACACGTGATCTTTACAAGGACACATAATTTAACATTTTGGCTGCCTATTGGTCTTCTGGCATTTAGGACAGAGAAAAAACCTTTGGAGCTAAAACAGATAAATGTCCTAACAGGACCCTCACTTCTGGACATGGGTCCCAGCTTTAAGCCGTCTCTTTCATTTGTGTCCTATGAGTGGGCAGGGGGAAAAAGGAAACCCTGGCAAGATATAGATCACTGAGCAGGGACCTGCCCAGTAGCTGAAACCCAATCCCTCAGGGACTGATGTTTCAACCACAGGTCAACTGGCTAAGGGCTGAACACAAGAGACAGGACGCTGTTACAGGCTGATCCTAATCCCACAATAACTCTGGAGATGGTGTTCTGTTTAAAAAAAAAAAAAACTTGTAAGTTGTACACACACAGGCACAGACCACTTTCCTTGTCAAGATCAAGACCAACTAAAAAAATTCTTGTTGGTTTTTAAATATCTATCTTTGAATCTCACCATCCACTCAACCTCCAATTGACCGAATTAAACCTGAAAAGAGGAAGTGGAGTCGGCCCTTTCAGGTCTCCTATCGCTAAGGCCAGAGGAACACATGGGGTTCAGAGAGAGTGTCGACAACAGTTTAATTAGCTGAAACAATTAAAAGGGACAGGGGACCTGTGGCAGTAGTGATGTTGAGTCTAAAAACAGCAGTGGGTTGCTTGGCAAAGCCACCAGCAGCCTGCTTTTAGGGGAGCTCTCCCTTTGTTGTTGCCTGACTCCCGTGAAAGACCACAAAGCTCCGTGCTGTGTTCCTGATTAACTTACACCTACTCACTCTCTGGGGGGGGGGGTTCCAATAGCAAGCAATCTTGCATGAGTCACTATTCTATAGCTGGGGGGCATTCACCCTACCCCACTTAAGGGACTCATCTTTTTCTCTTTTTTCTCTTGAGTTTTGAGGCAACAAGCATCACTGCACTGGTTTGCTGAAGATGCTACTGAGGCAAGCAGCCAAGAAATCAAGTGTTATTTCGAATTTCCTCTGTTCAAGGGGGTGGGTGTGTGGGAGAACACAGCAGAGGGACAGGGTAACAAGGTCCCATTTTACTGCTTGTCTGGACAAGAAAATTATGTTGAGCAATCGAACAAGTGATACAGACAATCAAGTGACTCTGGATATATTAGTGCAGTCATATTTGCCCAGTTTGCACCTGTAACATACTGGTTACTGAGCACTGTTTCCCCAGAAGACAGTGCAGTCTGTCAATAGTACACAGGGCTTTGGACCAATATCTGCTGACTGCAGGGGTAAGGGAGGTCATATGTGGAGCTGAAGGCCAGCCACTGGTCACCAACTTCAGCCAAAGGAAGTACTGGTCAAGAGATGGGAAAGAAGAGCCAAGCCTCAGTGGGGAAAACATGAGGTTTCTGCACTGTGAAACTGCAAAGCACACAAAACTACCTCAGTTTGTCCACACAGATGGTTGGGTGAGCTTTTCATTGGTAATTATTGGGCAGGCCTCCTTAATCATCCACAATAAAATTAAAAACTGAGTAAAATTCAGGGAACCAGACATTTGAGTGTACTGTGTTGTGGTCGCCTGTCATACTGTCTGTGGAGCCCAATCATCTGTACAATTATACAAGCCTGCAATCAGAACTGGGGGAGGGAGCAAAGACATCAAAATAGGTGGTGTGCAAATTTTAACACGGAGTATAAAGTTTCCGATCTGCGATACACATGGCCTCGTTCTCGACTTGGAGAGTAAACAGACCACACGAAAACACACACTTCTGAAACCACGTTAAAAATACCAGCAGGGTTCATGAAGAAGCCCACCACCCAAAAACGTGCTATTAACGCAAATGGCTTTCTCTAAATGAAGTTAATGCTCTAAAATAACTGGCCTTTTCTCCAAATCCTCTTAGAATCAAGAATTACCTTGCAGTTACAATACAATTTTCAGCACAATATACTTCAATATGAACACCTTGCACAAAATGAACATCAAATCTAAAATTTAAGTGTTTCCCCTATAAGAATTCAACAGCGGTGCATCACTGCTGCAAAATGATTAGCGCCACTGTTGTATAAAAATCTCCCCAAACACAATAAACTTGGCATTTCGTTAAGCTGCCAGAGTCTGGGATGAGCAAGGACTATAAATCGAACACCCCTAAACATCACCAACATTTAGCAGCGTGTTATTGGTCACTGGTCGTTCATAGGCTATGCTACCTACTTAATACAACCAAGTTCATAACTCTAAATGTCAAAATTTTCAACACGTTAATTAAACGTCTAACAGAAATTCGAATATATATCTCAACTTCTCAACTCAATTAGGATAAATATTCCAAATGTCATTTTTGACCAATGTAGACAGACATACATACAGACACACATTTTTCCAAAATCTGATCACTGTGAAGCTTTGCACACTTACTAAGGCAGGTATTGTGTCTCCTGTATGTGAAATGTGAAAATGCCTAGTAGGAGTTATTTGATTTCATTCTTGTACGTCGCTTAATCAAGTACTGTAGTTCATGTATTCCATTATCAGACAGACTCACAGGTACGACAGGTGAGACCACAAAGAGAGGAAAGAGGCCAACTAGAGGTACAGCAAAGAGAAGGGGGAGAGGCAGGACCAACCACAGGACATAGGCTGTCTGGATGGGTCTTGAAGCATTCTATTAAACATAATTCAACATCTACAACTGTGTGCAAATATGTGTCTAAAGCCCTTCTTGTTTCAGCAGACATGCTAAATATCTTCTGGTGGCGCAAAATGAAACTCACACAGTTCAGCACTGCTGCTGGGAAAAATCCTACAGGAAACTAACTGCACACATGCTGAATGCAACACATCAGAGACATATACACAAACTGTCACAATATAGCCATGCAACTGGAGCAAAACATTTGTCAGCAACAATCATGTTTAAAATATACAAAGCGTGGGTCTGAGTTGCTATACAGTCTGTCGGAGGTACGATGTGGCAACTTCTGGTAAAATTTACCAAACATTTTTTCACCGCAAACATAATCACACAAAATTCATAATGCATGTAAACAAAAAAAGAGAAGAAAAGAAAAGAAAGTCTTTTTTCTATAAAAAACGGCTGCCATATTTTTTTATTCAAAACGGCAATTTTCACCGAAAGGATATGAGTTTGCAGCTCTTCATTTCTCTGCACCTTAACAGGCCAACAGACCCGAAGTTCTACCAAGCTGCAGAACTTTGTCTTTCCTGTTGTCCTTGTTTTGTGGAAATGGATCTTATCTTTACAACTACTTCCTGGTATACTCATAAAAGTTTTGCAATTTCCTGGGTGTAAAAACAGGGAGTTAAAACATGAACTAAATTAAATAAGATTAGATTACAAACGTTACTTACTGTGGCTGATACAGAAAGAGCTCAATGATATTGTCTCTGCCCTTGGGGTGGTTGAAGAAGACAAAGAGAGACCAGTGAATGAGCCATGTCCTCTGCTGGAGAGACTGGAGAGGGGAGGTGACAGACTGGACAGGACAGAGATGGAAATATAAGCAGGGGGAGGACAAAGGACAAAGTGTAAAACAAGCACAGGAGGAGGAGAGAAATAAAATTTTAAATTATAAAAATGTTTTGCCACAGTCACATAAAGACTGTCCTATTCTCCAGTAAGGCACAACAAAGAAAGTTCAGGTGTTCTAGCTCCCTACATGACCATCAATCAAATACAGACAAACACTTCATACTCAAATCCAAGTTCTTAAGTCGTTAGATGAGCGCATGTGGGTAAGGAATAAAATGTCACAGCAGAGCTGTACTGAAAGCAAAATGTCAATATGAGAGTCTATGTAAGGGAATCTAAATGAGGTATCAAATTCTGAGAAGTGGGGCATTTACGTTGTTATCGATAGTCTCTCTCAGGCGGGTGAGGTCCTCCATGGCTGCCTCCCAGTTCTGCATCAGGATCTCAGAGGCCAGCTTGCCCCACAGCGAGTTCAGGGCATTCCTGTCTGTAGATGGCACCTTGGGAACAAACATGATGCACTGTTAAAACCTAAAGTACACAACACTCCAACATACCAAACAACAGTTTTTCCACATTACTTGACAAACAACATTTTGATTAACAGTCTCCTTATACCGGCTGACAGACTGTTCAGTAACATCTGCATCTGTACACGTAAGACTAGACTTGCCACTGCTTGCTTGGCTTCAGTGGCACTGCTGCACAGTACAGTCACTTTTCTTATTTATACTGGATGAATGGATTAAATTATGTCATCCTGAGGGGATGGAGCTTGACAGAGAAAGAGAAATTGATCATGAAAGACAGCTTTGCTTTTAATAAAACCCAAATATTCTGCACTTCTAGATACGACCATAGCATTGCAGTTCACCGTACAGTTTGATACTTTGAGATTAGTACATTAAGTAAAGGCATATTTGGAGCATGTGTATCACTATGCTGCCTGAATTTGTTTGCTAAAAATAAAACATTTTGGCTGCAGCAGAGTTTACTTGATTGGGTAGGCTGGAGATCATTCCCAATTAGATCAATCTAATGGCATATCAGCATGAGGCAAAAGAATGGTCAAAACAGTTGCAGAGGGGGTTAATCAGTTATCCTGGTTTTTATTCACTCATATGAGAGACAGGATCACAATGGTGAAATCTATCTTTGACATTGCCATAACATGCCACAGTCAGATCAGTCTTTAAAAAATCTGAACCAAAGATTTGGGTCCTCCAACATGCCACATGTGAAAAAGCCAAAATTGTGTCATTAATTCAATTAAGTGAAAAATGAGCTCAGCACCAACGTGAAACAATAACAATCAACATGATGGTTGGGTGGGACAGACACACTTTACAGAGAATATTTTAAGATATACTGTATACTGAAGTGTGACACTGTTGCTGCACAATGCTGGTTGATGAAATAATGACACAGTGTAAGCTTTGATTAAAAAAACTACATCATCCCTGCCCAAAGGCACGTTCAGTTTTATTTAATTGATACAACACCATCACCCAAATGCATGAGCACAGACAGACAGATGGCAGACTAAAAGAACAAGCTTGAGTATGAGTAAATTAAATCATCTTAGTTTGTGTCAAGTTCCTTAGAAAATCTCATTCAGAAAGTATTACAATGCAGGATCCTCAGGAGGTGTCTGCCACTGATGGCCACATACAAAACATTTGCCACTTTGTTAACATCTTTTACAAACTTTCCTCCACTACAGTCATGAAAATGGTAATTGCAATAATCTCCATCCCTTGCCTTCAGTAACTCTGGACGACTCTGTCGTTATCACAATATAATTAGGCTGAAATATGAACTGATGCTAACAAGACACATCTTTTTGAGGATAATCACTCTCAAAAATGTTGCAGGCTACTGTTTCCGATTTCCAGAACAGACTAAAACAAACAAAAAAGAATCAGCTAATGAAACACAGCTTGAGAATGCCTCTGAACCTCAGTAAGGCAATCACTCAGTAGTGGACACTAGACTACACCCTAGGGCTCATGGGAAACTCTGCGCCACAGTAGCTCACGATAACACCAAACACCAGACGCAGTGACATGAGTCAAGCAGGAAGTCAGGGTGGGTGTCTGCTGGACGGCCAGAGAAACCTAGATCCTAACCACACACCCCCGTACACTGTCGGACAGCCACTGGAGCTGTGAGACACGACAGATGGACAAGTAGAGGAAACACTAAAAAAAGAACAGATTTCCGCTTGAACCCCACAAATTGGTAAGTTTATTCAGAAATAAACTTTCTCACTTGGCAAAAACCAGTTACACTCTGATAACATGTCAACAAGCTACTACAATGTGAGGCAATGCCAGGTGAGGGGAAAATATTTGGAAAATCTCTTGTAGTGTTCCCCCAGAGGAGAACACAGTAAGTTGGGGTGGGTGTGTGTGTGTGTGTGTGTGTGTGTGTGTGTGTGTGTGTGTGTGTGTCTCGGCCCGGTCAGAACAGCAGAGTTTCTTTGATCACAGAGCACTACACAAGTCCATTATGATTTTTTTTTTTTTTTTTCCAGTGCAAAAGTCACAAGAAAGATAAGTATTGTAGCAGCAAGAAAAAAAATGGCTACCCTGCCAGTATAAAGGTCAGCATTTCATCTGTTGAAGTGTTTTGTTTTGTTTGTTATTTTTTTTCCTTCTCTTGGAAGTCCCAGCCTGCTACGTTTGGCTGACCTCCAGGTCATTATGGCAGCTTTCTACACACACACACACACACACACACACAGAGTCTGGCTTTCACTAGTGGCCACGCTAGAAAAGTTTCAATACCTGGGTTTTTCCAGCAGTTACCTTAAGTTTCCATTGGTTTGTGAAATGGGCACATTTTCGCTGACTGACCAGCAACAATAAATTTACTGTGCTAGGGATCCGTCGGGATACTCAATCTTTATTCTTAACATTCAATCCCTGCATTAAGTGATGATATGAATAAGTTGCTCTTTTCGGGCTAGGCCACACTGTAACAAGACCTGAGGCATGGATTTTGCAAGGCTGGCTTCCTTCTTTTAATTGACTGGGTTTCCCACGTTAAATGACTTTATGGAGCCTCACCTCTCCCATACAGGGGAGGGAGAGACAGAAGAGGGGCCTGTGAGGATGGGAGGTCCACAAAACACCATAAAGAGGGGAGGGGGAGAGGGGTATACACATTCCCACTAATGAAATCCATTTCTACCTTTTCCCTCTCTAAAAGCTTCTTGCATTGTCAAGAGTAAGCAACAGATATCAAGTTACAGAGCCTGATCTGGCTGGAACTTAAAATGAGGGGTCTAACAATTTGAGGGGTAAAAAGAAAAAAAAATGTGCTGGAGTTCGAACAACATACCTCAATTAAAGCAATTTTGGTTTATTTAGACTGAGTTGCAAAGCCATAAACAACTGTTGTTGGAACAGTGGGACATATCCGTTGCTTTTGAAGACTTTTCTTAATGCATTTTTTTGGTATGGAGTGGAAGTGGAAGTCTTGGATGAATTACCCGTCATCTTGTCTCGGATGCAACTCTTCCTTCTACAGATTTGAGCAGATCAGTGAAAAACCCATCAAATGAAGTACCCAACTGCTTTGGGTTAAGAGCGTTGTTTGTAGCAAAGTGGGTTCATCATCGCTTGAGTCACTGCCAAGATTTTGAGGAGGGGACACTGCATGCATAGTGCATGACTAGCCAGAGTCACTGCCATCCAAAAGACAAGAGGCAACACAGTGTAGTATCAAATGCCAATTAAACTAGGAACAAAAGATGGTCTTAATGTTTTTCACTCTAATGAATAGACAAAATGTTGATCTTATTCTTGCCCATTCTTTTAGGGCTGGGTTTGGCATGAGTCCTTGCTTTACCGCAAAGTTAAATGCTGAACCAAAGACAAACAAAAGCAAGAGGACAACTGAGTGACACTTGGCCACTGACTATGCAGGCTGGCTCTTCTGGTCATTATAGGACATTCAGCCGAGTTGAACTTCCTCACACTTGATGCAAGATAACATCAAAAGGAGTCAAAACCGAGCTAAATTTCCACTGGAAATTTGCATTTTATTTCAAAGGGAGTAACAACGTAAGTCAACAGGGGGGTAGCTACAAGCTTGAAGATTCCCTACATGTGACCTTGAAGGCAGCTTCAGAGTAGGTAACAATTGCATAGCTAAGGATGGAATCGCCTTGGATGCAGGTCTCATACACTGTGCAACTTCACAGAAAAGAACTCTATGTTGTCACAGCTGGGTTTCCACCCAAATGTATTTAAATTTTAATCAAATTTCACAAAAATTGGCGAAAGGAACTGTTTCCATCTACTTCCATTATACAATTATTTGAAGCTGGTCTATTAAGAATAAGCAGTAGGTGACACCAATTCTCCAATCACAAAACCATTATAACATTGTAGCCTTTTTGAAAGCGACACAAAATGCGCATAGAAATACAGTTAGTGTGTGAAATGTCCAGGTATTTGATTTCCCTCCCCAGTTCCTATTCCCACGGATAGGAAAGAAAATGTAAATAACCTTTCCGTTTGAAAAAATGCGCATTGCTAAATAACAGGCGCCACAAATCCTCCGCTTCATGGCTTACTGTTGGTGTTGTTTGTACTTTTGTGTCTCCTTCAACTCAATCCATCAACATCCACAGTGACTTGTCACTGGATAGTATACAAGCTTGAAAAGTGTTGCGGAGCTGGAAGTCACTGACTGAATGGTCATTATGGCATGTCACCTGCAGGGGCACACACAGCTTCAAAGGCGACTGGGAAAAGAGCCACAGGATCTAGTCAACAAAAGATCATCACCTGCTGAAAACTTCTAGCATGAAGGCCCTTTAAATTTAACCAGTATGTTGTTTCTTCACATATCCACTCCTCCAGAAATTTCCACCTCCCTCAGAAAACCGATCACTGAAAGGATACCTGTACTAGTCTAGCTTTTGTTTTGGATTCAAAGACTAGCCTCAAACTGAAGGTAAAGCTTAACAAAATTAACCACTCAAGGATCACTTGTTAAAGAATCTCAATAAAAAGACATCTCTACAAAGACGAGGTGTCAGCTTTCACACAGCTAAAGCAACACTCTACAGCAACTTAAACTTTGCTTTTGGCCAAGGCCACTGACAGACTTTCAAGTCTTCTGACAGCCAGTAGTCCTTGTAGTCAACCTGTACCTAGGCCACTCACTATTTTTCACTCATTTCTGAGCGCAAAGGGAGAGAGGCCACAAATACCAGAACCCAGGCAACAAGTCTCTTTGTTTATGAAATAGGGGGTAAGCATGTGCACCAACAAGATTACTGACAATATTCGATGTCAATAAAACATTTGTTGGCATTATTCGATTTTTAAAAACATTAAATTTTGAAAATTATTTAATCAAACTCTTTGTGTTGCAGAAATTTGTCTTTTTCCTACAGCTCACCATTTTTAGAGATTTTCAGGGAGAAAGAGCAGCCTAATGAAGACAGCCCTTGATAAGTTCACAATAAGTGCACCTGCCATCATACATGCACAGCCTCGTGATGCTAAATAAGAGACGCCCTCCATAACTTCAGCACACTATAACCTCAGAAGTCGTGACAAGGGACTATCTGGCCACAGCACTCAAATCAATAAGCTGTCTACCGAGGCCTGCCCTGTGAGAAGACTACAGACAGATTATGCAGTCCGCCACTGATCACTTGGCCCAGTAAAAGATCCTACTCAAGTCTTAGAGCAGCAGTCTCCTCTTAATACAAAAGACGTGCAGGGAATTGAATAGGCAATGACGTAAGCTTTTCACATTCAATTACTTCTAAGTGTTCTTTTCCTCTCCTATGCAAGCATCGGCCTTTTGAGGAATTAAAGCAATCTGGCAAACATAATGTGATGTTCAATTTTAATATGTCAGAGAAATGCCTCCAGCCACTATATAAATGAGGACAGTAAAATACTACGGACCTCTGTTAAGTGAGGTAAGGTGTACAGTTATCAGCGAGCATCACTATTAATGTTAACTGGTGTTGAATGTCAATGACAAGAGTTGAAAACTTACCAAGACACGGAAGAAGTAGAGATATTCTGCAGCACCAGAGTAGTTTCCACACTCATACTGGAACTTGGCATATCTGTACAGCGTGTCTAAGTACTCCTGACGAAACTTCAAGAGAAAAACGAGAGTACCAATATCAGCAACAGAGAAAATGTGAATCATTGACAGACCGAGTCAAACAATACTTGCAATCAAATAGCGTGCTTGCTCTGTAATTCTATGCAGATGCGGTGCCTAAGGAAATGCCAGCGTCATATCTCCTGGCATTTAAGGGTTAAGGTCTAATCATAAGAAAAAATTACTTTACTTTTACATCAGGGCTACACCAAATATATTTTAGATCATCGTAACTAAATAGAAAGTTCTAATTTTAATTTCAGATTTATTTGTAACAGTAACATACTTTTACCCGCTGTGGTGGCATACCACTGCTAAATGAATATAGAGAAAACACTGCTATATCATATCAGTGGTATTTTGCCATGAATGGCAAGAGAATATTTAACTTTTGTAATGAATCTGCCAAGAAGTGGTCATGTGAACTAAATTAGAAACACATATGCATATATATAGGGCTATTATTTCAAGCCTACTCGTCTTCCTATATATAACTGTCCTTCCTGCTGTCCAGTCTCTCACAGCAGTGTGCACTGACGTCAGGCCATTCACTGAGGTTCAGTATAACTGTGAAACACAGAGGGTGCTCTGGCCCGCCAAAGCCTTTCCCACAGCATGCTGAGGGGCCCTGAGCCTGGTCTGTGTGGAGGTGCACTGAGGACAGTATGCAGGTCAGCGGGATACCGGAGTGGGAGGGGACCGATGGAGGGGAGGGTAAGAAGCCAAACATCACGGTAAATATAGAACCTCCGGCATTTTTGCGGCTCTATCCACGAGTCCCGAGCTACTCCGTTTATTCTTAACAATTCACCACAGAATGTAAATGTCCACAGAATTTGTGCAAGCCATACAAACCCCGAAAATGAGTTAAGGGTTTTGGGAAGTAATTCTGCATTTCCCTGCTCAGCCTGCCCCTCCCACTTCCCCCCTAAAACAACCATGGGTTCACACAAGAGCCATGAGAAATGCATTGAAGAAGTGAGATGTCAGCAGATCAGGCCAACTTACGTTATGCTTTTCAGCCAAATAGTCAAAGAGCATTCGTCCATCTCTGAAAAAAAGAAAATAAACAAAAAAAAGACAGTTCTTGTAGTTAGAGGTCGTTTGACTTGAGTTGCTGTTTGGCTGAAATCCTGGTGTTTGGAGTCCGTTTCAGGTATATTTTTCCACTTCTGTTCTACATCAAGAGCTGTGCATAAATGAAGACCATTTCACTTTTAAAACAGGGTGATGGGCTGTTTATTACATCTGGTTTGGCTACTACTGATCTATGCTAGCCATGTCTAACAAATTACGTCTGGTAAGGAAAGTGCCTCTGAGTCTCTATGGCTTTGTCAAAATAGAGGAATGCACTGGCTCCTCTAAACTGTTGTATCCCAACTGCATTTTACAACTTTGCCTAACATCTTGGTATTTATATGGACACCACATTGAAACTATGCGTGTTTCTTGGGTACAGTATGTTCAGTTCCATGTGAACGAATTTGTGTGTAACAGTAATACAAAATATCTTATATTTTGCTTTGCACTTGTTATGAGGTTTAGATGAGAATCAGCTGCTGAGATGTCCAACAAGTGGCAACCGTTCATGTAAAAGTCTGCACAGCATTACTGCCGCCTTCTGCACTGAAAAAGTCAAGGAGCCATCGGCTTGTTGCCTGAAAAACATTTTTTTCATTGCTTTAACAAGTACAGACAAATAAGAAAATAAGTCATAGATCACCCTAATGGTGATCATAATCCAGTGTCTAATAATGATAGAATTTTTAGAAATATGATACCAACATGATTTACGATGATAGCTGGGTTTCAGTAGTTATCTAAATAAAGCCAAATAGGGCATACAGGCCTATTAGCCAACTGTTAAATAAAAGTAGTAAGACCAGCAGGTTGTAAGACCCTGTAAAATGCTTTGTGGATCTGTGTATATTAACCCAAACGTACAGGGCAATGGGGTTCAAATATCAAGCCATTCCTCATTTCCAGCATTGGATGATCCTCTAATCCAGAAATAATGTTAAAAACAAGCAAACGCATCAAGAATTATTCAGGCCATAATAGCGGAATAAAACTGTTGCATGTCCTTTGGCTTCAGAGCAAGTTTTTCATTGACCCCAGATGAGTTTCCTATTGTTTCACAAATCCCATGGTATGAAGAAAAAAGTATAACTTAAGACAGACACATGATTCCTCATCCAAAAGGAAGATTTCCTCCTTACTCCATACTGACAGCAAACTAACAATGACATAGACATGTGCTAAGACAATGATGCTATTATCAGGCTTCAAAACTCATAACAGTTCCTACAAATCTGTGCCTTAAATAAATAAATGTCTATAGCCCAACAAAAAAAAAATGGAATAAAACAGTACAAATTGGACATAGATGAAAATGGAAAATGCCTTTGATTAACTGTACACACTCTCGCCAAGACACAAAGGAAAGGATAAAAGACTGACTATGACCAAACTATTTTAATCACTTCAGACAACAAAACAGTCTTAATAAAGTTAACCGCAGCATCTTTCGTCTGTCTCTTTTTACTTTTGTCTTTACTGACTTCGCCCCTGAAAAGGCTTAATACATTTTTCATTTAAAATGCAGCTCCATGGACTCCACAAAATCCCTTTGCAATGCTGTTGTGCGGTCTACTGTTTCAAAAAACATGTTTTACTAATCCTACGATCATGGCAAGAAAGACAAACAATAAGTTTCACAACCTCAATGAGGAGAATCATGTTTTTCTTAAAATCTGTTATTAGGATAATAATAATACTCGATTAAAAAAGACTTTACCTGGTGGACTGCATCTGCCTCGTTGTCTCTGGATCCTCAAACATCTTCACGATGGGTTCTGTCTCTGACTGCAGCTGCTTCAGCTGGGCCACAACCTCAGTCCTTTTCTCCCTTAGAGCTGACACAGGAAGGATAAAGACAGTCATTAGCTACATGTCCATACATAAACCAATACATACACGATCTGCACTTAAAACAAAGTTTACTGCTACATCAATTCTGGATGGAGTAAGTGGTGTAGCATAGTTAACCTTCATGATGTCTATCAAGCAATTTCAATGTCATCCTTGCTTTTGTGTGTGCTATTGGTGGAAAAATGGAGATGAGGAGCGTGTATACACCAAGCGTCAACACTTACTATGGGGAATTTCCTTTTCAGGAAAAAGGCTTCTGTGCACGTCCATGGCGAAGTCCACCATGTTTGTGTCACTGAGGAGGTCCAGTTTTCCATTAAGCAGCTCCTGCTCATTGTAAATCTAGGAAACAACACCAATAATAGAAAGCACTGGTGAAGGGATGTTTTGTATATTATCGACTAACCAAGAGGTTCTGACATAGTCACAAAGACTGACACTATGTTTCCAATTTATTAGTTGTGACAAGGTACAAAGTACTTACTGTAAATAATTTAAGGCCATTTTTGCCATTCATACCCACACAACCCCCAAGCCCATGCTGATGGATATTGCCTCAGTCTTTAAAAGAAAAAAATCATAATGATCCACAATATTTGTACTGATCAAGCTACAATAGCATGCTGGCTTTTGACCGTCAGTGTAACAACGTTCAGCTTCACTTGGGCCAACAAACTACAGCTATCGCTAGCTAACCAACATTACGCGTAACAACTGGAGACGGCTAGAAAGTTACTAAGGCTCAGTTTAGATTTAAGTTAACTTCGTAGATAATGCAACGTTACTTTCAGCGAACCCGCTGGGTGTCTGCTAATACTTGTGTTACGTGTTGTGAACATTTTTAATAATAATTATCCTGCTGTTAACGTTTGTGGTTATTGTTACAAATGAACCACTCCTGTTAGCTTCCAAGGGTTAGCATAACCTGAGACCAATTCTGACTGTTTTATTGACCATTATATCCCGACTGGGCGGCAAACATGGCTAACCTGCAGAATGCTAAATTGTACGGGAGCACCGCCCAACAACTGTACAAAATCTACTTCTCAGAGTAAGCAAAACACGCACTCCTCTGACCGCCTGAATGGGAAACAGCGCGCAGCTCGCTTAACCACAGTAAAGTGTAATCACAATTAAAAGCACGACTTCCGATACTTTGTCTTCAAATATAAATCTAGTGAAATCTTAGGGTGTCACAAAATGCTGCGTAATTGTTAATATCGCAATTTTCAATACTATTTGAAAGCATCTTTACTACACATATTAGACTACTTTCTACGGTCCTAATCTCACAAACAGTTTTCCATTTTTGTCAAAAGCAATGTGATTCTTCGCTTTTATTTTGAACGCAGGAACCTACATTTCCGGCTCCACTCCTGTTAAAAGTGGCTACTTTACACGGCAACAGAAAACGTGGCCAGCTCCTTGCTCTACACGGCTTTTACAACTGTTCAAAAGCCGTAAATAGTTTTTTGAAATTACGAAAAAATGTACCGAAGTGTCTATGTGTTAATATAGTCCGTACCTCTTTGACAGAAAGGAACTCCAGAAGAGGAAAAACTAGATGACGGTCTAAAAAGTGAGCAATTTTGGTGGTGAGGTCGTATTCCGCCATCTTTGCTCCGGGGAAAGGGAAGTAGAAGCACATTTCAGCATTGTACGCAGGGGCGGACCAATCAGCGATCTCAGCATCCTCTGTGAGAAATACATACAAGAGGATTAGAACGAAGCGGAACCTAAGTCCATACTATCCACTAATTGAATGATGTAAATATGACTTACATATTATAATCGGGGACGTTTTTTGGCAGTTAGTGTAGATAGATAGATATATTTTTTTGTTATTGTTTGCTCATTTATTCTTCATGGCAAATTCCATAGTTTCAAACCATTTTCTTGTTTCAGTCACGCGGTGCACAAGACTTAATGATCTTTTGCCTTGATGACTTGAAAAAAAAAATTAAACTTTAATAGAATTGTAAGTTCAGGAATTTAAAATGTGGGTAACATGGCCTTGTGAGGTCTATATACAGTGTATTATCTATTATACGTATATACATATTTGTTAGAATTACAGTTAATATACAGCACCCTTTTATAGAGAAAGAGACTTTCTTTCTTGCTCATGTATGGAAATGTGTGTGCTTCTTTTTCACTTCATCAGTTTCTCAGAAGGATGCATGACTGTGACTTGTAAACCTTTCAAAATTCCCATAATTTCCTTGTGGTGTTGATACAGTGAAACATTTCATTTATAAAGAGGGATCCAAGTGAACACTTTGTTGAATTTGAAAACATAGGCTTTCCTCCAGGCACCACCAATATTTCTCAGAAAAGCCAGTGACTGTGTATGACTACTTCATGGGACCAAAACCATTTGAGGGCAAATGTAGTCATGATGAGCCCCCAGTCACGAGCCTGCTAAATTTGAATGAAAACAACCGAATCATTTTCAATCATTTTGACTTTTCCACAAGATTAGAATGTGTTCACTGTGCATCTGAACGATCCTCCTCTCTCCTCCTTCAGCAGCTGCCTCATAAAGATGGCCATGTGTTGACCATACCCGGCCAACAGCAGCCAACATCAGCTACTAAATGGCCCATCTCTAATAGGTTTCACTAGTACCTTGTTTTCTTGACAACCACACGGAACTGTCTTGTATCCTCACACAATTCTTCCCTTGTTACCGCTGGGCTCTCGCTCTCCTCCACTCCCACTTCTCCCAGCTGCCTGACGGCAGGTAGAAATGAGTCATAAACAGACACCACTCACCATGGCCAGTTGCTGTTTTACTGGGTGCTTCTGACACAGTCAGCTCTGGCTCGGTGGCAGCTCGCTTGAAATGAAAAAAGAGAAAGCGCTGCTTTTACTCTGCTGAAGACTCCTTTGTGTCGTCTGCTTCATTTCAGGAAAGCATTTTGCAGTGAAAAGAGTCACCCGAACAATCATTTGGTCAGTTTGGCAATTATCATTTGGAAATTTGTCTCCATTAGATCATTCATAATTTAATTTATATAATTGAAAGCTCCAGCCATTTGGCTGCTACACTTGGCTTTATAAGGTCACAATAAAATATGTTTTTTATTACTGTGTTTTTTTTACTGCAGGTTTTACTGACATGGGCAGCCAGTATGCATACTGTACATGCATTTCCTCATGTTTTCTTATGTCATTCTTTACCTTGTGCATTCCTGCTCAGTATTTTCTTTAAGTATTGAAATTATGTGTTTAAATTATTGTTAAAAAAATTGTTAAAAAACATTTCACTTTTCTGTGTTGCATCATCATGATATTTGATGTTTTGAACCTACTATTTTCCATCCTGGAACCACACTAAAGTCAGTGTGTACCTTACTTTTCTTGACAAAGTTTTTAAGTTAGGGGCTGTACACCAATTATTGAGGGATCACAACAGGGGGAAGGTATTGTATTTTTCTTTTGGCTGAAGGTCGGGTCAGACTTGTTTGCAAGAGCTGGGGAGGGAGTCTTCCTTTGCAATATAGTTAATAGTTTCATAGTTACTGAAAAAATAAGTTTGCATGTTCTTCCCGTGCATGCGTGGGTTCTCTCCGGGCACTCCGGCTTCCTCCCACAGACCAAAAACATGCACATTAGGTTAATTGGTGACTTTAAAATTGTCCCTAGGTATGAATGTGAGTTGTATGTATGTTGCCCTGCAGTCGGCTGGCGACCCGCCCCTCGCCCGTCGACAGCTGGGATAGGCTCCAGCCCCCCCCCAACCTCGAAAGGGATAATCGGGGGTATAGAAGATGAATGAATGAATGAATGAATATAATAAGATACTAGGATTAAACATGTTATTGGGTATATGTTTAACAAAAGCTGTTAATTAAATAAGTAATATATTAATATACAAATATTACACTGACATGTTGTGTGACAACTCTAGAAGGGTGTTAAAAGAAAACATCAATAACCCTTTTAGGGCCTTGTTTTTTGTGAAATGTAAGGTTCAACTTCTCTTACCACCTCAATCATATCTATAAAGGCCCTTACCAAGCTGGAAAATGTCTATGTGTCCTTCCAACTTTACTTGAGTGCAAAATGATCATAACCCAGTAATTGTTCCTCCATGTTACATAAACACATACACTATATCGTCCATTTTCAGTGTAACGTGAGTTGCGTGCTTGCATTTTATGTGCAGGCAATGATACTTGTTATTACACAATATTGAATTAGGAAGCAGCGGGAAAGATCTTCACCGGTCCAGGCAAAGCCAATAAGCATTCTCAGATAGGTTAAACACCACAAGCTGAACACAAGCTGACAAGAAATCATGTATTTTAAACACCGATGTGAAGGCCAAATTGCTTTGGTTTCTCATGTTTCCACAAGCTAATCTTCATTTAAAAGAAGAAAAAAACAAGAAATAGGTGCACGGGAGGTAGGATTTTGGAAAAACATGTGCATGGGAAATCTATTTTCTTTCTTCAGATTCGGTTCAGTTTTCTTCCTTGACGCCACACTAATAGTGTTTTGCTGATAGCATGCTGAAATCACAAAAACATAGACCTCACTATTTGAATATTCACTGTGCAGACTTTTCCCCTTACAGAATATGTGTGTGTTTAGTTTATTATGTCTTATTTTTCTGTTCAAAACTAACCATTGATCACTTCTTGCAGTTGCGAAAAGAAGTTTCACTTAGAGTGCATATTGAAATTTGCAAACCAAATAGTCCTAGCCATGAACACCATTAGGGCCTGAATTATGCTCAAACTGTGTTTTATAAAAGGTCCAATGCCAGCTAGATCATTCATCTGTTTAGAGAATAGCAAAGCCAAATTTATGAGTTGCAGAGAGTTGGAAATGAGGGGGAAAATGGGCAAGGGGCAGTTGAGACAACAATAAAGCAATTCAGGGGGATGGATCCAGGTAATTTCCTGCTGGACTCTTTCTAGTAAATCTTGAGATGGGGGAGACAAGACTTGAGAGAACCAATTAGAGCAGATCAAACTAAAAGTAACAACTGTTTAAAGGAATAATTTAGCATTTTGCGTAATACATTTATTTGCTCTCCTGCTGTGAGTTCGATCAGAATATTCATATCTCAAATCTGTATGAAGCTGGAGCCAGCAGAAGGTTAATTTAGCTTAGCATCGAGACTAAAAGCAAGGGAAAATGGCTCGTCATTTTACTCTAAAACCTATATGAAGTGTGAAAACAAAAAGTTGCAATTTTAGTAGGGGCTATGTACCAGAATATTTCTTAGCTATGAAAAGTGATGTCCTCAAGTCTTGTCATCAACATTAGGTTGCCACGCAACCAACAGACAATGCGGGTCTCCTCTTGGCCAAGAAATGGTCTGGCCCTTGTAAAACTGCAATTTGACATTTTTGGTAGGGGTTAAATTGGACTAGAGCCCAGCTGAGCTGAGGTCTGCCTCTTAAAACCAAATCACACCCTGTCAGGGGTCAGATCGGTCTCCTTCGCAGCATTACCAATAGGATGTAGGCTTCTTTTCTTTGACTTCATTGAATAGCTGTGGCCATCACAGAGCAGCAGTGTTGATCTGTGTGTCTCCAAAGTGAGAGGGGCAGTGTGCAATTGACACGTGGCTCGGCAATGGGAATTTCATCGTTTCAATCTTCTGACGTGGCATTGTGATCTTAGGATAGCTTTATTAACCTAAATGCTGTTCCGCACAACAAACAGGTTTAGGTTTTGCACACAGATTCTAACATTATACAGTAAGTCATTGGAAACAAAACCATGCTCACGATGACTCTTCTTATTGCTTAAATGCAATAGTATTTGTAGGATGGCACTCCTGCTAATGTGGAGCTTAGAAGACAATACAATTCATTGTACTAAGTTTTTGTAGATACTGTACTGTAGTACTTATTTCTTAGGACCAAGACTTTGTATTTGTGCACAGGTACTGCAAACATGAGCCCTAGCACACATCCATTGCTTTTTGTCACATTCAGCCTCTGCATGGATACAGTTCACGGTGGTCTGCTCTCAAACATAAATGTATCTTGGCGATATTTATGCAACTTTGTTATCTCCTCTTGCTGAGGTGCTTCTCGGTCAACCCAAACAGCAGATTGAATGTAGCGAATGATTTGTTCCCAGCAACGCACATACTATCCAGCCAGGCTAATGAATGAAGGGCTTTGGGCTAAAGGCCTATCAAAACTTCAAACAAAGCCTATAAAAGTGGAGTAAATATAAACAGTTATCCACCATTTATGTCTCTTTAAATCAAAGCATGTGTGTTTTTGTAAGACGAAGCAGTCGCAGGAAGTGATAGCTTTGACCACACATGATCCCCAGGTTCAATACCGGGATGCTGTCAGGAACACCAACACATTTCAGCATGCAAAACAGTTATCCATCATTCTACGTGTTTGTCTTGCAGAAAGTACTCCTCGGCCTTAATGGGATAAACTTAAAGGGCGCTGGAGCGATGGGCCAAATATTCCATGAAAAACCTCAGCTCTCCAGTTCCCTGAAAGCTTTCTTGGTCAACAAATGAATCCAAGAGAGGGAGAGGAGATGACACTGCCAAAGACACCCACCACTGGCCTCATTCTAATATCTGTCAAAATATAAATCAATAAGACCTGAAGACAAATGACTCAGCGCTGGATGCTGCAAAGCCAAGCATCCCTGCTCTGAATCTGAATTCCAGCATCTCATATGAATTTCAATGATTCCTTTGTAAACTTTTTAGATATGCATCACCTCGCTCCTAGTGTGTGTCAGGTTATAAATCAGCGGCCCACACCACTGATCTGGAGCCCAGTGCTGACTTCAGCACTGTCACACTCGATGGCGATGGGATGAAGGTTATCGACCAGGCCTATGGACAAGAGAACAATACAAACTTCCAACGAGCACCCAATGGCACCAAGCATGGCAGAACATCTGTGCAACTCATGCGCAAACAAGGAGTGATTTGTACTCACAGGCATCAGCAATATCACAGAATGCACACATGGGAATCGATCAATACTTGACCCCTCTAATCCTTCCTCGGCAAGCCCCGCTCCCATGCTTGCTCCTCTTGTTATGCATAACTTCACTTTTCCTCTGCAATTTTCTTTGAAAACATGATATTACAGAGAACATGGCGCTATCTCCAAATTTGCGGTCATGACCATTCTTACCAGAAAAGAAAAGTGAAATCTGATAACTCCAGATTATGCCGTGTAGTTACAGGCTTCCACTGCACGGGGGATGAGATTTGAATATCCCTCTTCCTGTGGATTTTAAATTTCTGTAATAATTGCTATTGTGTGTATTTGTGTAGCTAAGTGGAGGACTCTGAATAAAACCACTGAAATAATGGAAAGAAAGTAAGACCAGTGAACAATAACTATGACTTCTATGAATGTCAAACCTCAGCTTAGACCCCCTGAGAGGTTGTAGAAGTGCTTTATATTTCAAGTTGAAACCATACAAAAAATGCTCTTGTAATGAATGAACTTCACCAGCTTCACCACCGCAACCTAAGATGAAGATGATGTGATTCTTGGATACGACAGAGAAAAATTTTCAATATTTGGCTCTGAGGTGTCAGAATTGTCATATCACTGCCAAATACTCTCTTAGAGATCAAACTTTCTATTTAATAGGACTGCACGAGGGTTATGTAAGATTGGGCTTGAATGTTAAGTCCTCCAGTAAGACTTTTTTTCTGTAATAAATTCCAGGAGCTCGGAAATGTGTTCATGTGGAAATCAATTTCAAAGGCTTGTAAGGATGAGTTTTTCTTCGTGTAAATTACCATCACTTCTCATGATGAATGTGGCCATCACCTACATTCTGCGCTGAAGTCTTTGGGAGGTAAACTCATGTAAGATGATGTTAAATCCTTGTTCAAATTTAATGAGAAAGGACGATAGGGTATTAAAACCAATCTAGCAACACATAATATACTACATGTGGTAATACTGCAATCCACAATAAGCAATCACGCTACTACAGGAGGTGTCAGGGGAGCAATACATCCTGAGCTTCATACTGTGAGAGTAACATCAATTACCAGCGTGGTGCTGCTCTGACATGGGGCTGAATATTGTTCTTGGCACTGAAGCCATGAGAGAGAAGAGCAGGAGAGTGAGGAAGCCTAATTGTGATGTGCCATAATTTCCCGCTCAGGGCCTCTCACTCAGGATATGGGTGAGGTCAAAGGTGCAATAGAGGGAGTCCATCAGAGGCAAAGCGTGCTGAAGTCATCTGTACACTGTTATTCGCGGTGAGGTGAAAGCAACTTGGTCAGACAGGGGACCTAATCAGATTTCAAAGTAAACACAGTGCCGCCGGCTCCAGAGGGCTGAGTCCAAACATTGTTGCTAATTGCATCTGTCTTCATTTTCCGCAACTCACTGTACAACACCGACGAAAAAGAAATCTAGATGGAACAGGAACTATTTCAAAACCACAGAGAGCACCTCAACCTTACCTCAATTTTTAGTCCATAACTGTTCATTTTAGAGATTGCCAACTCTGATTGCTTCTGTCAGAAATCAAAATATAATGCCTGTGAAGTGTTTCTACTGGAATATTTCTTTTTTTTTTTCTTACATGGAGACTGAAAAGGAAAATATATATATATGCTTGTCTCATGTGCCATATGTGGGGGCTTCCAAAGCATGGAAACCTACGTAAGCACCAGTCAAGTAGTACAATTTTGGTTTTCAGATGGCTTTAATTGATCTCCCATATTGTGACATTTCTGTACAAGAGGGGCTCTCCAAGTTAAACAGGCGCCTTATGTCAAGAGGCCTTTTTTCACTACCACCAAATCCAGCTGCATCTCAAAGTTATAGAAAGCTTGTTCACAGAGAGCTTTTACCATCATGTCCTGAAATCCCAAGGGTCACAACCACTGCGCAGTGTTTACTGTGGGTCACTGTTAGGGCTCTGGCCTTCAGTGGCACCTTGGCAGACAGGGAAAAGCCCCCGACCCCAAAGGACAGTATGTGATTGTTTTGATGTGGTTTCTTTGGTATTTCATGTTCCAGCAAAAACCCAACCACATATCAACTGACTGCCATGTGCAGACTTGAAAATTACAAGTGCACAGATCGCCAAAGCTGAGCGTAACTTAAACTGTACACAGTGTTATTATTTGTATCCCTGACAGAGATGATGACATTTCATCATTCCCTTGTGCACTTGCCCATTGCTGATGATGCTAGGCTGTTTTACAATATCAGTGTCCTTTTGAAAAAAAAAAAAGAAAATCTCCTTGTTGTCCTTTACAACAGAACATCAACAAAGTATGCATAACAGTAGGGTATATGCAGCCAGCAGCACTGGATATGACATCAGATCTCTGAAATGCCTCTGTAAGCAAGTTTGTGCTGAGCCTACATCAACAAGTGTGTAATGTGGTAAGAGAGAAGTGTGTAAGCAAGCATACACAGGGAGGGGATGAGATTCACAGAGGCTCCTGAGGGGAATCAGGATAAATGGTAGATGTGCTTGGAAAGCACATTTCATGTTTTCGGAAGAAACTGATTCTAGACTCAGCCAACTGTCCTACCTAATACTTAGTAGGCAAATTATATAAAAATGGAAATGGAGCATGAGAATGGCATCATCTGGATTGTAAATGTCTGCTGTAGCCTGCTAACCATCATGCTACATGCTGCTGACTGCTGAACAGTGCAGTTGGTATGCAAATGTAGGTTGACAGTATACTGGAATCACACGTGCCCTGTACCCAGGCCCGCACGTGCAATTTGGGCTTGAAGTCAAAATGACCAATGAAGTCAACCTGAATGCAAGTCATGGGCAACACATGAAGTGATTCTGTTCACATAAATTTGTAAGTTTTCTAAAGTCATATCAATCATATCGCATCTCATAACATTTGAAAATAACAATTCTTCTTCTTCTTATTATTATTATTATTACTGTCAAACACGCCCACAGCTTACAAGTCCGTGACGTAGCACAACGTATGTTGTCAAAAGAGAAAAGATGGCGTCGGTATCAGAAATGTACGATGTGGGTTGGGAAGGTAAGACTAAAGATAAAATGGGTTCTCCTTAGGTCACATAGAGACATGTTACATTTAAGACGTTCGGTCTTTTCTTTGTGTTTTTCTTGTGCGAGACCATTGGGGACAGTCGTTGTTGACTGAAAATACGGGCTAACAAGTCACCGTGTAACGGATCTAGCTATGGCTAGTTAGCATGGTTAGCTAACGTATCGGGTTCAGCTAAAACGTTGCAGTACATCCGTAGCAGCTCATTAGTCATTATTTGTGCTAAAGTAGTGTTTCATGGAAAGCAATGCGCGACGTATGTGTGTTTTCACCACCTAGCGCCTGTAGCATGTGGACGTCAGCTACGGCAAGACAAGGCTTCAGCTAACGGTAACGTTAGCTACAACGTTAGCTACGTCGCAAAATATTTCTGGTTCTGCAAACGTAGAACACATAAATAATAGTACAGTCATGCTGGTGTCATTTTGTGTACTTTCGAATTACCGGTAACGTTACTGACAGCGCAAACACAACCATAATGGTTAGAAGTTGTACTTCTCTGATAATGCCATTGTTAGGGCTAATGTATTGGGGTTGTGTGATAAGGTCCAGTGTCTTTAGTGCAACCACACGCGTCATTTCAGGTGACGGATAATAAATGACAAACGTTAACTGTTACTGTACATTAAAGTGAAGCTTCATGTGTTTTGCTTCTCGCAATGTCATTCCACGCATGGTCCCAGAGTTAAAGGACCAGGCTTAATTACATGATGATGAAAACGTGTTGATACAGATCATAACTGTCTGTATGGTTTCACCACTTCCTCCACAGAGATGAGAGACAAGCTGCGTAAATGGAGAGAAGATAATTCCAGAAATAGTGAACAAATTGTGGATGTCGGTGAAGAGCTCATCAGTGAACATGCATCTAAACTGGGAGATGACAGTAAGTGTGTCAATATGTAATTTTACATCATTCCAGAGAACATTTTAGCAATTATACACACTGAGGAGTTGGCCAACTCCTCACTGACATTAACATGAAAAACTATGTAAACATACTAAAGTGTAGAAAATTGTAGACTTTATGACAAACCCACTTCACCAGGGAAAACACATTGCTTTTTTGGTGATAACACAATGGACAGCTTGCCACAATGTCCTTGTTGCTGCTCTCTCATCATTACATAGAAGTAAGAGGTGAGTCTGTTCAGAAGTTTAATGTACTGATGTACTGCTTTGTATTGTTGAAAACTGCTGAATGTCCCTCTGTAACTGACTGTACAACTGTGTGAGTAATGATTGATTGAAGTGGGTGATTTTCTGCTTTATAGGTTTTTATTGTCTTTGCTCTGTTTTCTGGTATATATTTTTCTTTTGGATACGTTCCTGAACAGGATCTTATGTTTGTGGAAAACACAGATAGAGACAGCTTGCATTAAACACATATTTAGGTGATTTGAGGGTGAAAAGTAAAATATTGATTACTGACTGAATACTGATTCGACAATTTCACAAAAAATAAACAAGTAGTATATCCATAAAAGCAGAAGACAGTAATTTTGATGACGTGGAAGGTGCATTCGTAAGCATCAGGACTGAATGTTAGCTTTTTTTTACCCATAGCTGTGGTGCTACAGAGATTGAAAGTTTTGTAGCACAGGCCACAAAATTGTAGCATGAGTATAACATGTCTGTTACCATCTTTAAAACCACCAAAAGTAGTGCATCAGTTATATAGGCATGTTACTGGCAAAGGACATTATTGTTGCATACAGGGCACCATCCAAGCCTTAACAAGAAATGTTAAAACATTTTCTTCATTTGTTCATAATGGTCAGTTTCACGGACACAGCACCTTTTGCCATCTGTACATTATGCTCCAAATGAGTAGTACAAATCTCAGTAAATTTATATCATCGAAAGATAGAATTTATATTAAATTTTTGTTCTTCAGTAGAATGCAACAGATTCAAGAAATTTGCCACAACTAGGGTCTTCGGGCTGACATCTTTTCATAAAAACGACCCATTATTTAAGGGTTGTCTCCTTGAATGTTTTTGTGAAGTCTTTCTGCAAAAGCAACAGAACAAGAGCTGCTATTCCTCATTGAAAGTTTACCAAGGGAAATTCTTTTTCCACTTCCCATTATATACATACATACATACATACATACATACATATATACATCACCTCTCTTGTCACGCATAGTTTCATTTTGCAGTGTTTCATTTGTTTCTAAGAAGTTATCCTTATTTTAAGGTACCATTAGGTTAAATAACTGTCATGATACTAACTTAAGCTAACTGTCAGGCAAAGAAAGAAATAAGAGTAAAGTTATATTATCAGTAAAATGCTGACAAATGATATATATCAATCATCATGAATCTTTTTGTGCATTAGGAGTTATGACCTAAATTTGTAGTGTCATATCTTGTATAAGCATGCAAGTCATTTATTTTCAGTGGTACAAAACTAAGATTTGGTTATCAGCATGTGTAACTGTTAAACTGCAACTCTGCACATCCTTGCTGATACACTGGAGATACATTTTTTTTGGATGTAATTTATGGCCTAAAATGGAAATGACCGTACCGTACCGTACCGTACCGTCTTCTCCCGCTTCATCCGGGGCCGGGTCGCGGGGGGAGCAGCCTGGAAATGACCAGAATGTGAATATGTCACAATAAATATAAAAACACAGATGTGAATCCTGTGAGAAATTTACTCAACCTTTTAACTTTAATAATAATTTGTTTTTATTTAAGTTAATTTATTTCTAAAATCATGTCATACCAGCAGGTTAACATGCAGGAAGAAAAAAAGGATATACCCAGTCATAAATTCAGGGAGTTATGATGATTTTAATTGTGGTCAGACCTCCTGCCTTGATAGACTTCAAACATGCATTAGGAGACGCATCTTCCCTATACCAATATGGCTGCCAGTCAACAGAAACTGTGGTAATTGGTGTTGGATGCATGGACCCCAGGCAGCCTGGCACATGATTTTTTAAAGTGCATGATAGACAGCAACTACCAAGTAGAATAGCGCTGCAGAATTGATTCACCTCACACACCGTAAAGCACATAAACCCTCATCTCACAGAAGCAGCCATGGCAGTGTCCACACTCCACACACAATCTCCGTCCAGACGAGCGTTTTAGCGCTGTTTCAGACTGTCTCACACATGCATTGCGAAGCTATATCGCATGGGTGCTACTGTGGTAATTTTGTTTATCGCACAGACAGATTTTTTTGTAGCACCTGCAACATATATGTCGCCCTGTACAGCTCTGAGCGCAATCTATTGCCTAGTGGAGCATGGAGTACAGTATGCTAACATCAGAGTTTCCCCTCTTGGGATTCATAAAGGCCTCTTTATCTAAGGCTGTTGATTCTCAATATTTTTGCTGCAGTGAGTTTTACCCACCTTAAACATCTCTAAGGTTGTGGTTTCTTTTATAACAGTACTGTCCTGCTGCATTACCCCATAAAACTCTCCCTTTTCCCCTAGTCATTATGATTCATACAATCCTCAAAAGAGGCGGATAAACACTTAACATGCCATGGTTTTATTGAAACCAGCTCTTAAATTGGCTGTGAAATGAGATGGCAATTATCAAAACAAGAGTTGGAATCATTAAAGTCAAGAAAAACTAGAGGCATTTGTTTGTTTTGGCATAACCTGACGCTTTCTGGGTGGAGTTGAATTTTATTATTCCTTTCAATTAACAAGGGGTGTTCATTTGGCCGAATGTAAGAGCTGAATGTAAAAAGCTTGTCAGAGCTGTCTGTCTAACATGTATTAATTCCATTAATTGGCTGTTGTAGCCAGCATGTTATAATGTTACAGTTGACTGGATGGAAAAATAATAATAAAAAAAAAAGTAATTTTTTATAGCTAACCGCCAAGTGAAATATGTTAAAGGAATGATTTTGTCTGTTAATGACATGCCTTTCTCTACATGTACATCAATGAAACAGTGCTGAACTTTTCACACTTGTGTGAGATTGTTTTTTTATGTATGGCAAAAAAGCATTGCCAGTATTCAACCAGAGGGTCTTTACACAAAAGGAACTCAGCATCAAACAGATGTCTGAGATTGGTGCAATTGTCTATATGACCAAGCATAACCACTCTACAACATAATGTGAACATCAGTATCACATTCTTATGTCACAGTAGCAAGATATTAGCCCGTAGTCTTTAGCCCATGTTTATTAAAAATGCAAGCTGCAGAAGTGACTGTTGGAGGATTTTCCATCTTCGAAATGTAATCACTTTCCAAAAGTAATTCACGTTCATTAATAACTCTTTCAAAGTGTTGAAAAGTGTCAGGATATCTAGAACCTTTATGCAAACACATTAATAATACTTCAAGATGACTCACTGATCAACTTTTATGTTGTGTTCATTTTAAAATACATATTTTATGTTAACTGTCACACGACACAGAGCGAGGCATGAGAAACAGCATGGCTTGTACGGAAATGTTAGTTCAGCTACTTTGGTTTCACAGCGCATCAGCAGTCTTTTTAACTGTTTGCAACGCCCCCAAATAAAAAGTAGCTTTGCTCTCATTTAAGTGCCCAACATGTGACTCTATCCCTTTTTACTCCTGTACTTTCAAAGATCACCTTTTCCATGTCTCAATTTTTCTAGTGCAAAATATGAGGAAGACGTCTAATAATGAGGAAAATTAATTGTGGTTGGGGGGTGTAGGCAAATTTTTTTACATAGTTCAGATTCAGCTTCAGTTTGAAATAGAGAGGTGGTTATAACAAATGTAACAGCTTTGTTATGTTACACTTAAGTTTCTCCAATGTAACATTATTACTGAAATTGAATTAGTAATTTATTTCCATCTCACTGTGGGAAAATTAATAACATGACTGTAAAGCCTCACATAAGGGCGTTTACTTGAAATGTTCCTGCGTTTATTATTATTGCTATTATTGTAGTGCTGTCCAAGTCTTGAATTAGTATTTGGTTTCTAACAAGCAACATTATCTTCCATGTATTCCATACAGAGGATAGTAAATGTAGCATTACATATTAAATGAAATGGAAATGTTCTTTGGAGTCTTAAGCTGTTGATTCACATAATGGAAGCTTGTGTGTGTGAGTAAAAAACATGATGTGCAGATGTTGGGGACACTCTCTAAGTTGGGACGTCAAGTGTACAGTTTAATATATAATTTTTCATGTTACACACAGACAGTGGAATGGAAAGGGCGTTAACAGTCTTCTGTGTCTGTCTCTTCTGCCCAGTATGGATTATTTATGAGCAGGTGATGATCGCAGCGCTGGACTGCAGTCGAGATGACTTGGCTCTGGTAAGTTTTTACCGCTCTTCCTCACACACCCAAGGGCTTCAAAAGCCATCGCTCACTCTCTCACAGCCATTCCTACTTTGCAGCACCCCCTCTGCCAAATGTGAAAATCTGATTTTTATTTGGCCAAATGGTATTACTCTCTCTGTACTTTGGAAAAACAATTTGCTGAGAGTTGGAATTAGAGGGTGTAGCAAATGAGCGGAGAGGCATGCTTCAAGTGTTCGCTGAACTTGGCTATCATTTATGGAGTTCAACTGCTTTTTCCCTAAGGATTTATTTGCCATCCTGAAACTTAATGTGATGGTTTTGAGTTAATGTTGAACTATTCATTGCTCTGAAAATGGTCAAATCTGCATGGGATTAAAAAAAAAAAAAAGATAAGAGCTCATGGTAATTGAAATGGTTCAACTCCTATTAGTATGAATGAAACAAGTCCTTGGCAAAAAGAATGACTCATTGAGCACAGAAAAGGCAGAACTCAGTCATGTTGGCTATCCTTTCAGCCCCGCTAACAGACTTTGGCCGATAGATAGTGCAAAGGATTCAGGTAACACTGCAGAGTTTTTCATCTCTTTCAAACTAATGCTGAAAGTGATTGTAACCATTCCCCATCTCTTTCATGACTGTGTGATCAAACAAAGTCAAGCTCTGTGTAGAGGAGGAAGTGGCAGAGAGTGTCCTCGCTCTCCTTTTTTATGGTAGCAAGCATGGTTGCCTAAATGGGTAACATACAGTAGTAACAGCAGACTCTCACATCTAAGACTGTGAAATTCACCTTCAACAGTCTGTTTTTATATCAGTGTATTAAGTTTGTTTTGCTGAAACACGGGCCAAAACTGACATTCTCAAGACAGGTGGTTTGTGTCTGTGGAGGTATGTCTGTGAGAGCAGGAGTGTAACATAAAGTTTAGTTACAGCCAACTATAATTGGTCTCTCTCCTCTGCCCACATCCTTGCAGACCTGTCTACAGGAACTGGAGAAGCAGTTTTCAGATAGCCACAGAGTCAAGCGATTATCGGGCATGAGGCTGGAAGCTTTGGAAAGGTAAGCATCGGAGTCGCAGAGGAGGCAAAAAAAAGAAAAACAAGCACAGCCTCACTGTTTTGCATGGTGCTTTGGGCGACTTGGATGCGAGAACCTTAGCATATCCAAAGTGGTACAATGGTCTGGGTGTGTGTGAGTACACTATGTGTGTGGGGTAAAATGTGTTTATGTTGGATCACCCAGCATTCCTTTGGAGAAAAGGGGAGCAGAGAGAAGAAAGGTTCTGCGCTGGGTAGTCCTGTGGCCCTTTAGCCTGAGTTAGGGATTCCCGGGAAGGAAGTGGTCGGATTCCACTGTTATTCTGGGGGTCCCTCAATCTTCTCTGGTTTCTATTCCTCTGTCGTTGCCTTATTTTGTTACTCCCCATCTCTCTGTATTTTTCTCTCTCTTTGCCCTCCATATGTTCATGCTTTCTTTCCTGCCTGGGGCAAAGTAATGTCTTAGCCCTGTAAATATTGACATGTCACCAAAATCTCAATCTCAGTGATAAATTTTGTTTGTGAATCTGCAGAATGGAACAGAAAAGATAAACAGGGAGTATTTTAGCCGTACTGAATTGAAGTGGGGGTAATTCAGTCTGTTTACTACCTCGCTCTCATTCCCCACCCTGATCACCATTGCTGGTTTATCGGTTATGTCAGAGTTTATGTGATAATTGAGACTGATTGCTTCGGCACTGTCAGATTAAATAAACGGCACACTGGGATCTAATTGGCAGCAGACAGAGCTACACTTGAATGACATGGCTTCAAACAGCAAGGCCCTTCCCCTCCACACACACACACACACACACACACACACACACACACACACACACACACACTTGGTTCCTAAATAAATAAAGCAAATCAAAGTGGCTTGTGAGTGCTTGCCTGGTGCCATCTGAAATCTCCCAAAGTGTGGCTGAGTAATAAAGTGAATGTGAGGGAAGCAGCAGCGCTGGAAGTGGGGCTTCTCAGTGCTAATGGGAACCAGAGTTGCTTCTGTCTGTTGCAGGCTGTGGGCGGTACAGTTTCTGATCACTGATCCCCGCCTTTGGCTGCTAAAACGTCAGCGTTGCAGATTGCCCCTAGTAGAAAAAAACTTCTAAAATCATCCTTCAGTGCCTGATTTGACATGACAAGTGAAGTGCACATGCCTCCTCTTCCCAGATTTCTTTACTATATGATTTGATATTTACAGCTCATAAATTTCCCCTTTAAAGAGAATCATGTGGGCTCAGTCCAACAGTTTGAGGCGCACTGTGCCGGATATTGTTGCTTATCAGGGTCATATGTGTGTATTGTGGTAACATGTATGGGCCAAGAGACAGACGATTGAACCAACGAGCATGCTGTGGATCTGGACGGATGCAAAAGCAGCAATTTAATTTTGTTTAAAGGTGAATCAAACTGGATACAATCAAATGAAAATACAATCTTCAAAACAGTGTGCTTTGTTTGTATTGATTTCATGTCTCATTGTGAAGTGATATAAGCCTTTCACAATGTTGACTGTGTGACTAGCAACCTAAACTTAAATGAGTGTTTATTTCTTCCTTTATATCACAACTGATTTCTGTACAGCCTCAGTGTAATCATAGGAACCTGCCACGCTGTATACAGAAACTTGATTACCTTGAACTCTGCTTGATTTCCCCACTACCTAATTTTACTCGACTGGGGACTGGGATTGGTTTAAAAACAAATTTGTAGTCTTTTCTTTTCTCTCCGAAGGTACGACGAGGCCAACAAGGACTACGATGCCATTCTTCAAGACGACCCCACCAATACGGTAAGACTGAGAAGCAGGGAGAGAAAGGGGAAAATCCCTCTGCTTAACGTTCTACTTCGCTTCACTTTGTGGTCTCAGCTTTTTGGAGGGCTTTAAATCTGCTGAGGCACTTTGGTGTTAGCAGTGTGAGTTTGCTAAGTTAAACTCCCCTTGGCCTCTGACCTCAACCACAGTGCTGATCAGCCTATCACCCACACAACTGAAAAGTGTTTAAAGGAGGGGGTTGGGTGGGTGGGGGATGATTCATGGTTTTAGTCAGTGGCAGACATGTTTGGTGGAAGTAAAGCGTAAATAAAGGTCTGGTCTTTGAAGATGGTGATTTACTGGACCTTTTAGACCCCCACCCTGAATGAGCAGGGCTGAGCTCGTGTCCCACCCTCTCCATTTCCGGCTACTGGCTTCAGGTGCAAACTCTGTGCTGTGCAGTTGATACAGAAGAGCCCTGAATAACCTTCTCTGAAGCAATATCCCTGCTATCTTTTCTTCTCAATTTACTATTCATCTCTGTGAAATGACTTGCAGAAGCATGTCTAACCAGTGTTCTGCCAATCCCACACCACCAACCCAAAACATAATGTACCTGCTGTTAATTGTTTCCATAAGGACATGTGGCCATGCAAGAAAATAAATCTTTTAAAGGGTTTTCAAAAGTAACCATGACCTTATTTATTTTGGCTATACCTCTCACCCCAAAGACATGTCTCCTGTGCCATGCTGACATATGGATCGCTTTAGATGTATTAAACATTTTCTCTCAGTGCTGCAGACACAGCATAGACATTTGCGTTTTGAATGCCATGCGATTCCTCATTGGTTTTATCATCAGTTATCTGCTTTAAACAACTAAAAACATCACTGAAGTACTAATAACCCTTACCTTGCTCTGATGCACCTCACCTGCTGTCACCATGGCATCGAGGAATAGTCTCCTCATCGAGCCACAGCTGCTGCCCCGCACTGCGTCTCACTCCCATCTTCGCTTTGTCAAGACCGTCTGTTTATTTTACGCTTTTGTTGCTGTTGGAAGTTTGCAAGTCAGATTGGCAAGTCAGCTTTTAAAACAAGGGATGGGACTGTTTTTGTGGGCAGCTCCCCTCAGTTATATTTAAATTTAAAAGAGTGGTCGTGCACACTTTTTAATCTTTTTAAGGCAAGGAATAGTCTGAATTTCACAACAAAAGTGTGCAGGAGTTGTGAGAATGCATTTGTGGTTGAGATGTAGTCTGGAAGGGCTGAAGTACAATAACAATTTGTTTTTTAACCTGTTTGAGCTTTTGGTCCAGTAAGGAGACTATCAAAGTAGGCTGATGTTGCCTAAAAGATATTTCTGATGTCACTAAAAACAAAATGGCAAAAACAGTCGACTTTCCTCAGTTATGCTCAAGGCTTGATCCATGCCATGTCTGACAAGAAAAACATACTGGGATGGTTGTAGTTAACATTCTGAAAAGATTTTGTCCCAGTCAAGCTGTCCAACGCAAGATAGAAGTAAAAGCCACAAATCCCATTATTTGCTTGTTACACTGTCATTTCATATACAAAATGGGTGTTGCTCCAGCAAATTTATGTTTAAGTAATTGTCATGATCTGCAGCAAATTGCTTCACATTTATCCTCTGTTTGGACAATGGGAGTTGCAATTTCAGTGAATCCCAGGGCACCTCCCCGACATGGCACAGATCTTCTGGGGATTCCAGTGACATCCTCGGAAAGGGACTGGTCAGTTTCCTGGTCTCTGCGTGCTGAACATTGCCACCCAAGCAAGTGTAGGCTGTCAGTCAAACTCGGGGCCGGGAATGGAACAGAACAGACCAATAGGTCCTCTGTCCCTGGGATGTTAATCCTCAAACCCTTTTCTCACAATCCTTGTCCTGAATGACTTGGGTGTAATGGCAGAGGGCGGAGTGATGATATGATGACATCGTTCAGGTCACCTGTCTTGCAGTGAGGGCTATCTCCTCCTGACATGTTCTCCACCATACTCTTGAGAATCAGGCAGGGGATGGGCCAGAGAAATGGCGGAAAATTGGCGACCACAAAGAAGACTTGCGAGGCATCCCAGCATGCGAAGCAGAGATTGGAAACTGAGCTGTTGTAATTATAGGCTGTGGAATAGATGTGGTACCCATTAACCAAAATTGTTGAATCAACAAAAATTGCTCAAGGTTTTTTTGCCATGGCGGTGTCCAAAAAATGTTTCAAACTCTTAGCCCTTCCATTGCTTGCTATGTTCCAATACCTACAGCAATGATCTGGCAAAATTCTTGTCTGCATCTATAAATGGATTTCTTTCCACCTTTCTGTTTCTTCTTGTGAGTATTTTAGATGCTCCCCACAACATCAGCAACAAAGATGTACCAATTTATCATTTTATCACCATGGAGTTGCCTCAGTGTTTAATATAAAATGCTACTATTTCTTAAAAAAGCCACTGAGGTCACATAGACTACTCCTGAGGTTGACCCACCGTCACATGCACTTAGATTCATTGTAGGATGACTTTATATTTGTGTGGGTCAAGTCTTGTAAAATTTAAAACCTCAATTTAGAATTTTCTTTACTGATAAATATGAAATATATTAACAAAAGTAATGCAATAGTTTGACATTCAGATCAAAAATAACATTCTGTTTTGTAATTAATTAGAATTGAAAATTAAAAATGCCTCCATTGATACTATGTACATTTCTAAACAAACCTTAAACAGCATCATAAAACAATAGTATTTGTCTGAACTTGTCTTTTGCTCTTTCTCTTTTCTTCATTCTCCTCCATCCAGTGTGCTAGGTGTGACACCCTTGCTGTGATGTTTTGTATTATAAAGGAAGGTTGCGGTAGGTCACAGCAATGAGCCAGGGTTGATCCAAATAATCCAGTTCTCACTCCTAAGATCTCCTCAGAGCACTAATTAAAAAGAATCATGACAACAGAGGGATCAGACCCACTGCCAGATTTTTCTGGATCATTAGTTAGAGAAAGGAGGCGAGAGGGCAGTGGTTTGGAATTGCGTCCCTTTTAATAAAGTGCTGTGTGACTTTCTGGGCTACCAACTTCCATATGTTCCTTTGAGCCCCAAGTGGTTCTTTATCAGGGATTGAAAAAAAAGCTGGGAAAAAGGAGAGGTGGCTGTGGTGATGTGGAGAGCGCACAAGTGCAAAAATCCACATTCAACATCACTGTAGTGTTTGTTTAATTTTTTTCCTGCTTCCCTTTTTTGGTATTGGATGAGGAAAGATCCCACATGCTTGTAATTTAGTTTGAAGTAAGTATAAATTACTGAATCTCACATAGCATCAAGTTCTGATGGAATGCACTGGACGTGAAGTGGTGTGATCTTTTTCATAGTCAGAGGACATGGGTTGACCTTTCACTGCTCCTTGTTGCTTGATCGCTTCAAAACATATTTTAATTGATTTTCTACCAAGTTGTTTTTAGACCACCCTGATTCTAAAAATACACACTTCTACAGATGCGGTCAGTGTATTTGGGAATACGATGCATTGTGGTGTAGGTAGGTATCCTTACTGTTGATGTTATAGTTGTTCTTTGTTTTATCAAGATGTTGTCCTTATGCCTGCATGCTTTTTTTCCTCCAAGGGACTAAAATATTGCTTTGCAGATGAGGCTGTAGTGTCTCTGCAGGTCCCAGTCCTAACTTGATAGATAGTGGATTTCTTGTGATGCTAGTGTCAAAAATGGCACAAATTTACAGCCCTCAAGACATGACTCATATGTAGCCGTCAATGTCTTTGGTTATGAATGCAGGAGAGGAAGCCCCACTCAATCAAGTGCTAGTCCATAAATAAAATAGGCTGTGACAGGGCAGTGCACTTCAAATGGAGCGGCAGCCTCCTGTTACAGTTTTCGCTTACTACTAAAAGAAGGAAGAGGAGGAGGAGGGTTGCCGGGAGTAAGACATTTGGAGCAGAAAAGTTCAGAGCAGCAGGAGTAATGTTTTCTAATTCAGATTGATGAGAATCTAATCCACCTTAGGGTTACTTCAACATCAAAATGAAGCGGAAAGCAATTTTCAGCTGATGTAAGTTGGGCTGGTGCAGCGCTAGATGCGTGCCGTGTCGTCAGGAAGACAGGCGATGGGGTTTGGGGGAGTGTGCCATTTTCCCCACTTGGTTAGGGAATGACTCATCACTTTATCTCAGCCGCTGAGCTCATTCCAGCTCCAAAACATTGACTCATAATGTGTGTGTCCATCTCCTGTTGGACATGGCCATTAACTATCTCCAATTATGTCTCCGTAGGCTTGTATTCATTTAAATTTCCCAATAATAGTACGAATAAAAGTTAACTTATTTGTGCCTTTTGTTCTTTTATTTTTGTGGCTGTTGCTGTAATGCAAGTGCTGATTCATCTTATAGAAATGATTCAGTATGGATTGTGGTGCACTGAAAAGACGCTAATGTGCACACTTAAACACACAACTCTTACACTCACCCATCCTCTCACCCCCCTTCGAACAAACACTCGAGGGGCTGAGTTCCTAATCCTGTTTACTCTCTGCTCTACAGGCAGCGAGGAAGCGCAAGATCTCCATACTGAAGGCCCAGGGGAAGAGCACTGAAGCCATCCGGGAGCTCAATGAGTATCTGGAGCAGTGAGTATTTCAACAAGGGGGGAGAGGGGCCCCCCCATGCCCCCAGCTCCCCTGCCTTTTATTTTAATTGCAAACCGTATTTGCTTTCAATTGAGCTGGCACAACTTGTACATATAATGCGAGCAATCGCTTTCTCCTAACTCGATAGTTGGATGACTGTAATTATTGTTACTGTAACAGGTACTTAGTATTTTTACTTCACTGTATGACAAATGTATTCCCTGTTTTAAAAGTACTGTTATGACTTGATGTTGAATTTGTCATTTTGTGTTTACAGGTTTGTTGGTGACCAGGAGGCGTGGCATGAGTTGTCAGAGCTCTATATCAATGAACATGAGTAAATACTTTTTTATAATTAAAGCAGTAGTATGATCTTAGTAATAGTTCATTTTTATACTCAAAGTCAGTTAGGCAAAAACCTCTAGGATATTTAGTCTTCCTTTTTTGCTTCCTAATGGCATTTAACACAATAGTGACAATTTTGAACAAAGGTCACCTTCTTGTATTAATACATCCATTCAGGAGTATGGCTAGGTAGACAGCCTGATTTCCTCCATTACATCATTTGTGGTAATGTTTTGACCCGCTTTTGCACTTACAACCCAATTAAGCTAACAGACAGTTGAAGTGAGAAATTTTCATCAGCTGTCATGGGTACATTTTACACAGAGGATAAAATAAGCTCTCTCTTTCAATGCAAAGATTATCTAATGAGTATTGAGGAGCATAGATTTCAAAACTTTGACAAGCAACCAAGACAAGGTAGAAATGGTAAATTGTGGGATAAAGAAGGGCTCAGCGATGTATTCAGCCAGTGTTTAAACTCCACACGGCCTTTACGTAAGAAATAGTTAAGCCAAAAAAAGAAAACAAGTACCTTTCCTCAAATCCCTTAAAAGAAGTGGGCATGGCATCACCATGTTGGACTTCACCAAGACAACTGATGTGAATGTGAATTCATATATCATAATAGCAAAAAGATAAAAAATGAACAGTGATAGGCCCAATCATCCTGTACAGCAAAATGTACAGAAGGGAATGTTTGAGGTGTGTCGGCTTTGTGTTGCTGTGTGTGAGTTGTAGTAGGTACTCTTAAAAGTGCCTTAGAAATCCGTAGTCTGTTTCCAGTAAGGCAGCCATATGTTGGAGGTGTATCTGTCAGTTTAACAGGGCTTCTCATCAGACTGATGGCTTGATCTCCAGAGGGCCGTTGGATGGCCACAATGGAAGGCGGTGAGATGCCTAACTCAGCCAGGGGTCTGAATGAAGCCCTGTCCATGTTCGTCACATAAGAGTTGTTTAATAGGATTTCAGCCTTAAGCCTCCTCTCCTACATACGAGAGCAGACAGACTCCCTGGCCTCCCACTGATATCTCAGTTGCCAAGGAGAATTGCCAGACAGGCGAGCAGTGTAAGAAAAAAAATAATTTTGTTTGTGTCGCCTTTTATCCATCCTTAATTGTCTGGGGCTCAGAAGTTAGTGAAGCAGTGTCTGTAGTTGAACTGTGGTTTTTTTATGTGTGTGTGTGTGTGTGTGTGTGTGTGTGTGTGTGTGTGTGTGTGTGTGTGTGTGTGTGGATACGCTGACGTTGTTTGGTTGCTCTGGTACGAGGGCAGTGGCAGCTGGAATGTGTAGCGCGGTGAGAAGGCTACTTATTGGATATTTCATGCTTTTGTCTGGGAGGCTTTATTGCTGTAGTAGCCAGAGGAAATCCAGGGGTGAGCGGATTATCTCCCAGCTTATCCCAACACTTCTAATATCACACCATTCTCTCCCACAGCCTCTTATCTACAGGCGTGTCAATTTCTTTTCTTTGTTTTCTTTATTTTGGGTTACAAACTCCCTGTTTCCCCTCCTCCTCCTCTTCCGGATAGCCCGGCATTATCGCCACTCTTTTCCAGAAGGATAGAGCAGGGGCCAGAGAGTGAGAGCACTTGCTGTGAAATTCCCAGGAGAAGGTGGTGGCACTTTTCTCCCCCCCCCCCCCCAGCCAGAGAAAACAGAGGGTGATGTAGAGAAATAAACTCTCCTCCCTTCACTGCGTAACACCCTGGGAGCTAAAAATAAACAAAGCAGTGTGTCTCTGCACTGCCATTGTTTGGGTCGCCACAGCCATCAATGTTAACACATTAAAAACATAATTAATAGTCTCTGAGTCGACACAGTTAAAACAATCCTTATGCCAGCAGTGTTGGACAGGAGATTATTTTGTCTGTTTGTAAGTATTGCATGGAGCCTCTGTCGGAATCTGCTGTTGGCTCCGAATCTGACCCAGCTTATGAGACTGTTCAACAAAATTGGACTGGTCATCCAGAATTACAGGATAAATAGTAATCATTTTTTCAAACATACTTTGCACAGTCTGGACCCATTTCTGTCTTATGTGCAGGCAGAGTGTGGTATTAAAATGGGGGGAGAGCCACTGCTGATGGTTTTACTAACCTCCAAAAGAAACAAATACGATTCTTACAGTCTTGCGCACGATGGTGGCTACAACCTTACTCGAACACTGTGGTAAGGAGTGGGCTTAGGAGAGTAGCTCCGTGATGGTGAGGTTAGATGGCTTAGAGGAAGAGTAGAAGAGGTAAGAGCCTGGCTCTGGTACAAGATTCTGGTTGATGGCTGATGGAGCAGGCCACGGCCACTGCATGAACACATCTGAAAGTCTTTATGGAGAGGAAGTGGTAATTGTAAGCAGCCCCCAACCTTCCAAGCCCTCTGATCTCCCCCTCTATTCAACCCCTTCCCCCTGTTTATTTCTCTCTTTCTCTGTCCCCACCTTTCTTTTCCTCCTATGCTGTTAATCTTTCAGCTAGTTACTATGGCGGACTTTAAATAGACTTCTTCATGTTGTGGCAAGCAACATTTGGTTCCCGCAAAAAAAACTCTGCATCTTAGCAGTGAAACTGCTCCTCATCTATCACAGTGTTGAAGCCTGTTAATGCAAGCAGCAATCTTTTTCTTTTTCTTTAAAATGATAAGATTCATTCAGAAACATGTTAAATCTTGGACAGGAAAATGAAAAAACGACATTACTTAAGAAGTGAAAGCTTGGACATGCACTTTTGTTTGGATGTACTGATAAACAGCTAGTGTAGCCCCATTTTCTGTTGCTACTACTGCTTCTGCCTTGCTCTGTGTGTGTTGGCTTCTATTTTCTTAGGTACACAGACGTTTTATGGCTTTGTGTTCAATGATATACTGTATCTTCGCTCGTCTTGGCCTGGGCCTGTGAAGGGGAAACTGTGTATTAGAAGTGGAGTGGCAGCAGATTAGTGTGAGGTCAACAGCTCAGCAGTCTGCTGCTGAGAAGTGATCTCATCTGAGTATAGGCACAGTGTGCCAGCTCTTACTGTAGTGCTGACCTCAGGAAGGTAGTTAACTACACATTAAAGGCTGAAAAAACACACAGACTGACTCAAGATTGATCCTCACTCAGTGTCCCCAAAGGAGGAAGAATCACCACACAAGATAGGCTTTTACCTTTGCCAGCTGTCTGGAGTGAAAACCTTGACCGTAAACCTGTAAATAAATAAAAGTCATGTGGTGGATCTTTACAGATCTTTTCAGCGTATGCTATCATTTTGTCTCATGTAAACTCCCCAATACCCCATGTAGTTCTCAATTCAGATTTATACCTGTAAATTTATTGGCCATAGATGTAGCACTTCACCGTTGAGCAAGCTTAAGGATGACCCATTCACAGCTGTATCAATTGGGTTTCTGTTTTCCTTGTCATTTCCACAGCTATGGAAAAGCTGCGTTTTGTCTGGAGGAGCTGATGATGACCAATCCTCACAATCACTTGTACTGTGAGCAATACGCTGAGGTAGGTACCCGCCTGGACGTCCATCATCAAGCATGGGGGGCAAGCTGGAATAAACCTGCCTCTCTGTAACACCGAGAGACACCGACACGCACTTAACGTCATTGGGAATATAGGCTCATGAAAGGAGATGTGTTTACACTTGGTTGTCATGTATTGCTTATTCAGATGTCATGCTGTCATTGCTCGAGCTGCCTTTTAGCACAGCTTATTTGATCGTGTTTAATGCTTCCTCATACAGGTGAAGTACACACAGGGGGGGCTTGAAAACCTGGAGCTGTCCAGAAAGTATTTTGCCCAGGCGCTGAGGCTGAACAACCGAAACATGAGGGCATTGTTTGGTCTGTACATGGTGAGTACTGTTTTGCATGAAAAGAACGTGGGAGAGAAAGGGAGCGAGAGGGAGAGAAAGAAAAAACAAAAACAGTAGAACCTTTTTTGTAACTGCGGTTTGTCAAGGTTGAGGCTGGCCACTGAGTGTGTCAAGCAAGACTGTTCTGTGAGTCTGTGTGTGTAAGTGTGTTTTTGGGGGGAGCAAAGAAGGGGCTCTCAGACAGGTCAACTCACTGCTGACTCAGACGGTGAACTCCAGCATCGGAAAAGTCTGCCCCTCTGGAGCTCTTTATTTTAGTAATAATACCCCTTTGGTGAGACGTTTTTTATGTTTATGACTTGAATAAATAAAGTAGTCACGGAGTGAAAAAGAAAGAGCAAGAGGGAGAGCAGCACAACTGCTGCAAGCATTTTGTCACTGGCAAATTATCCAACCAGGTGCCAGTTGAATGTAGTCTTGAGCCAACAGCCTTTTCATCTACATATTTCTTTAAACAGGATGTTGTCTGCTAGTGCCAATGCATCATATGCAAGTGAGACTTGACATAAGAACACAAACGAAGTGGAGCAAGGAATAAAATGTGGCGAGGGGAAGCAGGTCTAGCACAGAGAACCCCAGTGTTATTCTCTGTGCTGCACTGCGAGTCTTCAGGTAGTCCAAACACCTCATAGCACCTCTGAAAGCGCCCTGAGGTGCAGCGTACAGGAGGAGCAGGGCAAAGTCAAACGCTTCTGTTAACTCTCACGTTCGTCTGGAGACAGAGCAGGCTCTGCACGGCTTCCTGACAAGTCATTCAATGACACTTGGGTCCTTAATGGATTCTTCAGGTGGGAGTTTATTCTGTATCAGTCACACATCTGTCTTAAGAGTGTGTCTTGCAGATCGTCAACTAGTCTCGGTGGTCCAGATCTTGACAGGTGCAGGAGGTTCAGTGAAAGGGCAGGAAACTTTCACCATCTCACACTGGCTGAGTCAGTTCGACAGAGGACCTGGTAGCACTGACCACAGGTGGGTTGTGGGTTTGTTACTCACAACATTTGTATGGGGATTCCCCTCTATAACAGTGCACACTGTTATTCGGGGATAGCCTGTTTGGCTTGACACAATCTAAATTAAGGTTTTTCTTGAGTTAAAAAAAATGGAAGAAGTAAAGAAAATGCTTACTAAAACATACAGAAGCCAAACCATTTGATAGAAAAAACAGGGCCAGGTTGATTGGTGTGTAGTTAAAGTTTCAGAGCACTGGTAGGGAGAGCTTTGAAGTGCAGGCAGGGTAAGCCCTCTGGGGTTTGCTTTGTGGAGATGATGGCATGAACATGGGAAAGACACGGGATTTGTGGTTCGGAGGGGAGCTGTCGGGGCAGGCAGAAACCGTGATTCACACAGCGCTCCTCTCACTGTGCGCCGCTCTTTTTTTCTTTTTTTTTTTGAAGACATGCAAGGTCCTTTCATCGCCGAGAATCGATGGTGTTGGAGAAATTAGGCCCCGTTAAGTGACAATTTACGTATGAAGCATTAAAGCACTCACTTTTTCCTCCCCATAAATGATTTCTCCTGTGTCATCAGGCCAAGGTCTGTTTTTTCTCTTCATTCTGCCACAATGACTAGTGGAGTGGTAGATGGTAAGAGTGGTTGCACATTCATCTCAATTACGCTTTTATTGCCGTTTCACCAAGTTTTGATATAAGAACACCCCTTCCCCTGTTCTCTCCTTTGCTGCTTCTTCCTTTCTAATTTTTTTTCCTCTAGTCTGCAAGTCACATCGCTGCCAGTCCCAAAGTAAGTGCCAAGGTGAAGAAGGACAATATGAAGTACGCTGCTTGGGCTGCCACTCAAATAAATAGAGCCTATAAGGTGAGTCACATATGGATTTTCATTCGACTTGATCTTCTTGATATCTGTTTCAATCTTGTCATTACTCTTGTCTCGCCTCCATGTCTTTGGAGTCTCTGTCTTCTATCAAAAACATCTTTGCTTATCCCACATCCACCTTCATTCCACTAGACAGAGAAAACCACTGTTCATATTATCTTATGACTCTTCTGTTGTGTTTTAGCTTTCATGGAGTATTTGCACACAATATGCAGACATCCAGAAATCCCCTCATTTGCATAGTATGTGGAAAGCGTTCTCCACTACCAAATGACCTCTGAATGTACAGCAGCCCTGAAGGATGTGTTTGCCTTGCAGTGTTTTAATAACAACCCCAGTGTCTTTTGGTGTGTGTCTGGGTGCGTTTACTGTTAATGTGTTGATTTAAGGCCACAGCGTCTGCTAAGACTTTATTCCACGCTCTGGCTTTGTAGATGAGCTTCTCGCTGAGCCACAAGCTGATTCTCTAAGGACGACAATCACGCTAGGCTGTAGCACAGGATCAGCTCCTTCTGTGATTTTCAAAGTGGAGTTCAGTGACCCTCAAGTGCCTTTTGAACTAAATGTAGAAGGTCCCCAGCAAATACACAAATCTAATTATAAATTTTAATGTTATTTCTTTAGTTGCAGACTTTCTTAACTCGTTATGCATTTCAGATCTTTCGAGATAGGCGTCACTAAAATTAACTCTGATTACTGGGGGCCAATGGACCCATTGATGTTCATTTGAGGATCCCTGAGAAGAAACCTTTCAGGATCCTTGAGGTATACAGCATGTTGTAACTCTAAGATATGACCATACAGAGAGTAAGACAGCAGGCAAACAAGGAAGATTAAGAATGGAAGTGCATGTGTTTGCATGTGTGCTCACATGTCATAAAGCGAGGAGGGGGAAAAGTGAGGAGCTGTTCAGATGGTATCACTAAAATAGTTTATGCCGTTGTCATGGCAACCCAAGAATAAAAGCACATTTAAAAGAAATGTATTTTGCCATATGTGCCATATGTGTTGCTTATTTGGGCATGAACAGCTAAACATGTAATAAGTGGTTCCTCGCTCAGCCTCTGTGGGTCCTGTTGAGAGAGACTCCCCGCTGAGGCTCTAAAGACCTCGTCTAACCACACTCACAGACACATTTCACATATTAAGCACACAGACAAGTATGAGGGCTCTATTGGAAAATGTGTGAATGTGAGTAATGTCAGGGTGAGTGGCTGAGCTCTTTTTGAGCTCTTGTAGAAGTGTCATGGAAGAGCTCTAAGCTTTAACTTATTCCTTCAGGTTTGAGTTGAAGTGGAATGAAGTGTCATACCTTGAAGGGGTGCAGCCTGTTTTGTTTAGGTTAACACTTAACATGTATGCAGACATAAATCTCCTTGATAAACAGAAAAATGTAGAGGTGGTTTGGTCAACAAAATTACTCAATGAAATGTCTCGATTAATGTCAAGTCCACACTAACTCCACTTTGATCAGTGCTCTTGCTGACCTTACCTCACTGTCTAAGGGAGGCTTTGATCCCAGCAGGGGACAAGATGAATATCTCAAACTGCTAACTTTTACACATAAGTCAGAGGCCCAAAAGGAGGAGAGGGACAAAGTATGAGAAAAGAAAATAATATTTTGAGGGAACAAGGCAGCGTTCAAATATCTGAAGAAAATAAATGAAGGGTCTGGGGTGTCAGGCTCTGATGGGACAACTGAGGTTGAGTAGAAGAGCACGGTGAAACAACAGTCCTCTAGTTCCTGCCAAAAATCCTGTCAGTCTCTAAATTAACCCTCTTTTCTGTCATCACATTACACTAATTACACAGAATTATATATTCATATTTCAAAGTGGTTATCAATCCATTATCCATTAATCCAATGCTGGCGGAATTTGCAGGCGGTATGTCAGTACATCACGCAAGCTTTGAGATAGACCCATTACAACAGTACTTTGAGACAGTAGCATAGCCAGTAGTGGAGCACATGTTTTCCTTGCTTAAATATTTTCTTTATTGCCAAGGAGGTGTGGGAGAGGGTTTACCCACAGACAGGGAACACACATCTGTGTTTGGTGATGGTGGCTGTACTGAATCAAATAGATAGCAATTTGCTATCCAAACACTGTCTTACATATGACAATACAGTTTAGTAGATTCTCTGTACTAACGGCTCAATGGGCACAGACAACATATTTATGCTTGACATATCAAAATAGATTGACAGGACTGAAGTGCAAATGAGTCTCAGGAAGCTAATATGGTCATCACTATAACAGGGAGACCATGCTGTTGTGGCCCAGAGCAAAATGGTTTCAACTGAGTTGTTACGATGACAGACTGAAACACTTCCGCTACTCCTAGAAACCAGTGGACAAAGCACAAGTGTTTAAGCTTTGGCTACATGCAGTTTTGACCCCCTGGTGACGATAATGAGACAGCTCAGTCAGTCACACCTTTGTCCTCCAGGGAACATGATGTGAACGTCACCCCGCCCCCCTGTTTCTGTCCTGCTCTGTAACCTCTTGTAAAGTTGCCTGGCAATAGTGAGGTTGTGCTGGGATTTCAACTCAGCTGTGAGTTTGTCCATACAGTGAGTGTATGCAAACCTGGAACCATGCACACGTGTGCAGGTAGATGTTTTTGTGGTTGCTGTGTGAGACAAGTTAAATGAGTAGGTGTAGGCTCTGTGTCCTTTATTTTGACCCCCCCCCCCAGTCAAATGATTTCTGAGATCTTTAAAAGGGAGCGGTGGTGCAGGCCTCTGTCTGACAGCTGCAGGCTGCTGTGGGCTTGTGCTTGCTGATTGATGACCCCTTTAAAGCGTTGATCGTGTCAGTCGTCTGCTTTTATTACGTTCTGGTACCTGGTGATTGTCATACCTCAGTGGGAGAAAAAGGTGGGCAGGTGAGTGCAAGTGGGAGCAGACTTCAGTGAGAGGTCACTAGTGACTGGGGCCAAAACAGAAAAAAGTAATTACCTCTTTGAGGTCGGTTGACATAAGATCTTGAGATGTGTGAGTTGTAGGTGCAGGGGCTTCAAAGCAGCACTACATGGCCTGCCCTCCTGCCCTAACTCTCTAAACAGATTCTGTCATTAGCTCCTCTGTCACGGACCACAGGCTCCCACTGCGTCATGACTCTATTATCAGATGCTCTAAATAGATGTGGAGCTGTCTGGTCTGCTCCTACCGTTGTAGAATAGGGCAGGAGTTAATGTGGTGGTCTCACCTCAGGCTGAGGAGATAATTGACTACCGGGCCGGGGGTAATGGTGCATTAGGCAGCAAGGCAATGAAATGCGCTGATCATTATAGCAACCCCCCCCACACACACACACACACACACACACACACACACACACACAAACACACACTCCCTAAATCTAGAAGAATGAGTCACACTTGGAAATTACGCAGCCAATTGCACACCTTAGCCAACTGCCCTCTCTAAGTTAGAGTTTGGCAAATGAGGAAGGAAAAAACTTTTGCCATGGAAATACAGTATAGGCAAGGTTTAGGCTACAGTTACTGATTGAAGACGCCTGAGCAGGGCCAAAGATTGAATGAATATATGCCTCACAGCATTAAAAGCATTGCATTATGTTCAGCAATGGGTTGAGTGTTTTTCTGTGTTATTCCACAAATAGAATGTAGAGGAGGGAGTGTGTGTGAGGGCACAAGGTGCACATTTCTTCAGCCAGCCGTGTGTTTCAAGTTTTGAAATTGTGTTTTCAATGGGTGTGTGTGTGCTTCTGTCTGATCAAGTGTGCACATGCGCTCATGGGGTTCATTTCTCACCTTGTGCTCTGTCCAGAGGCGCTTTGAAATCATACCCCCTGCCTGTATTTGATTCAGGGTAATGGTGTTTTCACACTGATTTAATTGAAAGAACTCTATAATGCTGTTGCCTCCTGCTTGTCCGTTGCTGTTCAGCTTTGTTGTAGTTGTTGCTGACATCTGCAGTGCTTCTACACAGCAGCAGATTTTTAGATGATGATCAATACACAGCAGACTGTCCTGGGGATTTAACTTCTGGTTTTCGAAATTGCAGAAGCTTTAATTTGCACATTTTGAACACTATTGTTTGTCTCCTAGATTTTATCACAGTGTAAGATATTTGCTATTTTTAGAGTAAATGTTCCAAATTTGGCAAAGATGTTAATGTCCCCCTCAGGATGAACTGTAATAACCTTCGTGATCCCTGACTATTCGTCTTGCGCCATCATCAGTTTAAAATTTGAATTCCTCAAATATTTTCGTTTGTAACTAAATACCTTGCAAAATTAATAACATTTCCATCAGCCACAGCTGTGCTTTTGTATTTGCTGCTAATCAGCAAATGCTAACATGCTAAACTAAGGTGGTGAACATGGTAAACATTGTGCCTGCTTAACATGTGACAGATGTTAGCTGTTAGCTCAAAGCACCGCTGTGCCTAAGTGCAGCCCCACAGAGCTCCCAGCACAGCTGTCGACGCTTGGTTTTGTTCATTTACAGTAAATGTTTTTCATGTAACTTCATTTTATGTGTCACATTCCCAAAAAGTCGGGACAATGTGAAAAACATCTATAAAACAGAATGTGATCATTTGCTAATCCTTTTTGACATATACTCAGTTGAAAACAGCACAAAGACTGTATGAATATGGCGTAAATTGACTGACTCTTTATTATATCTCTGAGAAAGTCATCTCTCTCTGTGTTTTTTTTTTTTTTTTGAGGGGGTTGCCTTTTCTGTTGCAAAGCTTAATTGGCTGAAAAAAGTGTGTCTGTATGTGCGTGCATGAGTAATCCTGGCTGTGCCTGTAGATTATAATTTGCGGCACTTCCTGTGAAACCCTTTGGACACAGTGCAGAAATTAGAGCGGAGTGTTATGTACTCCTGTACTAGAGGCCATGGAAGTGGACTAATCATATGGGCATCCTGTCTCAGATCACACACAGAGGACTAAAATGGCACTTATGCAACAGTCGAGGACAAACCCATAGATTAGAGGTATTATTTTACATTGCATGACCTGTTTACCAATTCTAATGACCAATGTTGCTGCAGATTTTTTGTTTCTAGCTTTGCAAAGCGCAGTGTTTTCGCTGTGTTCAGGTGTGTTTGGTTCTCTGTGTTTGGTTTGTTGTCAGATCTTATGATCTGATGATCTGCTTTTCTCTCCTCTCATTCTTTCTCTCTCTGTCCCACTCTGTGTCTTTCTGCCTTTTCACCTTCCCTCTCTGACCTGCAGCTGGCTGGTCGTGGGACCAAGGAGAATAAATGCTCCATGAAGGCGGTGGAGGAGATGCTGGAGTCCATGCAGATCACCATGTCCTAGATGCCCTCGTCCACGCCTTCCCTCGTCCCGTCTGTTCACACACAGCCACTTGGAGCAACATGGCAGCTCAAATAGCCTTGCAATGTGATCAGAACCAAATCTTCAAACGTAAACGCAGATTCCCCCACCCATCTGGAAACTCAACAGCAAATTCCTAATACTCCAACTTACTTAAACAAGTTCAACATAGTATTGCCCAAGCTGTAATATCCCCAGACTGCATCATACTGTCCCTCCCATCCCATGCTGTCTTTTAGGTTCACCTTGAACTCATATCACTAATTAGCACATCCACATCAAGGCTATTACTCTGACCAGGACAGATGACAAGCTGTACAGTAAATGCTATTTATAAAGACAATGTGGAGATACCACCTGTCTGCACTGACATCCTCATCTTTTCCCATACTATCTGTAAATGAAACATCTTTATCTAATAAAACTTGTTTTTTTTTCTATCCATCAGAATGTCTTAATAAAAGTTGGACTGTTAGCCAAGTTGAAAATGCATTTTCTTCATGGATGTTTGTAGCAGTATAGCAGCTGAGTTAGTGTATCTTAAGTGTCACGTCCCCGGCAGTGACACAGATGTCGCTGTGAAGGCAGCAGTGGTAGCAGAGGCATAAAAAAGGGCCTCTTCTTTCAAAGTGATTTCAGCTGGGAAATCCTGCCTTACAATTTCCCCGGACAGCAGCTGAACCAACTTCAGCACACTGAAGAACACCTCTGTCATTTCAGTATAGAGAGTCTCAGAGATCACTGCCAGTAATTAACACACCACAAGTTGGAAACAAAAAAGAAAAAGAATCGCGAATCTGGGAACTTTCATGACAGGCAGGAAAGAAAGACATCTTAGTGCTGTGAGAGGCTGGTTTCTTCTGCTGTTCGAGCAGTGCACTCAGTTCACTGGGTTCTGTAACTGTTGAATCTGAATTGATCCACGTGATCATCTTAAGTTGTCACTCACCCGTGCAGGGTCAGCTGTTACTTCCATTTCTTTTGTTTATTAAGTCATGGCAATTGTCTCATAATTTCACTCTTCGGCTGATGGAAAACTTGAGTGTTGAGTTTATGGTCCTTTTTGGACGCCTTTTAAATTGAGAGGTCACCAGCTCAAAGCCCTGAGTGTGGAAAGCCGTTTTCTCAAGTTTTTAATACTCTCTGGCCGTGGTCAGTGGATGAATGTGTCTGTATTTGATTTGCCTCACCAATCTGGCGGAACCAATGAAAGCCAGGGGACGTTTGAGCATAAATTGACTTGAATTATTTTTTACAGGAAAAGGGCTAAGGCTAAATGAAGCTCTTTTTGAAGAGTTACAGACTAAAAGCTGTTTGCTTTGAAGCACAGTGATTCTTTTGTTGTTGTTGTAGCTCCCATGTAAAAACTGCTGTACTTGCAAAGGTTTATGAAGTTGTAAAAGGAAAAAAAGAGTTATCAATCAATTTGACAGGTCATCAATATGAGATATTGTTATCCAGTGCCAACTATACTTATGCAATAGTGCCATCTGTAGTCTGGATGAAGAACTCATGACTTTGGGTGAAACCTGTGATCACATGCAGCAGTGAGTGACTGTATACACCTGGAGGTCGGCTGTCACTGTCATGCACTGAACATCATCTAAACTTAACCTGTATGTAATGTTATTTCTTGCCTGCCTGCAACTCTGATGTGCTGAGCAGGAAAAAAAAAGTGGGTTAGGCACCATGTATCAGTCATGACTTCTGATGAATATTTTCCTTGCATTCAGCTGTGCTATCCAAACATATCCTTGTAGAGTCAAGAAAAATAGCACATCGACCTGGCTGCGTGTTCTGAATAAACCTCAGCATTTCTCACCTCACTTTACACACACCTCCAGCTCCTGACAGCCTTTTGAGCCTTTGTCCCAGCAGTTCAGAGGATACGAATGTCTTGTTGATCCATACCTGGACACCAGAACCAGACCAAAAGACAGAGGAACATGAAGAGAGAACCTTCTAACCCCACTAAACCGTTGGCTCAGTTTAGTGTGTGTAGGGGATTCACTATTAGTGCTGTCCGTAATCCTGGATTCCCGAGGAGATTAGCTGATGGAGAGGGTTGGCTTGTCCTCGGCTGAGTTCTGGGATGATAAACTTACACTGGGATAGAGCCTGAAAAGTCTGTTCATCAAAAGCAGGAGGCATGGCAACTGTCTGAGACTTACACTGAGAGACAAATTGAGTTATTTCTCCTGTAATATCACAATTTTGTGCATTAAGGTCCTTTCCCCTTGCAATATTTATCTTTTAACATTTAAATAATTACAGGACTCAGTGCATGTTCAAAACCCCCTTTTTTGGTTGCAGATTGCCTGCATTTATGATCTAGCAGACAGTGCGTCAAGATGACTGTTCTGGCGCAATGGGAAGAAGTTTTCAACTTGGCTTCAGCAAGAGGTGCAGTTTCCTCTTAAAGTCTTGAACCGCATGACTGTCAAATAAGAATGATGTCCACAATGAGAGGAATAGATGCTCCTTAAAAATAGTTATGCATAAAACTATTTTTTACCCTTGCTAGCAAGCTAGTTTGGCTCTATGTCCTGGCAGTACTCTGTCAGTCAACTGTTTGGCCCACACTGACATATCTAAATATCTATTGGATGGATTACCATAAAGTTTTAAAATTCATCATTGTGTTGCATTTTTTAAGCAAATTCTCCAGTCTATATTGTCTACTGTGTCCCACAATGCAAAGCACTGGAGCAGTCACAGCAAGCAGCTGGGCCAACAATGGCAAGTTTTTTTTTTTTTATAATTTCTGGGTGCAATTTTAATCAATTCATTTCTGACAATTTTTGAATTGAAGTCAATGGTGTAGATTCTGAATATTGGCATTTTCAGAGTTGCGAAGCTCTATAAGTGCCTGCGGGCGTAGCTATCACCAGCCAGCCAGCCAGTCATGCTCACAGACCCTACTTACCCCACAGTCACACAGAGCACTGCAGCCAATACAGCAGACATCAGCAACAATGGCAGAGGACAGCCAGGCCCACATCTGAAAGATATTTCTCATTTCATACCAATGTTATTCTTTCATTACATAAAATTTTTGATGTATTTGAAATTTGTATTTGTTTTGAAATTATGCAGCTATTGCCAAAGAGGAAATATTCACCATATGGCCAAACCAGCATGGGCATTACCGAGAACAAAAAGTACTATGGAGCAACAAGTTTTATGAAAAGGCAGCCAGTTGGATTGGAGCAAGGACAACACGGATAATGTTACGAGGACTAGCTACATCTGTAGTGAAATAATGTGACAAAATGCAGATCAATCTGGTTCCTTCCTCTTGTCAATGCTTGATGCAGACAAATCCAAAAGTGGGCAAAGAGGTGGAGTGTGGGTGGAGCTGAGGTGGACCGAATGAAGCCTGATTGCAGAAACCTAGCAACTAGCTGTCACTCAAAGTGGCCATGGTGCACAACCATAATTATACACAACATTAAGCCATAAACAAGTGAGTTATTTTGCTATAAAGACAAGGCTGTTTTTTGTACCAGGCTGTAATAAGGCTGTAAACATGCTTATTTCTGCTATAAAGTTGGGCATGTTAATATGGGGAGTCTATGGGGATTCACTCAGTTTTGGAGCCAGCCTCAAGTGGCCATTTGAGGAACTGCTGTTTTTGTAACTTTTTAAGCCCAAATGGTTGCCACCATCCATCTAGCTAGTCAGTCTCAATCTGTACAACTCTGTGTAATTGTTAAACTTTAATTTAGATGGTTGGTAAACACTTCAGCATAGTGGGCTGTAAAAGCCAATCACACGACCAACAAAACAATGAGTGTCATTGCACCGCACCAGAACGGGGTGAAAAATTTGATCCCTCTAATCTGTACTGGATGCGATTTCTAGTGCAAAAATGCAGCCATAGAATGTAATTGGTTAGGGAACCCTAGGGTTAGAATAATGTTACATTCACATGCATTCAAGCAGACAGTAGACAACAAACCAGATTTCATTTTAGTGGACAAAAGCAGGACGGTAAAAGTAGTGAGGTTGGCAGAGAATAGCTTTGTAAAATATTTGAACGTTTTGCATCCTCCATGACGAATTTGCAGACAGATGTGGATATGATCCAGATAATGAGAATCTAATAATTAATAATACATTTAATGATACATCTAATGATTAATAATTCTTTGTAAACAATACATCACCAAAGCAACATATTGTTTCGTTTTACCATATTGCTAATCCGTTTGTTTATTTCTTTTTCTTGTGTCTTCCAGAGGGTGTTGTCCATCTTACGACTGCCGTTTGCCTGAGTCCATGTGAATGCAGCATAACCCACTACCAGCATACCATTGTTCAGGACCTGACCCACACACATGCTCAATACTGATCAAGCATGATCTACTGATCGGTTAGTGACAGTGTCTACCCGGGTATTGTGTTTCCATCACTGCCAGTTACAACTGGAGCCAATAAATACCCAAGACTGCTGCAGAGCCATTTGACCTGGCAGTGAATACAGATTGTACTATTTCCCACTGAAGACAAAAGCCAGATGTTAGTGGGTGTTAGTGGGGTTTTTGTCCAGTGTGAAAGGGGTAATAATGTTGTTATTTGAAGCAGAGGAGGGTGCTAGTTAGTGGAAAAACCAGAGGAACAGACTGCATAGGCGGGAGGAATAGGGTTTGTGGGAGATAAAAGTGGAGGTATAAGAAGAGATGAGTTCGGTGAGGGTGGGGGTCCGAGCAACCGTGAAGGAACAAGAAAGTGGAGGGCTGCAAGACAGAAGGAGGGGCAAACTGCTCCATGATGCTCAGGACTGCAGCAGGGGCAAGCAAGTTTCCCAAGGTGAGGGAGTGAGTGGAAAGGGAGAGCAGGGCTCCAGCGAGCTCATCCATCTCTGTCCGTTTTAGGGGGAGAGGCTGGGAGAGCTAAAGATGGATGAGGCATGCAGTGCTAAATCCTGCCCTGTCCAGTCACAACTGGGCCTGGTGATGAAATAGTGTTTTGGCTACAAGAAGGGACGGCCCGACCCACTCCCTTTTTTCTGGGAATGGAGATGCACGAGAAGCAGAGTTGGACCAGTGAGGATGGATCAGTCAAATAACACCTGACATGTAGAGGAGAGTTTTGAGAAGACATGATGGGCCATCCAGAACTCATTTAACAAATTCATAATAATCTGCAACTCCTGCAAGCTTCCAAGCATTTGATCCATTTCAATTAGCTTTGAATATTAACACACATGTATTATAATAAATGCACATTCATTGATTCTGCTGTATTTGCATAGATTTGCTTGGCTTGTCATGTCAAATTAAGTCTGTTTTCATGATGAAATTAATTTTGTGGAAAACAATGTTTGACAAGCATGCATTCATCAAAGCAGTTTTTCTTTCTTTCTTTCTTTCTTTCTTTCTTTCTTTTTTTTTTTTTTTGCCTTGGATGCAGTTCTGAGAGTTGACCACATCTCATTCATCCATCCAACACAGCACAGTCAGAGCATCCACACTGCTTCAGTTCATACTGGTGGAGGTAGCATGTTTATGTGGAAAGGGGAGATTTGTGTTGCATAATAAAATGCAAGCATTGCATATAAAGTAGTAAGGTCATCTGGCAAAGTGATACTTTTTGGTCATTGCACAATATCTCCTTGTTTATCCAGTCTTATTTTTCCCCAACACAATTGCACCAGCATGAGCGCAGACTTAATTTTTTCTCCAAGGGCTTCAATGCTGGGAAATAATTTCCTCTCAAGGCAAGAGAACATCCCTGAGAAAAGTGTGTGTGTGTGTGTGTGTGTGTGTGTGTGTGTGTGTGTGTGTGTGTGTGTGGGTGTGTGTGTGTGTGTGTGTGGGTGTGTGTGTGTGTGTGTGTGTGTGTGTGCGTGTGTGTTTGAGAGAGAGGAGGGAGAGAATGTGTGGTTATGACAGTGTGATTATGAATGTGCAGACAATGTGCAGGCATGCCTTTGTGTCAGCTTGAATTTGTGTGTGCATGTGAGTGAGAGTATGTGTGAGACTATGTGGTAATTTCAACAATATGAAGAGCTTTTGCCCATGGAATTAAAACTATTGGCTGCAGGCAATGCTTGTACTCCTAAGCTTCTTGACCAGGAGGCTCCAGACTGCTGCGATCTTCTTCCAGAGGATATTCTGTGGCCTCCACAGGCCTTTCTGGTTGTTTCGCCGGCTTCTCAGCTCCAGGCTCTCTGGCAGGAGGCTCGGCCGTGCACATGTCGAGGCTGCATCCTGTCTGTAGACTCTGTCACAGTGTAGGGCATGTGTCAAATCAGAAAGGGGCAAGTTGCTGGCTCCAATAGACAGTTGTTCTTTCCAGCACAGGCTTCCCAAACCGCAAATCCCCTCTCAGAGTGTCTTCTCAGCCAGAATGAACAGGCTTACCCCACACAAGGCCTGGACCCTAATTACAAAAAGGAGGAAAAACCAGAATTGGCTACTGATTGAGCTTCCTGGGTGAATGTTAATGGCAACCACAGAAGGATATTTTATACCCTGAGAGGGATGCAACCGAGACTGTGAGTGTGGGGAAGTCGGAGATGTTTGGGGTTGCACAGACAAAGCTTTACATGGGTTTATGGATACATGCAAGCTATAACATGTTCTTTTATTCCATTGGCATTGTGAGACATCTCATCTGTATAAACTGGCATCATAACATCCAGGAATGGTAAACAAAATTTTACAACACTGTAGGAGTCAAAGGAGTTTCAAGGCATTGTGCCAAACCTCAATCCAACTGGGAACAATGGGACACATATTCCTCCACATTAAAGTATTGATGCTGAACAGTTCCTTCTCTCAATTTTGATTACCCACATACCATACTGTCAATGGTACATTCACTCCAGTACTGTACTTAAGTACACTTTTTAAGGGCCTGTACTTTATGCTAATTTAGTTTTTACTCTACTAAATGTATGTGACAGAGCTGCGGTAACTAACTTACTTTTCAGATAATATAAAGCTACAACCAGCAGCTGGTTAGCTTGGCTCAGCACAAAGGCCGGAAACAGGGCAAAACAGACTGACTCTCCACAAAAACTGTGTTGTTTTTACACTATCTTGTTAATTAATGAGCTTTTAGAGGTGTAGAACTATTTGTTTAAAACAAGCTCCACCATATCCAGCCCCAACCATCCATGCTGCTTGCCTATTTATCACATAGTAATAATAATAACAGTTCAATATTATGATACAGGACACTGACAGGAGTCATGCCTTGAATGCAAGGCACTTATAATGGAGTATTTTGAAGTTGTGGTACTATGACTTCAGTAAAGGATCTGAAGACAACCACTGCATGCTGTTAGCTCCTGATTCAGCAATCCTCTACCTGTTACAGTATGAGGCACTAGGCACCACTTCCAAAGCATTTTGCTCTAACTCTAACAGCATGTTTCCCTTTTTAGTAATCTCCAGCAATTTTGTTATTAATTACATCCATATGTGTTCATAAGAGCTGCGGCCATGCATGGTTTAATTTATCAGTTGGCTGGTCCTTCAATCCTCATGGTAGCTATTTGTCTCCTCTGCTGTCTCTGCCCTGTTTGGTCATTGTTAATTTTCCCAACTATGATAACTGGCAAACATAGAGAAGTTTAAATAAACACAAGGATCCCCACTGACTCCGCCTGGTGTTGTGTGATATGTATAAATTATGGCATCAGTGAGAGATTCAAGTCTACATCTGCAGGACATACTGTGGTCTGCTGTTTAGCTTTGACTGTATTGCTTTCCCCACTGTTCAATTGCCATGTGATTTTGCAGCATAGTAAGGCTGCCGTATTACATCCTTTCTCACATATATCCAGTCAAAACCCATCACTCTCTTTCCCTGTGACAAGATTTGTAATAGACGCGAGAACATACAGTGCACCCTCTGCTGTGGAAGATAAGGGGGAATTTTCAAGTAGCCTTTTCGATGGATGGAATGAACTCTGCCGTGTTATTGCTACGTACAATTTTATGTGCGGTCACATACACGCATATACACCAATGGATACTTGTGTCACACGTACACACACACTCACACACATTCTCCTCAGTGTAAACTTGGCAGGCTAGTGATGCTACCATCTGCTTGTGGGGAGAGGGATATGGCTGGCGGACAACCACAAACAGCCAAGGTAATAGTGATGGGTTCCACTCAGTCTCTATCTCCCAGACAGCAGTAGACTCCTCATTCCACAGCGCTTGGACTTTGTACAACATGGGCCACGGCACAACGACAAAGTGCTTCTCCAGTCCGCTGGCAGCTACTGTAACATTTCTCAGACATTTACGTAGTTTTGTGTAAACCAAACAGAATCTCTTATTCATATAGTTCCTTACCCATGTAAATCTTGGAGCCAGTTTCTGCCAATACTTCCAGGTAGGGATTTTTTGCTAGATGCTAATTGGGGGAGAGTTGTGCATGTAGAGGATTCTTTGCTCTTGGAGACACATAAAGTAAGGCACAGAAACATGCAGAGAGAAAGCTTGAACTGTGAGGTATAGCCAACAGACTAATAGAAAAACAGAAAAACAAAATAAAAGAACTCAGTTTATGAGTTGGGTCCTCAACCAAATGAATAGTTAGAATCCATGCCAGGGTATAAAAAGCTTAGGCTACAAATCCATTACCTATGGCAGCATTTTAATGGACACATTGTTCATCTGGACTGTGGACAGCAAAAACTCTTAATTATACATTTCTCTATTTCAGGAACACTAAAACATCCACATATTTATAGAGCCACTAATGATACTTATTAAAACTGGTTTTGAATGATCACATTAAAGTTACAGGCGTTCGTCCAACATCATGTTTCTTCAATCTAATATACAGTAGGTGTAAATTCTCGCATATAAATCATTACATTTCCCATACTTAAGGACAGAGTTGATCAGCTAAATTGCGGTTGCCCCCATGACCTTCCTTCATGTATTAGTGTTGGCAAAAGTTTGTAGGTTTTTCTTCAGAGCCAAACCATAGAGTCTAATTCCACCACATATTCCTCTTAGGTCAAAGTGGGATATTTCACATGAAAACACATTATGTAGGTGCTGCATCTCCACAGTCAGTCTCGTTGCAGCTAATTGTAACACATTAAACATCGCATATTGAATTGCATTACACAGAAGACATAATGCATTAGAGTCGATATACTGGCAGTAATCCACTTTGTCCATTCTTAATTATTCATCAGTTATACATCTAAAGCAGCATTCAGAGGGAATAATTATATGCGTCATGGAGGCAGACAACAAACACACTTCCCGTGCTTGTCAAGATCAAGAATGCTTCTGCAGGGTAACTGGCTACTTTTTATAGCAACAGTATATCAAATGACGGTGTGAAATCAAGGTAAGGGATCACTCGTCGTGATGAACTCACGGCTTCACTCGGCTTTGCGGAAATTTAAAGTGATTTGCAACTTAATCAGTCTCTCTACCACGTTTTTTAGGCAGCTGTTCTCAGTGAAAAAGCTCTATAGTCTATAGTCACTACTTATGACTCAAATTAAGATTTTACTTTAAAAAACAAAACAAAGCGGGGTGAACCCATACATACAGATACACACACACACACACACACACACACACACACACACACACACACACACACACACAATATTAAGATTAAAGCAGTGGTATCCAACCTTCTTGGCTTGTGTCTAAAAATCAGTGTCTAGTTGGAGACCCCCTGACAGAGGTTTGATGGGCTATGTTGAAAAAGAACTAGTTGTGTCATTCCACCATGTCTGAAGGCCAAACACAGTGGCCACACTCGAAGGCGAGGGGGAAATTCCAGCATGAGAAAGGTGCGGGGGGAGAGGAGTTGTGACAAGCATTTCTTTCCAAGCATACTGGCAGTTCAGGATTTCATTTCAGTGCTAATTTGTGGCCTAAAACGAGATGTTAATTAGGTAAAGAATAGTGAAAAATCATAAAAATGACTACATTTGTGTAACAAAACTTTTTCTTTCTTTTATACCACTTTAAACATCTCAGATTTATCTTGCGACCCTCTTTGTGACCATAAACCACCTGTGTATGAAGTAGATGAACTTGCCTTGGCGGCAACAGTAAAATGTTGCTTATACTTGACTGCCTCTGTATCAACAATCTAATAACGGAAAATCTAATAATTTATCAATCTCTCTGCAGAGCCAGTACTTTTACTTTTTAATAGTCTCAGTACATTGCATTGCATATATTCAAGTAAGATTTTGAATTCATTGTACTTTTACATTGTTTTATTGTTACTTTTATTACTTTTATGTAAGTAATGGATCTGAACCCTCTTTCTACTAGAGTAAAAAGATTCAAGGCCGTCTTTTTAAGTAATATTATAATGCAGATTTTAGGTAGAATTACTTAACTGACACCAGTCTGGATATTGTAGCTATGTATCAACACATCCAAAGGAGCATCTACCACACCGCAGCAAACAGAAAGAAGAGATCAGGTTCTTCTTTATGCTATCAAATTCTGCAAGGTCCAATGAAGTTTACCTTCTTTTTGGTGACCGAGACACTTTAGTCCAGCTCAATAATTTCACTTGCCACTGCCTGCTCACATTAAGCCCACTGTATCGTACAGCAATACAACACTTGTAAAGATAGGATAAGTAATACATATCACATGCAGAACAACGCATGTTTGTCAGTAGGGTAGAGTTACCTTTGTGGTGACTGTTTGTCAATAATATCCTCTGGAAAGTTTCTGCAAGATTTTCCTCCATCCTTGGAAAATAATCATTGATTCAAATTTGTTTTGTTGTGGAGGCTATGATTCAGTCCAAGATCGAGACTGGTCCGGTTTCCTTGCAGACCAAATTGGGCTATTTTTCCTCTGAGAGATCTCAGCGAGTAGGATTAAAACCCCAAAACTATTAAGTTCCTTGACTGAAAGCATTGCTGTTTTGCACTTGTGCGTCAACACGCTTATGGTTCTTATTTTCTTTTGAAACATTGTTGGAGTGTAATCAAGGCTTTAAAGGAGTAGAGACTGTAAGTCTACCTGAATGCTTGGTGGGCACGCTTTGACCAGAAAAGACAAAATACCTTGTCCTCCTCTGAATTACAATTAGAACAGATGGTTGCATAAACTTGGATTGTCGTGTACAGTATCTACATTTGAAAAGCTAAGTTTGACTCCTTGTGTTGCCAGAGTATTTGTTTAAACCTCACTGGTGCAGGGCGAATGAGTAAAAACAGGGCTGACTAAACTTCCTTACTTTCATATTGAAAAGGGTAAAGGGACTCATGCAGGTCCCTCTGGGCAAGGCCTTGTCCCTGGAGATTAATGAGACAGGGTACATCCTACAGACACACAGAGACCACCATTATTCAAACTGACAGACCAATAGTTGGTACTTAAGGTACATAAATAACTCTCCTTGGTGGTACATACCATCTCATTGCTTATCCTCGCTGCTACTACCAATGTCATTGCCACTGTCAGCCACTCTAACAGCCAAAATAAGAGCTATAGGAGTCTTCCTCTAGGGTCTGATCGACTGTGCCTCGTCTGTTAACAGTAAAATAAGGAAAGCAAAAGGTCCATCATCAAGAAGCAGAGAAGCAGTGATTTGTTCATGGTCGTCCAGTCCAGCCTGTATCAAATCATCCAGAACAGATGCCCTGATCCAGCTCACTGGTATCTCAGCCCACCCTCCTCTCTTCTTGTTGGCCAGCTCTAGAGTCTGGGAATCAGGGATGCTGTCACTCATCATCAGCCAGTCAAGTGGGAAGCCAGAGCTTTATATGGATGCCGAAGTGGAGAGGGCTAAAATGATAACAAGCCAGCGACTGTGAATCCTCAGCTGCTGGTAGTGTTATTTTTAGTAATAGCAAAAAGTGCACTGTAGGGATAGCAGTTGCAGTGTTGTGTGAGTAATATATAAAACTCTGAACACAAGAAACATTCATTTGGGTGGTCAAGTATTAAACTGGAAGTGCAACGAATTAATCATGGATGGACAATCTCCATGCTTTCCTTTTCTGTTTATAAGCTCATATTCTGGGTAGCAATACAAATAAAGTCTGTTCAAAACAGAGCCAATGTGCTGGAAGTGACGCTTTTCACACCATATTTTTATTTTCACACATTGAAATCAAGCATAAGCCCAGCAGTATTGCTTGCTGGCTCATTTTCCAAGTTTTTCAGGGGATGATTCTAAGAAACAGCACATTTCCTCACAAGCTTGAGTAACTATGCCATCATTCTGGGGAATTTTGGACCACTGTGGAGGCAGACACGGAAAAGTGTTATGTAAACTGTATTTATTACCTTAATAAAATAAAACTACAATAACCAGATTAAACTATACTGTAAATATCTTGTTACACAAGCAATATTTTCTTAATATAATGAGGAATACTGGATATGCTTTTGCATTTAAATTAATTGATAAAGTCTTTCTCCAACAGCGTTTGCTTTTGTTAAGCAATCCATCCTTCTTGACAATACACTGGTGAAGACATATCTTTATTATTCTGGGATTGTAAGAAGAATGTAAGTAAATGTATTTGGTTAAAGAAAGAAAAAAAGGAGATAGAAATTCAGTACTTGCTTGAAGTACAGTGGCAGTTAATACTGCACATGACACGTAAGAGGTAGGCAACTGATCTTATATACTGTATTCCAAACTATTTTCAGCCTGGGGACACATATGAAGCAAGATACAGAAAATGAAAAAGATGAAATCAACACACACACACACACACACACACACACACACACACACACACACACAAAAGACCTCCTTGAATAAAAACGACTGGACTCCAACTCCAAACTACACCGCAGATGCTCTGAATGCTGTCCAGTCCACCAAGGCAAGGGGGAGTACGGTGTTGCCAGCCTAAGGAGCCTGAGGGCTGGTATTAACTGTGATTTGACTGAATTGAATGTCATGACTGACGTAGATTCAAGGCCATCAATACAGTGTTTAGAGCCACACTTAAAAATTATAAGAAAAGCAATAAATATACCAGCCTCAGTTGAACCATGAAAGAAAAAAAAATCTGAATATTTTATTTACAGCACAGAGTGACGTCCTTAAGTACCTCATACCTTGAACACCACAGTATGGTGACTGTAACACATAAGCTGTAGTACACTGCCCCTCTGAACTTACTTTGTATCACATTAGTGATCAACTTTCATCGCATTCACTATTCAAAGGCTACTTCCAGCGCATAGGGACGCTGTGTGTTGGACGGTTCTGGCCTCCATGTTGTCCATTTATTCTTGATAAAAGACGCCTCCTCAGATACTATCCCATAATCCCACAAAGTTGACGTACTATTCGGGATTTATGTTTTCTGGACCAGTACATGTTTGAAACTGTCACATGGTGCAGTATGTTTGGTTTGCATGAGAAGGTCTAAGGCAAGCCTGATTTACTTCCTGTTCCACACAGAAATCAATTCAACAGCTATGGTTATGGTCCTAAAAAAAATCTGATGGCTCAACACAGGAAATGTGCTGTGAAACTCTGTCTGAGGATCCAACATGATTTTACTGCTGGTCTGTTGACATGTTTTCTACTAACACTTCAACAACAGTCAACATTGGATTCATACATTCTCAGAAATGCATTTTCTGAGAATCAACACGCAAAGTCACAATGCTCATTTAGCAGTTTTTCTCTTTTCTCTTATAATGCATGTCCAAGTCCCGATTGACTGACAAAACCATACTCCAGTATTAAGCTCACACCCTTGGATCCAGACACTTTCATCAGGCTTTCTTTTTCTTCCTTGAGGCTTGGCAGTCTCGTGACACATGTACTAAACACAGTGTGATCATGGTGGTCCAACAGACAGACATTAAAAATATCCAAGCTGGATAAGCACAGGAACCTGACAGTTGTGGTGTGAATGAAAGTCCAGTTTTTAAGAATAATCAAATCCCAAACCTAATTCTGTGTGAGGGATGAAGTCTAACTGGGACTTTAGGGTTTTGAGCTGCTGAACCACTATCCGCTATTGGCTGGTACTTGGTAATCATATCATATGTCATATTCAACTGGCTTTAAAGACCAACTGATAGAAGGTGAACAATAGAGTTGACCATACTATGCTTTGCTATTTAACAGGTGGATTTAGTACTAAAACAGTTTGATGTGATGTTAAAATCTTGCCATTTACTTTACCTTGTATCAAAATGTGATCTATATCTGGACAAAATGCATGTTAATACAGTATGTATATACCTGGTTGGAAGATGTTACAGCTAAAAAAGAAAAATATTTAAATGGGAGGACAGTGGGAAAAAGGGGTAAAAGATGGGAGAATCCAGTGAAAACCAGGAGGGTTGACAGGTATGAACATTATATCGATACAGATATTTGTTTTTAGCTAACAAAAGATATACGTTTCTCTTTAAATTTACACAGCAACCAAGTGAGAAGGTGAGAGAAATATACCTCTTATCACTGATTACACATCTATTCTGTGCAATGAGAGAACCAAAAGATGAAAAATAAAAGCAATGATGAATGAATGATATACAGTAAAAAATAACTGTGTGTGCAACTTGTTTGTGGCACTCATTAGTGCAGCTGATATACTGTTAACAAAGTATGTAACTTATCTAGTCACAGAGTAGCCCACTTGCTCTGGAAGACAGTGGTCTTATCTCTATAAGGATAAGAAGAATGCATTAAAATTACCAGGTAGAAATGCAAAGGCAAGATTGGATTGTTTATTATTTAGACATGTGGACACAGATAACATTTTAATACCAGGTGTAAATGAGGCGTAAGTGTCTACAGCCACTTTGAGGCTGTACTTAGGAGCAGTAGTGCTTTGAGCAAAATGATAATATCAGCATGTTCACATACTCACAAAGACAATGGTAACATGTCCACGTTAAGCAGATAATGCTTACCATGCTCACCATCTTAATTTAGCATGGTAGTACATGAACACTTGCTAATTGTCAGTAAATACAAAGTATAGCTGAGGGTCATGGGAATGTCATTTGTTTTATAAACATTAAGTCATACATCTAAGTATCTGACACACCCCCAAGAAAGTGGGATCATTAGGTTTGAAGATCGGGCTGATTAGGGTTGCCTTTATCATCTGGGAACCATGAATGTTTTCATCGTGTAGATGTTCAGATAACTTTGCCCTGTTGGTGGTGCTAGAGGGTCACCAAAGTGGTTAAGATTCACCCTCAGGGAACTGCGAAAGGCTGCACAACACACCATGACAGTCTACCCAATTGTTCTTGAGATGTTTTAGTCTGAACCAAAGTGGTGGATGGACTGATCAGCTGAAAAGGCCACTGCCAGGCCATGTCACTAGTAACAACAACAACAACAAACTGGGCAACAAATAGAAGCCTTTCAGTACCATCAGCTGTTTTCATCCATTTCTTGCCAAGGGCCAATGGGGGACTTTTGAGGGACACCTTGCACATTGTCTAAAACGACCTGCTGCAGGGCCTTCTTAAAGGAACCTTGCAACCTAACCCTTTCTGAGAGAGCTGGTGAATAAATAGACTGTGGCAGAGAAGTGATGCTGGAGCGATTTGACCTATTCCAGTAGTGTGGAATCTGTGAGAATGTACTTTGGGTCTCCATGTCAAATTTGACTCCTGGAGAGTGCTTGGCTCAACTGTGAAAGGCTCTGAGTTACTAAACAGGGCCATTAGTGTTTGGTAGACGAGTGGTCTGGCCTCAGAGCCTTGCTGAGCGGCAGGGGTCCTGTGGTAGGAAGTCGTGGTCTGTCAAAGGCAGGCAAGGGGCTTGGGAAGCGTGAAGCCCAATACATATGGCCTACTGGCTGGACCAGAGTAAGAAAGAGATAGGGTGTCTGGGAAAATATGTAGATATTTTGGATTCATCACATTTAGAGACCACAGAAGACACTGAATCTTACTGTCCATCTTCCTCCAGCAGTCTCCTGACAAGCATAACCAGGAAATCGCTTTTGTATAGTATGCAAATCTTATTTCAGCCTCTCCTTTCTGTCTGACTTTTTTCCATGGAGGACAAAATGAAAATGGAGAATTTATACAGAAGGTACTATATGCATTGTATATCATCCAGCAGGATGTGTGAGTATTAGTGTGTCATTCGTTGAGGTCAGTGCACCATTATTTACTGTTGATTTGAATGTTTTATCTCACTGTAGCCAACACTGAAAATGGCCTGGCTGCTATTGAATGTCTGTAGAAAAAAAAAATATTTCATCATTGTTTGCATTGTGAACTTATGACCATTGACTTTGGCTGAACATTGGAAAAGAAAAATAAATTCAGTTTAAGATCCAAGTTGTTTCAAGCTGTTATCATCTCCGTACTGTGGCTATCAAAAGTCAGTTTGGACAGAGGCAATTAGTTAAAACTAACTAAAAAAAAAGTATATATATATATTTTTTTTCTTTATTTAGCATAAGAAAATCTGATGACAGTTGTATTTTGTGACAAATTCAAAGAAACTATCACGCTTCAGTTTTAAATTCTCACTTTGCTGCAATCAGACTGTTTTTGTAGGTGAAAAAATAAAACATATGGGAAAGAGCTGCCCGAGGTGTTGCATTAAAACACTAAAAGTCACAATAGCTTATGCAACAGAGAACAACCGGTTAGATGCAGAATGTGGAACCAAATTATGTTCATTGAAAATTGACCTCAATATTTGAAGGATAGCTTCACACAGCCAGTGAGCTGAATGCTGTTTTTGTCAGAGGCCTCCCCTGGACTTCCCCTGACACAGCAAGCTCCTCTCTCCCCCTGCCCTCTCCATTTGAACGTGCTCATGTCCCATTAATGCACGTAACTATGTACATTTCTTCCATGGAGTCTTTGTGTTTTCTTGTCCTGCTTGACACCCACTACAACTGCCATTATTATTAATCATATTTCTATTATTATTAGATACATAGTATTATGATTAGGTACATATACTATCAAGTATATATAAACCATATCCTAGTTAATTATTTGTGATATGTCTGTTATTATTGCTGTCATTATTATTGACATTGCTGTACATCTTTCTGTCTCTCTTTTGCTCTTTCTCTCTCTGTATACGCCACTGAACATACGTCTTTCCACAGAACTATGTCAGTCCCCGCAAGAAAACCCGAAGTTCTGCACAGCAGGGAGTGGGAAGTGATCATACTAACTCCCCCCTTGGGGAAGGTAGACTCATGTGCCACCAGGTGGATTCAGGTTGGGGATTAGAGGTTTAGGGGTGGATCTAATGAAATGTTATATGAACGGAGTTAGTGATGTCAGTAATAACACAGCTGATCCAGTTGCAAATTCAGTGTACAATGTACATGCATTTTCAGGAGGTTGGACTCCAACCTCAGTTTGCCAAATGTGAACTCCTAAGATTGCAAGTTTGAATTTGACTTTGTGCATATTGAGAGAGGCCTTTTGACCTTGTGAAGTCTCTTTTTACACTAGTGGGTCTTCCCCTTCTTGTGTCCTTTTTATTTACAAGCTGTGGGCCTGAACAGAATCTGTACTAGTTTTGGAAAGGCCCATCAGTTATCACTTCAAACACATACCACATCTTTTTGCATCCAGGAGGGTTTTTACCTGTGGTTGCATGTACTTTCAACTCTGACAAAATCCCTGAAACCTTAGGGCAGCATGAAAAGCCAACTGCTAATTTGTTTACTTTCAACAGCTCCATTCCCTTTCATCTGATCTCTGTGTTTGGGAAGCTTCTGGCACCTGAAGGGAGTTTTCTTTGAGGTATGGGTCAGCCAGACTATCCTCATCACCCCTGTGGCTCACTTCAGCCACACTGGACTGGAAAGGGGGAAAGATCTCAAGCTGTGGTTCTGTATAATTTCTCCAGTCCTGAAATGGTGATATCTTTGGAATAACGGCTGTGGTGAGCAGCGAAATGGGGCCATGTATCAAATCCTGATTGATTTTATCATTACATCAGTCTTCCTGATTGTTCATTGTCATCTCATGATGAAAGTCCAACCATTCACTCATAGTCCTGCACACACAGACACACAGACACACAGACACACACACACACACAGACACACACACACACACACACACACACACACACACACACACACACACAGCCTTTTACAATAATTCAAAGTCACTGAGCGAATAAGGCAGCCCTGAAGTGTATCTTTACCTTAGACAAATCACATCAGTGGCATTAGAAAGAAGGAAGCAGTGCATAAATGAAACACCCTGGGCCTTTGGGAGATGACTGATTCTTCTGGTTTCTTTTCCCTTTCCCGTTCACCACCCTTGCTCTGGCCTCTTGCTGTCCCCAAGGGAGAGGGGAAACATCTGAAGACGATCAGAGAGGGTAGATGCAAACCTCGTCCTGCAGGGGCCCAACTGATGCTGCTACAGTACGTCGTAGAGGGTCATCATATCTGTGGGGTCTTGGCAGGATGACTCATGCTGGGTTATATATTGGTCACAGCAGGGCTTCAGTTCTGGAGTTCGCCACACTTCTCAGAGTATCATCTTTCCAACCACCACAGGGCTAAATTCCACATGTGCGTGTTAACTTGTGTTACTTTCATTTAAAGCAGCGGGTAGAGTGGTGATGGACCAGCAGGTGTTATCTGCTACTTAAAAATGAAGATGCCTTTCCCTCACAACATGAGACAGATAAATGGCTTGGGGCAACAAGAATGCACTGACCAGAACAGAGTTTAGAGGAAAAAATAAAAGTTTGAGCTGGTACACATGCTCGCAGAGGTGATGCATACTAAACTGTGAACTTAAAAAACCCTTTTTGCTGTTATTATGTGCACTTTGGTGCCTCTATATCAAGCCAAATCCTCCATGTACACATAATGATAACCATAAGTGAAGAACATCCCCGTGGGTCTACTTTGTTTTCAACCTGACCTCAGAATATCCACTTTGAGCTGGCTTTTGATCAACTTCAAACTACCATTAGTTCATTGTTAGTATACAAGACATTAGTATAATTTCTGTCTTCTCAAGGAGAGGCACTTGCTTAAATCACATCAAATCAGATGATGCACCACTTACTGGATGTAATACACAGATGTGTTTTGGTCTACTGGCTTCCCTGTGAGATGAGACTGCCGCTCATCGGATGAGTCACCCTTCAATAACATCAATGAAATCTTCATTTTCATATTGGCATCAGTATGAGTTGTAATGTAGTTGCTTTCCCCATGCAAAAAGAATTTAATATTTTCTTGTCCCTGCAGTAGTAATAGATACCATGACCGCAGCACCAAGGACATCCACTCAGCACATTAAAAATAGCAAACGCATCATACGCACATTTTTATAAGCATGTAAAGTCAAATTGAAATTTCAATTCTCCTCACGGTTTGTGCAAAGAAATATAAACTGTGATAATACTGCGTCTATTATTCATGATTTTCCATTCTCAAAAAGACAGTAAAACCACTTTTGGTCATTTTTGTGGAAACAAGCATCTATGCATCTGAACGTGTCCCATTGTAGCTGTCGACATTTGAGAGTCAGTGTTGCTGAGAGACACCCTGTCAAACTCTGTTGTCCGCTACTGACTGGAGCACTTCATAGCTCTGTGCAGTCTACGAATATTGATACAAGACACGTCTTCCCATTTTTTCGACAAAACTTTCGTATGAATCATGGAATGATCGTGATGTACAGACAAGACAAGAGTATTGGGTAATAATGTCAGGCCCCAGCTGGCAAACTGCCAATGTGGAAGAACTGAAGTAATATTATAAACTATTTTAAATAGCAAGTAAAAGCAAAGGACTTTCAGACTGATTTCTTAGCAAACACAATTTGTCGTTTCAGTTCAGCTTTAGAGATTACATCATTGTAAACTGAATATCTGAATAGGACTTTTATGGGCCCAAAAGGTTGAATTCAGGGGTGAAGAGGTAGTAATCATCAGAATAAACATTTAAAATAATTGGTAGTTGTGGCACTATTTGACTTTGATAATGAACAAGTAAATGACTAAGATCTCTATGCATAACTGAGGGGGCTGAGGGGAATTCCAGGCTATGATTTTGTTTTTGTTTTACTGAGGAACACTATTCTTAATCTATCCACACTGCACTGTAGCCCACTGCATCCTCTGAGCGATTATAATTTACCACTCATCGATCTTTACTGCCTTTTTATGTTGCCTGTATGACACCAGAGCAACTATAGTTTAATTCTTTGGCATGTGCCTGAGACTGCTCTGAAACTTTGCAGTTCCATACATTTTGTCATTCCTGTAGCTTTGACTTTAACATCCTGCCTTCAACACTTTAGGATTTATGGAGGAGCCATTCTAACATCCACAAGAGGTTTATGAACCCCAGTAAAATGTTATTTTGTTCAGTCTTCCAAATGGTCAGACCACAAACCATCCAATCGTGGCATTAACAGTCAGTATTGACCTGTTTTTCTGCTGTGGCCGGCTCCCATGGCATCCAGTCAAGACTGTGCAGACAGGCCTCCAGCCCAAACCTTTGCTTGGATGGAGAGAACATACTAAGCCAAGCACTTCTTATTCTACAATTGTCCAGAAATTTTGGACATCTTCCATGGTCTTTTACTGGTTCAAGCCCTTTGGACTTTTGTCTTGATCACAGCATCAAACTTTTAACTTTCTGGAATATTTCCGTGTGAACCGAGGATCACATGATGTTAGATATTTTAGAGCATTCCATGTGGTCTTTGCCATGTGTGTTTGTCTGTGATAAAATCTTTGTCTGATACACTGTGTCGAAGGCATGTTTGCTCTGACTGAGGTGACTATGCATATTGACAGGCAATCTTGGCTACCCTGCTGAGTTTTATGATTTAAACAATGAACAGAACATTGAACTCTATAAAGTTCTCAGAATATTATATTTCAATAAGTAATAACTTCTGCGTTGGCTACCATTATTTAATTTAAATGCAATGTTCTATCAGATTAAAATAGAAATTATATATTTAAGTTGTCAATTTGAAGTCCTGCGTGAGATTCGTAGTTATTGTCCATTACTTTTGCCCGTTATTATTGTCTTATTGCTGCAGACTCTGATGCTTACTTTGAAACCACACAGAATCATATCTTTGCTCAGTTCTGGCTCTTCTTAATGATTGAAAATGACGTGAATGGAGGCAAAATAGCACTGTGTCTCCATTCACATCAATTTCAATAACAAAGAAGAGCCTGTATTTTAGATACAATTCCATATGTTACTCACAAGGACAAACTTGGCAGTACTCCTCCTCTTCAGATGACTGACAAGCAATGCTTTCTTCATACCTACCTCTGAGTGGATGAATGTTACATAATAAATTCAGCTTTACTGTTATTTTTATCTTGGGAAAATCCCAGTCTATTTTTGTCCATTTCAAATAACATCAACAGCATATGCACTGTTATCATTTCGAATGAGCGATAAATCCAACGCCAATCTTATGAGTGTGGTGTCCTAACATTTGGCAGAAAAAGCACAACATCTTAAACTGTACAAGTGAGAAGTACATTTTCCCACCACAAAAGGATTACATGAAGGAGACATGACTAGAAACAGGCAGTGGTTTGACATAGAAATAGCACAGTGGAAAGTAAGGCTGTTGTGGTTGGGGTGGTGGAGGGCTATGTACTTTTTGCCTTTAACTGCAGTGACCCAGGTTCAAATCTCAACTCATAATAAAAAGGCTTCTACTGTAAGTGGTTTTAATTGTAATTAACAGTTTTCTTATTTCACATTACGACCCTAACCAATCTTTAGCTGCTTAAGCTTTACCAAATCATTAGATATGTATCAATAGTTTCATGCTAACATTCAACCATGGCTATGTATCATGCGACAAGAGTCTCTTGTAGTGACATACCTACAAAAAGTTATACCTGACTGTACTTTCCTTCAGCTCTACAGACCATTTTAGTGTCTTACTTATTGTAAACCTTACTGTTTTGGTTTTGATTTGGTTCAGACTCACAGCTCTTATCAGCATCGCCTCTGGCCAAAGCAGGCAGCTGTTTTCAGTGAAAAAGCGCTGATAACCACTAACCCACTGGAAACTACCAGCTCCAAACCACAGACAGACAAAGTTAGCAACTAAGTGGTGAACATAGTGAAGCATTTTGCAGCTGGAGACCAAAACAGAGTGAAAAGAAAAGTGAATTTTGGGCTTACATTGTTCAGGTGGATGCTACCAATGTGTATAAAAAAGCCACTGTTTGCTAAGTCATTGCCAAATCCACTTGTAAATTGGTAATATGTTTTATGCTTCTTACACTGCCCCCTGGTGGCCAAACAAGATGGCATGACAGCAAATTCATTTTTATTCTTTGTTTTCTGTTTTTTCTTCACACAGTTCAGACTTGGTCCCATTTCAATAGAGCAACAGGACAGGATGATGATGATGATGATGATGATGATGATGATGATGATGATGATGATGATGATGATGATGATGATGATGATGTAGGCCACTCATATAGGCTCATGTCATTAAGACATACTCTTTTCTTTTCATTGGCTTGACTGCACTGCACATTAGCCTGTTTGGGTTTTGCAAAAACTGGTGGAAGAGGAAAAGAACTTTTATACTGTATCATTTTACCCAAGGGCTTTTTCTATTAATAATGTCAGTTATTAAACAGAATAGCATGGTGAAATGATGACAACTCATGATGAAAGACAAGTGGCAGGGTTCCTGGTCAGAACTGATCCTACTATAATTGGAAAGCTGCAAGATTTATTCACAGAGGTGTCCATATGTGACCATAAACTCCCCAATAGCCATGTCTACAATCAGTGTCCCCCTGAGTGACACAGATCACCTACTTGCTCAGTCAGTAAAAGCTGCATTGATATAAGTTGCAGTTTGTTCACAATATATGAACAGAAAAATCACATAGAGAGGAATGTAAGAGTCAACGCATATAACTTACATCACTGATACTTCAGTGACACCTTCTATGTTTCACAACTTAAGACACACATTTGGCACTGCATGAGTGAGGTTAGTCCTTGGAAACTGTGCTGCCATGGTCACACACACTGTGACAAGTACATTTCCATGTGTTCTTTCCTCAGGGCAATGAATCAATCAAGCTTACATGCAATAAAAGCAGAAGGGGGGTGCGATTCTTATTGCACTAAATACTATGTTGTCAGTGTCTTTTTTTTTTTTTTTGCTCCGCTGTTTTCTTTTACTGCTAGTCACAGATGAGTGTTTTATGGCCCCACGGCCCCTAGCGCATGGTCTTGATGCAGTAATGGGGCCCTCACATTCCCGTAAGACTGCTTTTTAAACAGACTGACATTGTAATTATGCCTGGCAAAGGGCTATGACGCAGCATAAAGCAGTGTGGCTATCTTCGTGCGGCCTGTGTAAAAGCTTCTCCCGGAAGTCTGGGGCCACGTGACTGCAAGAAAGACCTCTACACCAGAGCTCACACGACCCTCGCTGATGGCTTGGCCAGTGCAAACCATCCTACATGTGTTGTTTTTTTTAAAATTTTAGGTTCTGAAATAACAATGCAGAACAATGGAGGCGCCAGGCCGCAACCCACGCTAATCTGGACACACCTAGTGCAGTGTTCAACTGACACTCGCATCCTGCTCTGATTTGCGGCAACTATGTGGTGTTCATACACTAAAAGAGGAAGGAGAACAAATGAAAAGAGTGTTAGCGAGTTATGGGGTGGCTTATTGGACCCTGGTTGGAGACCCTGGCCTGAACAGTGGTCCGAGCTGTGAGGTCATCCAGACAGATGGTACGATTTTACATGCTCGCGGGCGTCGCTCTGTGGGTGGTGCACAGCAAGAACAGAGGCCAACTTATTAGCTGTCATACTCGTACCCACATATTGGATTTCTGTGAAATAATATTTGGGTTTCCCAGTCACTCCCTCTATCCAGCATTTGGTCTAGAGTGTTCGCCTGGCCCCAAAACCCAGGAGAAGCATGTGAAAATATCAAAGATAGCACTGCAAAAACCAATGAGAATGTGTAACAATACCCAGAAGGCAAACTTGTGTTTCCTTCTATTTCATCCACTGTGTTTCTCCTGCAGAACTGACAGAACTGATTTATCTGTAATTTATTTTGAAATGACAGTCAGAAAAGAATTTATTGTGTTTTCTGAGTGAAATAAACCATGTCAGGATGATGTGAAAATTATAAATGACTTTCATAAGAAGTTACTTGGGAATAATATATGTCTGACTGCAGTGCTACTACCATTATATAAACTTTCTGCAAAACGCCTGCCCTCGTACCTTTAAGGGTTTTGTTTATGGGGAGACTAAAGTGTAAGCAGGCACTAAAGGTGATGTATGAGGAGATTTCCTCTGAGGCAGAGGCAATAATGGAAGAGGTGCTCTACCATAAGTCTGCTTCAGATGTGATCAGGCATCTTTGAACATTCACATCTCATCTTACAGCTTAACACTTACTGGATTGAGGAAGGGTGACGGACACTGCTTGTGAAATGAGTGTGCCTCTTAATCTTTCTCCCAAGAAACTACAGAGCACATCCTAGGGTCACTCTTCAGTAAATTTGACTCCAGCAACTGGGAGGAGTAGGATTGCCTCTGGATAATTTACAATTTCCGATGCATGAATCTTCTTGAAGGAAATGTCAAGTTGTTGATGCTACTGCAGTAATCTCTTTAATTTTGCCTATTTGCAACCAAGCAGTCAAAGTGAGAAACAGCTGATACAGTAAACAGGGGGCCAGGACTTTGGGGACAGATCATCAAATGCATTTATCTCAGCTAGATCTTACCTTGGTTAGTTGCATGGTAATAATTAGACTGTTGTTGACTTCTTGCTAATTATCACAACTGTCAATCCAAGGAGGGTTGAATCTAAGGCAACTGGACTCACTCGTAGAAACTTGAAAACATTTCACCTCTTATCCACATGGCTTCAGCTTTAAATGACCAGTGAGGAGTCCCAGGTGTTTAACCTAACTGTGGGGTCGTTATCAAGGTCACTGACACCATCGTTAGTGCTCCTGGCTGCCTAATGGCAGTCGTTAGAGTTGTTGGAGTCATCTGGGAATTGCTGTTTAATCTCCTGGGGAGGGATGAAAAGACAATATTGCACATGGTGTTGTTCTCTGTTTTTACGAACATAACCTCCTTCACTCCTCTTTCAAACCATCTGTCCTCCCCTTCCAAAATATGGAAGTCGAATGAGTGTCCTTTATCTTTCAGGTGGAGGAATACTGCTGAGTCTTGACCTGAGGAGTTGGCCCTCCTGTGTTAAGCCATGGTTTAGTTAATGGTCGTTTAATTTCCTTAAAATACAAGTGTATTCCTCAGTGCATTGGACTACATTCACAAGACTGCTTTTCTTGTGTTGGGGTGTGCAGTATTTCAGGTGGAACAGTTTCTGCCTTAGTGTTGTGTTTGGTGTGAAAAACGCAGGCATGCAGTGTTTGATGAAAAAAAAAAAAAGAAATCACAGGTGTAAATGATAAAATTAATTATGAATTCCATTTAGGTGCTTCAGTTTACCAGACTCAACGATGGTGCCCAATCATCTGAATGAAAATTGCTCAACTAGCACATTAGCCAAAAAAGTTTTCTTGTTTCCTATTGCACATTTTTGTTTACGGACACATCAATGCCACTTTTTTTTCGGATAAAGAACAAGTACAAGTCAATTGACTACACATACACATTCGGGTAAAAAATGGATAGCACAGGAGAAAGAGAGAATGAGAAAAGGTTAGGCTAAGAGGGAGCGCATTGAAAGAAAAGATTGGGAGGACAGTGCCATTGAATACTGTAAAATCTCAGATATAGCATCTCATAGTTTATTCACAGAGTTTATTCTGTGTTTTAAAAAACTTAATCATAGTAGGAAAGCAGGAGATGTGTATGCATGGAAATTATCTTGAACATAAAGACCTGTATACTCTTTTCTGTCACATGGAAGCATCTCCAGTCACTGAGTTACCAGAGTTTATGATGATAAAGATAAGTTAAATTAGAGCTCTGAGGATATGCCAGGTACAAAACAAACACTCCAAAAGGGCACAAAAATGATATATATGAAAATTGACTACTGATGCCTTAATTATGGATGTGCAATTGACTAACTCTTGAAACTGGGGACACTAGGTTCTTTTTAACTATTTAGGATTTTTTTTTTTTATTTATTTAAAGTATAGGATATGTTACTACTATGTGCAATGCTGCAGATCTGGTGAGACAGGAAGTCAGACACCTGAACAGTGTAGTGAATCTGGTAAAAGTTTCAAAATAAAACACCCTGTGCAGACTCCCATTCATACATCAACTTTTCACAATAAACCACCATGTGCAGACTCAAGATCATATATCAACAATGAACACAATTAAAACAGACAACAAAGGAATCCATTAGCTACAAAGTCTACTTACTCATGGTAGAAGCACAAATATCAGGGAAAAATGACCAAATCAGCCAAATCTTAGTTAACAAAACAAGGCAGGCAAAATGCTCTGCTTATGAAATGTGGCCTGTGGGGTTTGAAGCTGCATGGAGGATGGAACAAAATGGGTTGCATATGCAACTTACAGAGACTCGCCCAGTGGAATCTCAGGGTAATCGGTATCTGCGGATTCCTGTTTTTGTTTTACACCTTTTTTCACTTGCTTAAACCTGTGTTTCTCCTGCTATGACAGTTCCATGATGTTTACTGTGAAAAAGGCCTATGATCACAATTTTGTCTTATTGCCATGGCTGAATTAGATGTCTGCCCTTATTTCCCCTCAACTGTAATTTCAGATGTTAACAGAAATACGACCGAGCAAGCACACAAATCATCCCAATTCTTATTAACTTTCCTTCTAAATAATACAGGAAAATCAAACACAGAGAGCAGTTGCATCCATTACTGGGTCCAACCCCAGAATAATTTGACATATTTTGTGTCAATTTTCTGTTAATGCAGCCTAATTAGCGCTTGCTTATTCATTGCAGGAAAATTCCTGAAACATGGTCTTGATTTCCCTCATTTGACAAAGCACCACAACACAGTAGATAGACCTCACCCCCCACCCAGTTATATTATAATGGGAATTACCACATTTCTGACTGTCTGAAAACAGTCATGGTTAGCAGTCATAACAGAACAATAGCAAACCTCTACAGTCATAATTCTGCCTCAGAGCCAACAGAGGCACTGGCACGAACGCAGCCACTGAGGTTGAATAAAAACGGAACACTGTCAAGGTCACAGTGCCACAATCCACTCAAGCACATTGCTATGGGAAGTGGGAGATGTTGAAACAGATGTTTTTCATATTGGCTTTGTGGCGTGGAGTTGATGAGTGCTCTGTTACATTAGCGCAGCATGCTGTGCTGCTGTAGGAATCGCATTCAATTTCATCTCTCCCTAATTACAAACAATAAGCTCTCACTCTCTTAGCGTCGATTTACACGGATCCCTCTCAGGACCCACTCTGCCATAAGAGTCATCAGCCACCCTGTACCCTTCTCAGAACTAACTTTAGTGTTCCAGTATCCTCTAAAGGTCTATTAAAAAGCCCCTTCAACAACATCATTTAAACAATTTACATTTGAGGATCAAGCAAAAGCAGCATGTGTTTTATTTTTTGAACATGAGCCTCTCCCAAGAGAAATAGAAATGGAAACCAAACACTGAAACCCTAAAATAATAGCCTTTTATGATTAACTTTATTGACCCAAAGTGGAGGTGGGAATATTTAGGACTTTCCGACCTGGACATCATCAAAACCTCTCAGCCCTTGATTGCCAGGATACTTTATATTTGTCCTGCTGTGCCCTTGGTGCACCTGGCTGTATAAATAAGACAGGATTTGTGTGGGATTTGTTAATGATGTTTGGATGCATGGTATGGTCATGAAAGCAGTAGTGAAGTAATAAATAATGAGTAGATCCTGTCCAAAGTATGCACTTTCATGTGGATGGATCTGACATTGTCCAGCTCTGTCAGATTAATTTGTGTTTGTCCTAAGTCTCCTTTCTTTATCCCTTTTCTCTTACGCATAGTACATGCACACACACACACACACACACACACACACACGCACACACACACACACACAACACACACACACACACACACACACACACACACACACACACACACACACACACACACACAGTGTCGTCCCAGCCTGGGAACAAATGAAAATGGACATGCAGTTAATGATATTAAAAGGAGTCCAACATTGGCTGTCTCCATTACCCTATACCTCTGTCTCCCTCTGTCCTGTCCCCCAGTGTCAATGATAAAGTGGGTTGTTTCCCCATGACACCATTGCCTTCACTAGAGAGGCCAGAGAACAGTCTCATCCATGTTCCATCATTTGTCTTAATCAGTGCCGAAGGGCACATATAATATGAAACCCTTTGCTTTAAAAATGGGCTGTTTTACTTCTGTAACAAGGGAGGGATTCAGGTCTTGTCTACACCTAAATCTTTTTGAAAATGGAGATTTTCTACCTCTGTTTTACAAAATATCTCCTTACTTATGAGAATGCTAAAAAAGATCCACTCTGTTTTACATGTAAACACAGATGCACAGATACCAAAGTTCGGAAAAAACTGCACATTCAAGAGTGTTTTCAAAAGTCTCTGTTAAAACTCGTGTGTGGACAAGAAGCCAAAACAAATGAAAATGATGGTTTTCAAATATCCGTATACGTGTCGACAAGACCTCAGTTATTCAATTTAACCTTCCAAATAGTTTTTCTAAGACAAACTCCCTGCCATGCAGGAGGAGGTGCATTTATGTGCTCGGCATTACACTTATTCGCTTTATGCTAGCTTAGCACAAAGACTGGAAATGGGGGAACAGCTAGCCATGCTCTGTTCAAAAGAAGAACAAGTGTGTAAACAATAAGTTGTGGTTTTAGAGGGTCTATGGATGATTTCTTAACCCAGAGCAGCAATTTCCTTTGAAAATCACAAGGTCACCATGCAACCAACAAAGACTCCATGAAGTCACTGCACTCGACCAAGAAATGGTCGGACACATGAACTCCCATGATTTTTGTAAGGATTAAACAAACAACAATAATGTGTTAATTTGTGATGTTTAGAAGTGCTGATTTGTTTAGAGCCTGGATAGATTTCCCACTGTGTCCTGTCTTTGTGCGAAGCTAGGCTAACCAGCAGCTAGATGTTGCTTCATTCTTGTAGTACAGATAGGAGTAATACAGATCATCTCATCTAATCCTATGCAAGAAAGCAAATAAGAATATTTTCCAAAATGATAAACGATTAAAGTTATTCAATTTTCTTTAAGCAGAGGAGATGATAATTGAGTGTCTGATTGATCTTAATAAGGCAAACAAGATCTGACTTCACTTATCCTCTGTGCATGTTTCAACATTCACTTGAGACTTGTGTGGAAGAAATGTTAGTACTAATGTTAGTTGAGAAAATAAATTAAAAGATAAGGTGAAATAAAGGAGCATAATTTCATGCCAACTTTAGCACAACACATAGAGACACAAAGAAACAAAGTAGAGGCACAATGGAAAATGTGCTGTCATTTGGTATCACTTTCTGAATCCTGTCTGGCCAGTTTTTTGACTATGAGGCCAATGGAAACAAGTGCTACTCTGGACACCCGGAGATCCCAACAGTGCTGCATTTTTGAAAGGAAACGAGCTGATACTGCAACCAACCAACCAACCTATCATCTTCATATAATGTTACACATTCTATTTTATCAAGTACATTTGCAGCACAAGTGACTCATCATTTTCACATAGAGCATCCCCAGTACACGTCAGAGCTTTCCTCCCCTCACCATCACCCTTTCACCCCAGAAGAGGGTTTATATTCCAGTTCACTGCAATACGCCAACAGCCCTCAAGCCACACAAATGCTTCTTATTTTCACTGCAACCTCTCTATGTCTTTTTTATGAGGGTTTGCCAGAGCAGGACAGCTCTTTGGGTTTAGGAAAGAAAAGATTCGACAGCTGCCAAAAACGATCGGTGGTTGAGAAACAATGGCACGCCCTGTGTGATTCTCACTGCTCCTCGAACCCCAGACGTCCTCCTAGTTGTAATCCTCTGTTCCTTTTATTTGTCAGATCATGGTTGCCTCCTCCAATTGGTTGTGTCAGTTTTGGCCAAGGAACAGTGAGACGACCTGACCAACATGGTCATACCACTTGCCAAGAGGACAGAGAAGAAAGGAAGGGGGAATGAGAGAAATGCTTTAATTGCTGCAAGAATCTAGACAGTTTGGGAAAATTTGTTTGAGAAATGTGCGGGTAATAGGACGGAGGCGAGGCGAAAAGTGGCAGTGTGATCCAGCGGACTCGAATTTGCTGCACTTCCACTTGCGACTTGTGTGGCAGACATTCCCGACTGGGCTCGGGCCACGCTGGGACGACGGCAGAGAATTGAGAGCAGTTCTTAAAGTGTGGGTGTGTTAGTTGCAGCCACGGGGGTGGTGGGGGTTTATTTAGATGCAGGGAAAGCCATGGGTAATTGATGTTGACAGATGTGGAAGACGTCTACACTTCCAAGATGCAAAGGGAAAGAATTAAGGGAAGAAGTCAGTACACCACAGTCTGCTAATAACACTCAGAAGTATCATTTATATTTTCTTTTATGTATGCAAATAAGTATGATGTGACTGGAAGGGCTTGATGTGCTTTACAGAGAGTTTTGAATCATTGTGAGGTTTCATTGATTCTCTTTCAGCAAGTGATCCTGGTAGAATTAGCCCTACAGTAGCTATTAAGTCAGTATTTACTACAGAATGAATGCAGAAAGCTGCATCAGCCCTGTTGCTTTGGGCTACGCTGAGAACTGTGAAAGTGATTACCACTGCGGTTTTTGTCTACATTTCAAATGTCTGCAGCAGTTTCACTCAGTGTTTGAGTCTGACAGCAAATATTTGAATAAAGCACAAAATTGTGTCATCAAATGCCTACACACTCATTCACTTCGGAGAGGTTCGGAGCAAGGAGACATTTACGCCAATTTCAGTGAGTTTATTGGATTGGACGCGTGGGGAGAGCAAGATTAATGGCTTCAACTTTATCTTGGCAAATCAAATTCCAATAAAGCTCAAAGAAAAATTAAAATCTGGCCAGCGCAAGCACTAAACTGTGACTTGATTGATGTGTGAGGGTAAGGTAGTTCCAAAAGCCCACAGGTGATTCTTTTACAGCCCTGATGTCCAATTCAAACCAGAGGTTTTATTAGCGGCTGGCTCACCTGGACATGCCCGTCAGAGGGAAAGATTTATCATCTCCTGGTTTACCATGTCCGTGTATAAACTGCTGGACGTTTAATTAGAAGTCGTTACTCTTTGTTAAAACACATATAATTTGCAGAAAACGAGTCCAACAAACTGGACTGAGGGTCAGTTTAAGAAACCCTTTATTTGGCTGAACATTCTAATGCATTTAACAGAGACAATATTGTTATTTGAGATTGAGTCATTCAAACACCAGCTGCTTTTGAGGAAAACGAAACATTTACTTGTTTGGCACCAAAGTGATTAGTTGTGATTTTTTTTCTCCAAAAGGTCAAATAGGTCTGTGTTCTGTTTGGGATTGAATGCGCAGCTCAAAAACACCATCTACTTAGATTCACAAGGGTGATAATCAGTAATCGGTCTGATCAATCATGACTTTGTTCTCTGGATTCACGCTTTGCATAAAGACAAGCTTTTATTTTGATTAGGCCTTTCTGGATAAAAAACAAAACAAAACAAAACAAAAAAACAAACACCATTGTGTATAATCTCTACCTTTCAGGGCATTTCTCCTGCGGAAGAGTTATGACCATTTTATGTTCCTCTCTCTATCTTTATTGCTGATGTTGACTTTCTCATTTTCTTTCCGCTCTCCTGCTCATTCCTGCTGTCCCCCTTGCATCAAGGATATCTTACTAACGTTTGCATTTCGGAGGGTCATACAGAAATCTGAGTCCAGGCTAGCTTTCATCAACCTTTAATCCATGATGCCCTGCTGGCTGCGGGGTTCAGTATAAGGGCAATCTATGATGACTGCAGTCTTAGAGGTAGTGATTGCAGAGTCCGAGGGCAAACCAGAGGGAGGCCTGATGGATGGAAACCATTAAGGATGTTGGGCCCCTTTAGGCCTGGGCCAAAGAGGGCCAACAGAGTACCAGACTAGATAAATATGGATGACCTGACAGGAAAATATGATTGTAACCTCTCTTACCCCGCTGAGACCTTGGACCAATTTGTAAACTGAGCTCCTTTTCAGTGTAACACAAGTCACCTAAAACAGTCAAAGATAGATAAAGACAACTGCACAACCACTGATCACGATCTCATGTCAATGGAAAACCATCATATAGACACGTCTAACATTTTCATTGATGTACCAGCCAGTTCAGTGTCTACACTGATGCCCATCTTTAGCTTTATGACCTTAGCTGAAATTCAGTATAATACCCATTAACACCAGTGTGAGGGCATTGGGCAGGGCTAGGGGATGTGTGGAGTTGCAATGAGGTGGATGCCGGTGTGGTGGCCTGTGGTCGGGTGCCAGTCAGGCCATCATCAGGAGAAGGCCATCCCCACGAGAAAAGATATCACCATAGCCTGGTTGGCTGACAGCTCCAGGGCCCTTATTGAAAAATCAATGTCCATTTGTGCGTCCAGCTCACCTGGCCGTCTGCCAGCTCGGCTGAAGTCACCTAATGAAGCCTGATCCCGTTACCTGATTCCTGATTCACTGAGTCAAAGTGACTTTGCAGCTGAAGTCATCCACCCATCAGGGACCTCGGGGGTGAGTTCAACATGAACCATGCAGCATGTTGCTGTTGTTTCTGTTGTTGTTTCAGTTTGCTTTCTGTGCTGTTTTCGTGTCCAGTCGCATACTGACATGCCCCCTGCTAGTCTCTGTGATCATCGTGGTAATAGTCGATGCCTAGGTTAATGCTTGTTAGAGTGCACACACACACACATATATATATATCTGTGTGTATGTCTGTTTCTATTTCTATTTTACTAGACACAAAAATGATTTAAATTTTCAGGTTTTACAGAAATGTCTAGAAATGTTATAACAGGGAAACTTCAATTTTTCTGAAGGCTCCAATATAACTTAATAATACAGTAGGGCTTGAATATGAAAGAAACATGGATGTCTCACGTCAGCCAAAGTCCGTAATTTTCGTTAACTGAAATGCAAATTCAATGGAAATAGAGCTATATTATCAATGTAGAGTATTGAATGAACTTTTGAGGTTGCCCTTTCATGGATTGGACATGGATGGATGGACATCACAAAAACCATGTGGCAGCTCAATAGAGACTCCACTGGGAGGGAATGGATGCACTTAAAGCAAGCAGGAAAACTCTTGGTAGTGTCCTCTGTGTATGACTTGGTCCAATAGTAATAAAAATAATCCAGACTTTTACCCCAACATCAATAAGTGTTTAAATTGTCTCTTACCTTTGAGCAGTGCAGCATGTGAGTGGGGATTCTCACATCTCGACATAATGAAAACCAAGTACAGAGCTCATATGTCAACTTCTTGTTTCTCAGCCCTGATCCATGTTCACCTGTCAGAGACAATCAAAGAGACATTTGGCCTAAAGCCAGCTGCTGACCTGTGGATGGAGACGGCTAACTGGAGGCTCAACCAGGGATTGGGAGATGCATCTTCATCAGCTACCATGCAGGAAGCTGAAGCAGAGGGCAGTGAGGGAGACGATGAGGAAGACTGCATTTATTAAGACCACACTATGGAGTGAGGACCAAACACCATCTGCAGTGCTCACCTGAGAACCTGATTAAAAAAGATGATAGTCATTGTTGGAGACCCTAGTGTTCACAGAGTCAAGTGATAAGCAGTTTCGTGATGCTGGTCATATCAAGGATCACCAATGTCAATTTTAATGAAACAAGTGACCCAAAGAGACAGAGACCTCAGGACAACAGCTAGCAATATGGAGATTGACTGCTAGCCAAATTCTACAAACTTATTTTTTCTCATCCTGGACAAACTCTGAAATAATGAATTTCAATACAGCACACACACATGCTGCCCACAATATAGTTGCAAGTGTTGTTTGAAAAATATAATGTCTTAGTGCACACACCAGCATTTTATCATCCATCCATCCATCCATCCATCCATCCATCCATCCATCCATCCATCCATCCATCCATCCATCCATCCATCCATCCATCCATCTCCATTGTTCCTTCATACTGGAATGTGTGGTGCACAAATACATTCAGAAGAGGTCACATACTTATGTTTTCCCTAACAAAAGGAAATAAATTGAAAATAAACAGAAAACAAGAGATAGGTCTGCTGACCAGGTTCATAAAAGGAGGACATACTTTACATATCTTAACATATTTTCTACTGTATATTGGGAGGACATAATCCCCCCAAAGAATGTGTGGTTTTGTTCCTAGGCAGCATTAATGTTCATGGGTATTTTTTTTACAGTCTACCCCATATGACATGAAAGCAACTTAATGCTCCTGCTTGTTTATTGGCCAGGAGTCCTGCCATGACACAAAGCAGGTTTCCTTGGCCAATGAATGACCCAGAGGCAAGCAGGACAGAGTTGTGAGATGAAGAAATTCTCCAATATTTAATCAAATTTATATTGGCATAGTGAACACAGATACCCACATTTGTATTGCTGTTTGATTGGCAGAAGCTGAATATAAAATGTTGATATGATTGAGTGATTACAATCTTGCTACCATGGTGTTGTTTTAGCATTGGAAAACTTGGGTAACCCCTCCGTCTAATAGCATACTGTAAATGACTCATACCAGGATGGATTGCTAAAACCAAAATGCAGCCTGTATCCTAGACTATACACTGTGCAGTAGATTGTAACTGTGGTCATCTTTTTAAGCTTTGTGGATAAACCACCATAATATCACAGCTGAGACTGAGGCTTTTCTTCCAGTCACTCCACTCACAGTTTACCATTAGATGGATAGAGGGACTACACTATGGTATTGTGTATTGTGATTCATTTTTAGCCCATGCGAGGACTGTGGTCTAATTGTGTCCGGGAAACCTTTCCCGTGTGTAAACGCTCGGCCACTCTGACTGATCATTATGTTAAATGTCAGCTGGCTTTAAAGTTGTGGCTGAGGCAGCTGAGCAGCAAAGCCACCCCTCTTCAGTGGATTACTGCTCTCTGTGAAGTTTCATCTGTCCACGGATGAACGGCCGACAGCGGCAGTAGGCTGTAATCCTTCAGGCCACAACAGCAGTGCCTGATCCAAGGTGGAATGAAACATCCATCTGTAAACCCCCAATCAGAATTAAAATCCCAGTAACTCTAGTTGACTGGGGCAGCAAGCTGATCCTGCGGCTGGTGATTACTACAGTACATGACGCAGATATACAATCCCTCTACGGCCAGCTTGGTGCTATGTTGTTCCCTCCAGAAGAAACAGGGTTTTTGATGATGAAGTGTTTAGAAGAGCATTCCTTATGTACCTTCACTAAAGGGTGAGTCATATTGTGGGGGGGGGGGGGCAGAGAAGTGAGATCAGTGAGGGTGAAGCGGAGAGAATGATGAGGAGGAAGTTGCTGGAGGAAGGAAAGGAGGAAGAAGAGGAGGGGAGGAAGGTACTGGCGAGGGCATTGCTCATGATAAGAAACACCATCGTCCAGGAGAGAGAGTGCTCTGCCTTTAAAGCACCCGATGCTCTAAAAGTTGAGCTGGCATTCATTACCAGAATGACGTAGTCTGTCTGTACACCTTGTCTGTCCCCAGTCTGACCCTGAATTCACACTGGCTCCTGCTTCCTCTCACTGAAGGAGAACAAGAGGAGGAGCAATTTTGATTGGGCCTGTACAGTAGAAATTCTTCAACATACATGCGACCTAAGGCTCTCTCCAAAATTCCTCTAGATATTGGGAATGCCCCCCTTGGTGCTTCCATCTCCCCCCACACCAACCGTCCTGACTCTCCTGTCCCTCCTTCCTTTTTGTCGTGGAGCCTCGTGTAGGAGGCAGTGTGTAATGCAATTTGGTTGATTAAAAGAAAACATTAAAGCACTACCTTATTGAATTTGACGGCACGTACGGATCCGGATCTCACCGGCCACTCTGTTTTATTGGCTGGGATAAAGGGGATCACGTCACTCCCCATCACCCCCCACCTCCCCATTACCCTCCCCACCCAACGGCCCCGCCTTCCTTCATCCCTTCCAGCCCTAGACAAACCTTGGCAGGAGGACGTCCTGGCAGGACAGAGATTTGTTTAGACCCCCCTTTCCCCATCTTTTCCGACTCTCCGCCCTTTCTCATTGCGCCTCTCTAACCTTGGCCACCACAACAGAAAGAAAGGGGGACAGTGTGACAGAGTGAAAGACATTAAGCAAGTATGAAAAGAGAAAGAGAGAGAGAGCCTTGGCATGAGTAAAGAGGCGTCATTTTGTTTGTCTCAATAAACAGGCTGATAGGTCATTAATCTCGTGAGCAGATGGGTTAGAGGTAGTCACCTCAGTCACTGTCTGTCCAAGATGAGTCATCCGTTGTTCCTAACAGGTTCCAAGTCTCATAGTCTATAATTCTGACTCAGACATGACTTTCTGAGGGACTGAGACACAGATGCCGGGGGGGGGGGGGGTTGCCTTCAGTGAATATCAAACACCTGCCAATCTCCTCAGCTGAGGCCAAGTACCCTCTCAGCTCTCCATATCCAGTCCATTTATTAGAGTTATGGTGATGGGGCTGGTCTGCCCGGTCGTGTGTACGGGAGCAACAAAACAACTTCTGAATGGAAGTCCTGTGTTTAGATGACATCATCTGTAGCTGCTTCAATTACGCTGCAAGAAATGAATAACAGCACACAAGGGGTGACATAATGTATCGGCACTATGTTGAGCCACTGAATTTAGACTTTTAATCCATATTGGCCTCAGTGCATTGTTGACTCCAAAAACCTCATTACATCATCTACACTCTGTCTTGAGCAGCACAGTCATAAAAAAGGAAACTTTTTTGTCCACAGAGGGAGTGGCAGCAGGCTTACTTTGCAGAATTTAGGTTTGAAGTTCACATTGAATCAAGGTAATCAATATATTACTGATTAAAGGTTTCTGTACGCTAGAACCGAAATGCATGTTGGATGGTTGAACAACATCTGAAACCTCCTCCTCCCACAACTTTCCCATGTCAAAATCAAAGAGGCAGCATCAATCCAACATAATGTACAAATTGTCAAAGCGTCACATTAACGTGATGTTGTTTTCAGTAACGAGTAGAGGAAGGGACAATCATTTCAAATTCAGTTATAACATTACAATGAAGCCCTGCTACACTCTGTGACTTTGCATTTTGGGGAATCTTAGCAGGCGTTGGATGGGAGGGATGTTGGATGTGTTCGACAATTCTTATGAACTTTGCAAAACATTCAATTTATCTCTTTTTATGTCCAAACACCCAACCTGGAGGGCCAGAGTACTGGCTTTGATCAGGTCACTTACCTAACCTTACTAATCAGGTTTGGCTGAACCTGCTGGGCGCTAAAACGCCCATTGGCCTAGCTTTTAGCCCTCAATTCTAAATTCTACCCCTAAATTTGGGCACGGCTGTGTCACGTTCCAGCTGCAAAGTGGCTGTTGAGACCAATTGTGGCCATTCTGGACAATTCTTGGGATTCTACCAGAAGTGCCACAAAGAATATGTATCTAGTCTATTTTGGACGGAAGCAGATTGAGCCAGACAGGAAGTCTGACACAGGAACAAAATAAAGAAACCGGTCAGTTTTCAAAATAAAACCCTGTGTAGACTCCCAATCGAATGTCAACAATAAATACAACTAAAACTGATGGAAAAAGACACTATTTAACCTACTTATCCATGGCAGAAGCACAAACATGAAGGAAGATGACCAAATCAGCAAAATCTGGGTAAGACAGCAAAATCAAACGCTTTGTTTCTGAAACAATCCCAGTGGGATTTGAAGTGTGTGGTTTGTGTGGAGGATGGAATAAAACTACTTGCAGCCAGAATGTTACGCAGCCATGCCTGATGGAATCGCTAAATTAGGGTCTTTGAGACCCTAACTCTCCACCACCACAAAGGAGCTGCACAAGGAGAACACACACTTTGTACGGTGGTTGGTTTCAACCCATACACCAGCCTTTGGCATTCCAGTAACTGTCTTGTTTATGTGTTTTGTCCTTTTAGCTGCCAAGTTAGACACCCTACGCATTACGGGACACTGAACATTGAATGTTTTAGCTTTACTGTGAGCACATTTTGTAGTTCTGCAAGCAAAACAGGAGGCTGCGCTAGCTGTTGATAGTGTGTAAATACTTCTAAACCAAAGGCTGGATCCTTGCAAAACCACAGTGTCTTATATTTTCTACCTCTACACCTTAAAAACAGAAGACAATGTGCGGGGCTTTGGAGTTGTTGAAAGGCACAGTTGATGGAGAAATGGAAGCAAATTGCTAATACTATTGTGTAATTAGTAATGTAAGGCAATTACCTTTTTCAATAATTGAAGAATACTGGATTTGATTTCTTTCCCAGACCTGTTGATAACAAAGTAAGTCAAGCCATCTTGCAAATCAGCAATACCACATTAACAACATACAGTATCTTACTGTTAATAAACTATAACAGAACAGCATTGCGTCTTATTACTGTCCTCTTTATATGTGTCTAAAATGAATTGTAACAGTGGTAGCTTTTGAAGTTTAGGTATTCAACATGAAACTGCCAGTGGGATGGTTTCTTTTCTGTAAAAGATGACTAACAGCTGCTCCTGAGCAAACCCACATGTTTTGCATTGTCAAGGTGAAGGAAGTGATTCAGTATCAGTTAGCAGGGAAGGGAAGCTTCATCAAAGCAAAATCCCAAAATCACTAGCAGTACAGAGACAGCCCGACAATTACATCCCTGTCTGACAGATTTATCGGCTACATGGATGTCTTTCAGGTCAAGTAAATACCTGGAGTGCACGATTTCAGCTCTTTGCCGCTTTTCCCACCTGATTTTCCTCTGCATCTTTGCAAGGTGGAGCACGAGTTAGGTGAATATAGGAAAAGGAAATATGAGAGGAAGGGAGAGGAGAGGAGAGTTCCAGAAAGAGGAGGAGGATGAGGTGGTGGTGGTGGTGGTGGTGGAGAAAGAGGAGGGGAGAAGGAAATTTGAAGGTTCGGATGATGAGAATGCACTGCCTCACATCGGTGTGCTGTGCCACTGGGAAACTTGAGATGTGAGCAGATACGATTGTATGCTAGAGTTTCCCGCAAAGAGCACCCTTCACGGCAGAGCATCGAGGGAGGAGGGGAGGAAGGCCAGCAGTGTGGAGGTATTATTGCGTTAAGACATCAGATCCATGGCATCATCATCTGTATATCAGTTGCATAACACTTTTCAGGTTAAGGCAGAAAGGTAGAACTGTTAAATTGAAAAATGAGAGACAAGGATGGAAGAAGAGAGAAAGAGATGGATAAAACTGAGGAGGTGCAGAGGGAAATCGGGTCAGAGTGATTAGAAAGGAACACTAAGAAGATAGAGGTTAGGGGAAGAGAATGTCAAGGAGAAAGTTGAAGATCTTTGTGGGTAGAGGAACGTTTTATAACCTCTCATCAGCCCAGACTCCTGGTGCTTTGAGGAGGGACAGGCCCAGATGAATTATTCAGTTTCTGGCTGGTTGATCTCCTGCGGGACTGACATTCACTCTCCTCAAACGTTAGAGCACCACTTGACGGTAAATGCTCACTGGGACAAACAAGAGGTCCTTAGAAAAAGACCCGTGCTCACTCGGCCCCTCATCCTGACCAAGATCAATACACAGCCAGAGCCAGATGTTGCGCAATATCACATTGGGGAAAGGAAGGTTTCTAAGAGGAAACCTCCAGAGGAAGTTGTGTGCCTGCATTTATAAATGTACTCATGGGCATGCCAGTGGATTGTAGGCGAGTGAATACATTGACAAGAGAGGTTAGACTGGCTTGCTTCAAAGTTTCACATAATTTTTTCAACCACGTACATTTTTACAGAACCACAGTGATTTACAGAGCTCAGCACTGTAATATAGGGATTTCACACAGCCTATTCCCAGAGCATCAGACTCTTGATGCTGACAGGGCAGTAAGTGCCATGCTTTGGGTTCAGGCTGCAGGTTGCATAATAAGGTCTAATGCTGCCATCTTCAGGTTGTCTTCTGCTATTAAAATGACACGCTACAGATGAAACTATATGAGTGCCTGTAATCCAAGTACAGTGATTATAAGTGATATTCCTCTGAGGAGTCTGAGGCATGCAGATACTGACACTAGTACAAATCATTAAAAGTGATCGTTCATGAAGGTGAATGTTTTTTTTCTGCCTGCAGTCAGCTCTTGCCTTCTCTCATCATAATTTACTCTGAGCACAATGAGGGTTACAGATAAATTGATTTCAGGATCTGGACTGAAGCAATTATTTCTCCAAGGTTTTTACTCTTCTCAGGTCTCACCACAAAGTCTATATATCAATTCAAGCTCACACAGAATGCAAGAGCTCACATCACTTCTGTACTGTGTCTGGGCGGACTTCCAGTTAGTTTAAGGATAGACTTCAAGATGCTTGTTTTTTCAATAAATTTATTTTTGGACTTGCCCTTGACTACTTAGATGATATGATGCATAGGTACGTCCCTTGCAGATCCCTCAGATGAATGTTGTTTTTTTATGTTTTACCCAATACTGATAATTGCTGCTGTTACTGTTGTTACTATGTTGTCTTATTTCAGTTTTATTTTTTAATTGTTTATGATTTTACCATCTCTACCACTATTATTGTTTAAATTTTATTTGCTTGCACAAGCATTTTGTGCATTGATGCTGTGTAATTATTATTACTATTATTAGTAGTAGTAATAGTAGTAGTGGTAGCAGTTATATTGAGCTACAATTGTACAGCCCTATTTCTTTTTATTTTATTTAATATGCACTCAAGCTGTTTCAGTATATTTGAATTCTGTTTGATTTGATCCAGTACTGAGCACAGTTTGGAGGTATTTCTCCTTCACTTGAGTATTTGCGTTTGTGCATCAGTATTGCAAATCCAGTAATTTAGTCAGTCTGAAAAACATCAGTCTGCAAAATATACTGTTAGTGTATTAAGTATGGGAGTGCATTATTATTGTAATACTTCTATACAGCCACTTACTATAAGTAAAGTTTTGAATGTAGGACTTTTACTTTCATAGGCTTAATGGTATATTTCAACATTATGGCTTTGCTGCTTTAATAAGTAAAGGATCAGAATATGTCCTCTGCCACTGATATCCTATTTTTTGTAATGTAGGTTTGTTTCTTTTTTTGGCCTGTATCCCTTTGCAAAAACCCAGTTTACCCACAGCAATCAATCAAATTCATTTTATCTTGTGTAAAGGATACCAATGAACTCTGCTGAAAGGTAATGTGTCAATGTGCATACAGTACACACATGCAATATGTGTATGTTTCAGAGTATGTGTATGTGCATGCATGGGGGTGTATGCGTGTGTTCCCCTATGTGTATTCACTCTGTCAGCATCCTCCCTCTTCACATCCTGCTGGGTCTCTCCACCGACCAGTATCATCTCTCAGCAGTCCAGTGTTCGCTGGTAACATAACACTGAAGGCAAATGAAATGCGGCGCAGACAATCAGCTCTGCAGTGTCGGCTTTTGGTCTCAGTCTCAGACCCAACACCACAGCGGACTTCTTTCAGAGCGTATCCTCTGTCTCCTGGCTCCTGGTCTACACAGAGCAGATAGTCCAGTGCTGTTTTCTCCTTTTGAGCTGAGGCACACTTAAGGTGCTGGAAATCACAAACTCACGCTAGCATGCATGTAAACAGATTGGACATGCAGTTCAAAATACATTTTTTGGCCATAAAAATCATCTCACTGATTGAGTTAAACCTCAGTGGGTGGAGCAAACAAGCTACAGTTTTTGTCTAAGCACATGAATGGCAAACTGGAATTGCAAAGTACTCTGGTCAAAATTTAAATACAATGGCAGTAGCATTTTTCTCATTCCTTTATGATTATGGCATTCATGATTTCGCAAAAGGTCAGTATCAGGTGGGAAAACATACTAGTTGTTCTGCTCCAGGGATGGATATGCTGGTTGAACAGTCTGTCAGTCAGCCTGCTCACCACTGTGGTCCAGACTTAAATATCTCTCCAACTGTTAGATGGATTTCTCTGAAATTTTGTATAGACATCCATGATGCCAGGAGCTGAAGCCTACTGATTTTGGTGATCCTCTTGCTGTTGTCTTGGGGTTTTCATTAATGCAACCACAAGGTTGGCATTTTGGGTTTTTAGTGAATTTACCGCAACTAATAGATGGATTGCCATTTGGTACAAACTGATTCTGTAGTGCTACCAGGCAATCAAAGTTTTCACATTCTGATGAAACATCTCAACATCAACTAAATGGACAGTGTATCTTAATAACTTTGGTAATCCCTTAACTTTTTCTTTAGTGCCGCCTTCAGGTCACATTTTCAAAACTGTCCAATACTTAGGTTTTAGACCAAATACTCACAGCCTCAGCTGCAGTAAATGTTAACATGCTAGCATGCAATACTAAGATGGTAAACAAGTAAACATAGTACACTTACTAAACTAGGGGTGTCCAAACTACAACCCACAGGACATGTGCCGGAATGGAATGGCATTCCTCTTGTGCAGTAAAATTGGGGAACGTGTAGGAAAAGCTGTTGGAATTGCATTGTATTATAGTACATCAGAGAGCATTCTGCACCACAGCTGATGACACGATGAGCATCGTGGTGAAGACTATCAATCTCATCTGACCAAGAGCATTTAATCAGCAGGAGTTTCAGGCTTTCATGTTGGAAAATGATGCTCAATACAGGGAATGTAACTTACCACTCAGATGTACGACAATGTAAGACAATTCTGCAGCGATTCTTTTCACTAAGATCTGACAAATGGCTATTTTTTGAAACAAAAAATTGACAATCTTGTTGAACTTAGCAACCCTGAGTGGTTTGTGATCACTTTAGTTGATCACTGGCCATCTGAATCTGCTTGCAAGGAGGAGATGGTCTTGTGTCACATGTGTGCACACATGAAATCATTTGTTCTGAAGCTGTGTCTTTTTGAGAGGGAAATCGGTGACATCAGTGCTGCACACATTCCAATTCTGCATTTCTGTGTCTAAGTATAGCTTCCTAGAGCTGCTGGCATGGCTGTTAAGACTTACTTTACATATGTCTTCTCCTCCATTGTGGTTTAACTCAACCAAAGCAGTTGTCCTTTTGTATTCAGGGATAAATGTGTCAGATTGCTCAGCATGCCTTTCCATTGTGTTCTGTTGTTCAGATGTCGTAGGAGGAGATAAACAAGCTGTTTTCTTGGCTCACTGATATCTTTCTAAAGGCCACACTCTGTCCCACTTATAGTATTTACTGCAGCAAACTAGCAAGCAGTCATTATTTACTGTAATTAGAGGTAAATGCATAGGCATAATGGGGGAAACAAGCATACACTGGAGGCCATGCATGACGAATAACTGCATTAGCAATTTGATACAAATTAAATCAATGGAGCCCAGCAAGACTGTGTGATTTACAACAGAAGGGGCTAAACAGTGAGGGGATCAAGAGGTGAACCAAGCTTGTGATTTGTTTGTGCAATATGTCTACATTACCTGAATCTACTAAGCTGAGGATGCATTCAGCTCACCGAAAATATGACGGTAGTGTTATCGTTAAAGCAGCTGCTGTGTAACCACAACACTGGCAGGGGCACGGCCTCGGCCATGTAAAACAGCCCATTTTGAAATTCACTCAAGTGGATGATCAGAGAGGCTGAGACAGAGAGAGATGTAACCTGTATTGCCTTCCTGCAGTGGTTGGGTGGTTTTATGTAAGACTGATTCAACCGATCACCTCATTTCCTCTCTCATCTACCATAGCAGCCAAAGCGCTGATAGTTTATCCGTCTGAGAAAGTGATTTTAAGGTGCCAAGTACAACACAGGAAATGGCTCTGCAGACGTTCCAATGTCTGGTTATGGCAGGCCTGATTGCTGGCATTAGTGAGGTTCACCAGTGACCGAGTGACAAAGCGGTTCTGAGGACTGTTTCACTGTTAGCCATGCAGAACTCGGCTGACCGTAGACGTAAATCGATTTGACACGGAGCAGTACTTGTGGTCACAAGAACAGAGTTTTGTTCAGTCTCGCCACACAGAATAGGAAACTGCTTAACCCTTGAGGATTTCAAAATGCTGTGGCACAAGAGAAAGGAAAGGACAAGACAGTGCTGATGAGGAGGAGGCATTTATTAATGAAGTGAGTTTAAGAAAACATACAGGCAGAATAAACTTACTTTTCATGAGCTTTAATGTCATGCAGAAATGAAACTTGGATGCAGCTGAGCAAGGATGTTCTTGCAGGCTAAATGTAAAACAGCCCCTTTAAGTGCATCCTTAGCAATGAGCTTTGCGGACTACATTTACAATACAATGAGCTTTCCAAAAATCCAATATGCACATTGACTAAAAATATCCTGTCTGAGTAAAGCAGTGGAGGGAACAACCAAGAATGAAGTCATATCCCTGAGGAGTTTGGCTTTAGTCTCTCCTTCCAAAGGAATCATTTTAAGTTGAATTTTTTTTTTTGTATGTTATTTTTGGGCCACACTATCCACTGATGTGGAGCAAGCTCACCACAGATACATATATATCTAATATACGTGACCAAAGAGATACAGTTTTTTGTATTTTACCCTAAAGCCAGGGTGCATTCACCACATAGTTGCATGTACACTGCACACTGTTAATAGTTCAACATTTTCTCAGCTTTGGTTTTATGGAGGGTAATGTATCTGTTTCTTGGCTGGGTGCAGTGACTTCAAGGAGTCTACTTACTCTAGACGGCGTGGTCACTGCGCCCAGCAAAAAGATTTAAACAAACAAGATGTAATGTGTTTATAGAGTTGTGAAGTGAGAGGGCACGCTGGCTCCAGAAGTGTTTTTTTTCCCTATTCTGTATTCTCATGTCAGTTTTTTCTTTAAACAATATCCTCAGTGTTACTTAACAGAGAAACAGGGGGCTGTCTCAGATGATGTAACAATCCTATAGGTCTATTTTATGACCACTTTTCCATCGTTGGCAATGAAGACAGCTTTAAATGCTACAATGCCCATATTGCTCAATCCAACCAAATTTGACTCTGATTAAAAGTGAACAGATTTAAGCTGCAGCTTGTTTTAGCACATTTCTCAATATGGTAATCTTAAGCTTTCATTGGAATTTTTAGTTCAGTGATTGGATGTTTCTTGCTGAAATGAGCCTTGGGATCATAGTTAACTTCGACTTCAATGTTATACCTTTGTCTTTTATCAAATAAACGGATATGTTTTAGCGCAGCTGATGATTTAACAGGGAGAGTTTTATATTGATTCAAGCCATAGAGATGCTCAAAATATGAGTCATGTAACATAATCTATTAGAAAAATGAATGGAATGTCTGCTCCTGGAACCAGGGGTGCCCAAAATAGCTCCTTCCACTCCAAGCTCCATTAGTGAGCTTTAGGGGTGCTGGTAGGCAAATTTTGTTACTTTCAAAAAGAGCCAGGCTAGCTGTCTTCCCCTGTTTCTATTATGCTAAACTAAACTAAGCTAAGCTAAGCTAAGCTAATGACTGTAGCTTCATGCTGAACAAACCATGAGAATGGCATGGACCTTTTCATTTAACATCATCGAGCAAGAAAGCAAATTTCCCAGAATGTCAAACTATTCCATTAACACCTGCTGCATATATAGTATATAGTGTTATGTAGCTTCTTGCTGTGCCTGTCTGCATTCTTCAGAGACTTTTCTTCCTCTCAGGGTGGCAAAGCCTACTACCATCTTTGGACACTAAATCTCCCCACAGAAATATTTGGAATGAAATGTTAAGGTCAGCAGTGCTTTGATCTAAGGTGACACACACCACCTATGCAAAGTCATATGAATACAAACACACACACACACACACACACACACACAGAGTATTAACACTGACAAGGTGGAGGAGTGTAATAACACCTTTAGGAAATTAGCTGATGGCAGCAGCTCAGCCGCCCCTCGGCCTCACCTGAAGGGATCGACTTACAGAGGAGCTAACCTAATATCAATAAGGGTGATTTAGCTGTGCACTGCTCAAGGATAAAGAGCTTATGCATGAAACCTCTGGAAATACACTTGAGCTTGGCATGTAAAATGCTGTCGCTTCAAGCAAATCCCTGATTAAATCCCCCAAACACGTTTAGTTGGCTGTATGAAGGGAAGCCTGGTGTTAGCTGTGAGGCATGATGCCAAGCATGGAGGAGGACAGAAGGGGGGGGGGTTAAAGAAGGGAGAGAGAGGGGGAGGAATAGTATATGTCTGAAAACCTGTGTCGTGCATTACATGCTGCAGATGAGTCTGTTTGAAGTCTGCAATGTTAATGGCTCCCCTCTGGCATTTATGATTCTCTGTGTACTACAACAGTGACGTTCTCACAGATGATGCCACCTCTGAATATGACTCTGACACTGAATGGAAAGCACTGGTGCACTGCATGTGTAAAGTAGCCATTATATTACTGGGATTTGAATTAATTGCTCAATATTAACATGCAGAATTGTTGGCATTTGTAGCATTGTTGTTGGCCACCTTTTAAGTGTTGAAGAAATTAAATTTTACACAAATATATTATTGAGAGGGAAAGAAAAAGGAAGCGGTAAGAAATGAATGTTCAGCACTTGGGCGTCGCACCTTCTTCTCACAGCCAACAACAGCAGGAAGGCTCGCTAAATGAAATATTACTTGAACATCTGCAATACTGGTTGTGGATTTACAGCTTCTGTGAAGAGAGCAAGACAACATTGCCTCATATGGATCATTAATTTTTATTACCTTTGCTGGAAATCTCTTCATTTGGCATTTTACTGCCATATCAAGAAGTAATGGCTGCTTTTCAGGGATGCACACACACTTGTCAGCTCTGTGGTCGCAGACACAGAAAATGAAAAGCTTTCGGAACACAAACTTTGATTTTTGAATGATAACGCAGACTGAAAAACCTGATTAGACTCCTGTGATCCTGTATTTTCATTCGAAACACACTTGTTCATCTTTCTGTGCGCTGACTGGCACTTCCAGTAGAATACATGTATACGTTGTAACAGTAAACATAGCACCTATGTAAGTGAATGAAAGCACAGCAACGGTGGGGCCTCAAGCTGTTTACCATAGACTAATCAGACTACGCATGTCATTAACAGAGGCTGACTCGTGTCATTTTGAATGTAAGTCATGAATCAGGGTCATCCAGCCCAGAAGATGAAAGGAAAAAAAAACAAGACAATGGTGACACTGCATGAGAATCACAAGCACTTATCTTGCAGAATGCAACATTTGGCTGAGTATATGAATATATGCAAATATGAATAAATTCTGATAGTTCATGCATGATTTATGAGAGTTCCAGGGTACATACCTACAAGAAAAATGTTTTTCAGGAGACTTGAATGGCATTTTTTATTCTTTACTGCAGGTTTCTTCATACAGCATAAACAACCGTCAGGGACACAAAAGGTTGCTTTTACATGGACTTAGCTGAAACAGAAACTAAAATCTTCCTTATCCAAGAAAAGGAACTTGGTCTCTGATTTGCTCGGACAGCTGGGGCATTAACATTTTTAGTAAGTCTGCACATGATAAACCTCTTCTTCTAAGCTTTTCATGTCATTTGCAAAAGTTGTAGTCAGTAAATCACCATGATAACATCAAATATTACCCTTTAAAAAGAATGATGCCTCACTTTGGAAATGTAATTAGCTCTTTGAAGTAGTGACGGCTTAGGGTTTTGGAAGTAGGGCAACTCTTTCATGTGTGATTAGGTGTTCTTAAGTCCGTCCTCATGTAGAGAGAAAGAGAAAATGAGGAGACAGGTAAGGAAAGGCTCATCAACCTTGAAATGTCACAGGCACTTGGCTGTGGGTTCTCAAGACCCTATCCATACACTATGGAAGTATGTGTATGGTGGGAATTTACAGTATTGAGGAGAGTGATGCAAAAATCGTAGGCAAATAGTTTCCTGTGGCGGAGAGAACTAGAAGGTGAGGGGAAGAAGGAGGAGAAGAAGAGCAGAGAGGATCAAGTGAGAGCAGAGGAGGGTGTACAGTGTCAGTGCTGTCGACTGCAGTCAAATTGCTCACTACAATCAAACCGACATGGAGCTTTGGCTCAGATGCATGAAGCCTGGCTTACTGGCTTACCTCAGCACTGCACCAGGGAGAGCCTGTCACTGGATATTACCATGTGGACCACTGAGCTCATTTCTCCCACATCACAGTGGACAGGGACAGCTTTACATCCCTCCTCTCCCCCACTCTCCTGCCCTGGGGACACACACTTCCCTTACTTCCTGAAATGTGTCTGTGCACAGTTTCGCTGTTGGAAACATTCGCATTAAATATGAATAGCCTCAATAATAAATGGAAGCTCTCAGACATTGCATCCTGGGTACAAAATATGTGATCTAATAATTGTGACACAAGTTGTTAACATTCTTGCCAGTTACTTTTATGGTTTGGTGCCATTTTAAAACCTTTGGGACCAATTTGACACCACATAATGTTTTTCACATTTCCAACAATTGCTCACCACGTCTTGTCTTTTCTGTTTGCCTTGTGGATATACAATACAGTATTCAAGCTATTTCTACAATATAAGACAAAAATGTTGCAGACTTACACTTTGAATATGAGTTTTTGGCTACAATATGTTAGAGAATGTGTGTGAATGGCATTAATTCCTCAGTTATACACAAAATGTTCCTATGCAGAACAGCATTTTAAGTCAAAGTGTCCTCTATTTCCTCCTCCAGGGACAAGTGCGCAGAGGAGTGGCTGGGACTGGATCTAGTTTTCAGGCTGATAGAGCCATACTGTTTGGCTGAACGCTTTGAATAAGCGATGACTTTTCTCCTGTACATCTCCCCCTTCCACATGGAGATCATCAGCAGCGTGGAGAGCACCACGCCGCCGAGCGTGAGCAGGCACAGTCCCGCTATGACGCACCGATCCAGGTGGGCACCTATCCGGGCGCTCTCCATTTCCAGCCTCTCCATCTCCCTCGCCGACACGCTGTCCCGGTCCACCACAACCTCCCGAGGCACGGCGTAGGAGATGATCACCAAGGAGATCCCGGTCACTAAGAACGTGACTGCACTGATAAACCCGTAGTCTATGGAAGTCCCTGAGCTCTCCCCGAAGGAGAGATCATCCTCGGACATGAAGGAAAACTCCGGTAAAGTCTCGGAGCAAGGCTCGCCGTTGCGCACGGGTCTGTGTGTACTTTTACAACTAGTCTCCGGGCTGGCCAGTCGCAGGTTAACATTCTCATCAATATATGTGAAGGATGTCTCTAATTCCTCGTCACAACAAACCCGGACTTTCTCCTCGCCGAGGTGACAAAGTTTAACCTCCGCGCCTCCCTTCCGCGGCGCCGTCCTTGGTAGTGAATGACACCCGTCATGGCAGCTGCGGGCCGGGTTACAGCAGCCCTCTCCCGGGAGCGCTCCTCCTGTTGATCCGCCCGACTTGCGGATATGCAGCGCGCTGGAAACCCTGTCAAGGACGTCGGGATGATTGGCCCGTTTTCCTCCCTCATCTGCGGGAAGCAGCTCTGGAGAATCCATTCGTAATTCACCACCCGCTGGTTCACTCTGAGCCTTCCCCCCACGATGTTGTCAGTCCACAGCATCCCTAATAAGAGCACAGACACCAGCCCTAAGTTAAATGGTGCATCTTAATGAGATTACCCTGATTGTAAAGCATGAAGCCGTATCTACACAATGCGCAAAAACTTGCGTGCGTAATTTGGAACGGTGCGCAAATTGCACATACCTTATAGTTTGGCTAACTGAAATAAACGCCACTTTAAAGTTGATCGGATCGTTTAAGAGAAATCCGTAGACCCGTATTGAAAGGCGCTTATAGTGGCTGTGATTAGCAAAATGCCTCTGTATCCAATTAGTAAAGCAGTCCACGTAAACCGAGATTATTCTAATTCAGTTTCAAAATGGACACAGTCTATGGAATGGATACATAAGCAAAACTGGGCTAAAACTAAATCACATAAAATATGCATAGCCATAGTTGGACTACTTACGAGAGAATGATGATGAAATTGTTTCCACTAGAGCCAGTTTTAATGCAAAATACATCCACTACCTCCGGAATATGTGTCGGACTGCCCATGCACACTTTATTTGAATTCAGCAGAAGATGTGAGATGCTTCTCTGCATAAGGATGGACGATCCGTGCACAACCCGGTTTGATTTTTTTCCAGTCCCTTCCAAAAACCTCCTCAGACTGCACGATAAAAAAAGAAATACACTCACCGCGCTACTTCAACATCCCTTCTCCTATTCATAGACACTGTAGCGAGGGCACACAACGGGGATAGATTAAAATAAAAAGCTTATCTTTGAATATGCACTGAAGATATTCTCTGCCTGGTCGATGCTGTGGCGGCAGGCTGCACTGAGGGGAGCTCTCCGTTAGTCCCTCCCACACACAGAGCCCCGGCTGCCCGCGCTGTGGCGCTGAAAGGAGCGCCGCTATCTGAGAGCCGATTGAGATCACTACAGTCAGTCAACACCCAAACGGAAGGAAGATTTGAAGGGCTGAAGCGAACCCAGGGACCCGATAGTCATATTTTACAGTACCCATCCCGAAACATTTTAGGAGAATATAACGCCACAAAAATCTAAGGGTACAACTGTAGAGCTCCTGGAGGCTGAGGATTGGTTAGTAGGCAATTGTAGGTGTGAAACAAAATCAGCCTCTACAAGAGAATTTACAGTATGGGAGCTCAACTGGACTAAAGTTAAGGTTGCTATCAAGTCAGTACTAAATGCCACAAACTCATCTGACATACAAGGATATTACACTGACGCCAATAGACATAATTACTCACGTACTGTACTCTAATGTACAATAAAGCACTATAAATTCAATATTTAACACCCCAGGTTAAATATAAAAAAGGTATTCTAGTGATGTCAAAGCAAACAAACAGGACCTATTGCGTGACAATGTGTGTCCAACTTCACAACTGAATCTGATGGACATGCATAGAATAATCTATACTGTATGTTGTCAGTTAATGGCCTCATCATATCAGAACAATTTATCCAGTGGTGATATGCAAACGGCATTGTTAAACTGCGTGTATCATGCACCATCTGTTCTACTGTGCTCTCTCAGAAGATTACTGGTCACTATGTCAAAGCCATCCTAATCCATGTTTAATCTAGAGATCTAATAGGTCATGTGATCTGTGACCCCTTGAAACTCTTTAGGAGCTTCATTTCTTTTATGCCACATCTTCAGAGTCCACATGTTGGTAGCATCTTTTAAGATACTGTGACTGATCAGCAATGAAATGACTAAGTTTTCTCAGAAAGTGACACTGTAAACTAGATGTTAAGTGCAGGCCACCATCAAAGATTTAAGTGCTTAATCCCACTTTCAACTGAATACTCATTTGCTGACGGTTCCACCTTATTTAGCACAACCAGGCAGCAGCTATAAATATAGTCGCCACTTTTCCTGGAGTCCTAGTGGCTGGGTGAATGGCTTTGGCTCATTTCCCAACAAGACTCCATTTAACAGATGAGTAAAGGGAAGGGGAGAGTCAGGGAGAGAGGAAGACAGAGAGGGAGAGAGAGACGGACAAAGATTTACTCCACCATTTTTGTTCCAGATATTGGTTTGCAGAGAGAGAATCATAATGCTTTATGGTGTGTTTGGTCACAGTGTAGACAACTTCAGTTTGTCTCATGCAGACAGAGAGAGGGAGACAGAGGATGCTGAAATCTGACTGTGCGCTCGACTGAGGGGTAACAACAGCCAACTATCAGATGCTATCTGTCTGCAACAGTGCACCACTTTTCCTGCTGGCAAGGACACCAGGCTTGGAAGAGGAGGGGCGGCTGGGGAGTCAGTGCTTCTAAAGGCTATAAATCCTCCCAGTGTCTCCTGCCAAAGAATGAACGCACACACAGAATAAAGATTATGAGACATGGATGTAGCACTGTTTTTTCTTTAGCCAGTAGTAGATATCAGAAGGTGATGGAGGGGGGAAGTGGAGGTCCCTGCAAATGCAGCAGGAGGAGGGAGAAGAAGAGCAGCACAATGCATGTATGGGTGTGTGAATTATTGAGTGAATAAGTGATTGAGAGAGAGACTGAGTTCACTTCACTTCTAGGAGCAGCTGGAGCTGGCCAGTGTCCCACAGTAGCAAAATAGTAGTAATAGGTGGATGTGAATGGCTAGAACTATATGAATGTGAGACAGGCTGCTGCAAGGAAAAAGCTCAGAGGCTTAATTTCTTAAGTAGAGATTAGTTGTTAAATATTTGTACCCAATACCCACCAGCTGTAACATAGTAATACAGTGTTCATAATATATTAGCATTTTTGTAGTTACCAGATTCTGATATGAGTAAAACTTAATTAAATAGTGTTGGACAAAAAGGCTAGCAGTCATTTTTATTTTTTAACAGGGGGGATTGCCTAATGGGAGCATCCTGCTGCCCCCACACCACCAGCCAACGCACATTTACTGAACCTTAACCCCAACCCATGATCACAGGAATATTATAGGAATAGTGCAGGTAGCAGTGTGTCTGTGATCCTCTCTCCTCTGCAAAGACACATTGACACTTGTCACTTATGATGAAGACGACACTACTCTATAGAGTAGATAGGCTACAATATAATACAAAATTGAATATTCATAGCATATAGTAAAAAATATAGTAGAAAATATTATAGACCCAAGATGAAACTGACAGAAAGGCATGACTGAAAGAAAACACAGTTAAATCTGTCTGTTTCTTCAGCACTAGCACCATGGATTTATCAATACAAAGCACTGTTAGGCTACTGATATTTCAGAGGGCTATAGATTCTAACTTGCACAAACCTCAGTCATCACAAGCGTCACAAGCTGATATGCTACCATCTTGTGATGCTACAGTTACTTCCTGTTATCAGAGTTGATTACTTTTGATTAGACGGTAGAGCAGATGTTTTGTAGCAACCGATTTTGACACTAGTCTTAAAGACATTTGCAATGGTATGACCTAATTTAGTGAACTACTGATTTAAAACTAGCTAGTAATGGATGCAGAAATACCTGGTGCAACCCAGTCCAGAACTCAAGATAAAAGAGAAAAATGAATGAATAATACTCAGAATGTGGAAGTAGAACAATCTACAGTTTTCACAGTAAACATAGGAGCTTTATTATACATTGAAAGGGATGCACACGTTGTATGTCACAGTGTGCCTGTACAGTACGTCCCTTCATCAACAGCAGCCAGAGAGCATCCTGAGGTCTCCGAGAGGGCAGTGGGCCACATCAGCAGAGTACTGTAGATTATTAATAAGATGGTGTACACAGTCCCCTGGATTTGTTTTGGAAGTCTGGCACGCAAACCCTCTGCCAGCTCTTAAAAAACCTCCCAGAGAGGACAGTGCATGCAGACAGCAGGCTGACAAGGGAATTTATTT
>JBBMOE010000005.1:7623753-7638753 GCA_037975065.1 Chaetodon trifasciatus | reverse complement strand
ATTATCAGTATTTGTTATGTGCCCAGTTATAATGGCACCCTAATTATAACACAAGAAACATTTTGTTTGAGCTGCTGGATCCCATTTGTTTTGATAAATTCACAGTCAAGTTGAGTTAAGCTCTTGTTATCCTTGTGTGGGCTTAACGGTAAGCAAAGTCAGAGCCGGTGTTTTGTATGGATAGGGCAAACATTTTAGACGAGCTGGGATGAGTTTCATTCATTAGGTAAATGAGAAAGTCTTGAGTTCAGGCCAAAGACGTTATTTATTTTTGGTGAATATAGTGAGCCAAGCACTGAGTAGTCTGCTGGCACCGCAGTCATTGGTACAATTTTGCTTCTGAATTTGTGTTGGGATGTTTACCTTGCATTTTCAAATAGGAACAAAAGGACCCCGCTCTTAAAAGCTGCACTGGATGAATAATGCATTATTTTAACACAGAAGTCACTGTGGTGAATTTGAAGTGTAAGATTTTCAGACATGCAATTTCTTCATTTGCTCGAGTAGACATATGTTGTAAACAGGGAGCACGTATTCTCGTTACAGCTTTATATGGCTGGCTGGTTTGTTTCATGTCCTCCGGTGATCATTCCGCAAAAGAAGAAATTCCCTGGACGTGAAATATCGGCCCAAAAGAAAGTCTGAAGCAATGGATTCATAAATACAAATGACTTTGGAGGCAGAAGGAGAAGCATTATCACAAACCTGGATCAAAATGTGACAGTTCAGCAGCACAAAAAATAAATATTAAATCCAAGTAACTTTTGCTTCTCAAACACTTTGCAGGCCTATGCATTTGTTTGGCTCATTCATTTATAGTAGTATAAGTGGCCTATACTTATTTTTGGCACAAAACATTCAAGGCTATGCGGCACCTACCTCTGTTGTCATTAGTGTTTAAACCTTTATGCATTTAAAATGTAGACACAGTCTCCTACAGTAAACCTCTGGATCATACAGATAAATTTAATCGTTTTGAAATGTGCCATGGTCCACATATTTACAGCAGCTTGGCTCCTCTCCTGTTTAATGTGTCAGTAGCAGTATTTGACCACGAGGTGGCAGTGAAGACCCACTGTCAGTGTAGGAGCAGGGAACCACGAGCGGGGGGAAATTATGCAGTGATCGATGGTGGAAATACCATTTACTCAAGTACTGTACCTAAATACAATTTTGTGGTACTTGTGAGTATTTCCATTTTATGCTAATTTATTCTTTTACTCCAGGGTTAAAGATTATACTGTTGAATGGCCTGGCGTATGAAATGTGCTATACAAATAAATTTGCCTTTGCCTTTACTGCACATTTACTTGACATCTGTGGTTAATCTGCAGATTCACCCAGTGTATAAATCACAATGCCTTATTATAGATTAAACTATCCATCAGTAATTTAAGTAGTCAAAATTAACTTCACCTCAACCAACTATGACCGTAAAATGCTGCTTGTACATTAATGTTTCAGATACAATAATGAGATATATTATTATATGAGATATGAGATATTATATTATATTTATTTTTATATCACTCACATGGCCAGATAGTTGATCATTTTTATACATTTTTGTTTTGCCACCGGGAGGCATATTTTGTTATCTTCTGGCAGATGTTAGAAGTAGCAGAAGCAAGTTGTGAACACAGTATCACCTTTCAAGTTGATATGATGAACCTGTTAGGAAATGCTTTCTTATTACTTACCCAACAGTTATGAAGGAACTTTGTCTTTCATTTTGAGGTGTGTTTCTGGACAGCTGGTGAATGTAAGTCCAATATTCACCTTCTCTAGCTCAGTTTTTGGTCTATACCAGCTCCTAAAGAAAACTGCTGTTTTTTAAGCTGCTATATACTCCACCATGCTCCTGTTCACCAGCCAGTCACTAACTGTGTCCTGAGCTACAGCCGCCCTGTATAAGCCAATGGTTTTGCAGTTATGATCATAAAGTACATAATAAAGCCAGCATTCAGTGTAGCAGGTTCATAGATTGGAATGCATAACCTATAACAAATGCATGCACTTTCTGTTAGCCGCTGTGGAAATGTATTGCACCAGTAATGAATTACAGCAAGCATAACCAGTCACATTAATACAATCAATATTCACTTAAAATTACTTAGAAAGCCTACTGTTTCTGACACGTCTGGTGGATACAATCTGCAGGCAGCAATTACAAAAATTCTTGCCCACCTGTGAATTCACCTCTTGCCCCCCGCCTGTGAGGAGTGATGATCTGTTAAGGTGTTCCACCAGAACTGAAAACTTCATTTAGCCCTCCTCTGATGGTATAATAGTCTCAGAGGGGATCGATACAGGGGTGACAGTGAATTAATACCTTGTGGTAAATTATGTGCATGCTGACATAAAATCTTTTGAAGGATTGTGGGGTTAACAAAAGAGATGTAGACCCATGAGCACTTAAGACCATGATAATCAATTGCTGACTTCCAAAAACACTACTATTAACAGTCAGGTAATCTTACTTTATATTCACGCAGTCTGTGGGTAATATGTCTACAGTTCAAAACGTAGCCTAAAGTAAGAGCCGTGCTTTCCTCCTGGTGGTTTTTCTGCAGACTGCTGAGCTCTCATTGATAAACGAGCCTCCTGGGAAGGTTATACAGACAGTAATATAAACAGATGCAGCCCCCACTATGCTGAGATCTGAGTAATTTTCCTCCAATGCCTTCCCCTCTTTCAGTCCATGCAGCTTCACTGGGAATAACATATCATACTAATCTGGACTGGTGTTCAGCGACTGCCTGAAACCTCAGCCAGTTTGTTTATCTTTTTGGCTATGGGAGCTGAAACACCAAGGGGCAGTGGGGGGGTTCTAATCACGAACACTTAAATCATGAGCATGCATGTCTCACTTTGTAGTTCCACATTGGTTATCCTGCAGATGGTGATGAGTGCAGACAGTAGAGGACTTTCTCTCCCACTGAGAAGCAGCTCCATGAAAAGCATGTCAGCTCCTCTATCCATTGTTACAGGTGTTTGCCCCTAGGGAGGACAATTGCTGCAACTGCACCCATGGGTGTTGGGATAGCTCCTGAGAACTCACCCCTCTGTTTCTACATAGCAATGCTGTAATCTAACTGAACAGTGTGAACCTTCATTTGCTTTCCTTGTTGATGACACAGGCAGAGAGACAACAGGAAGAGACAGGGATAGAGAGACACAGACAGACTGAGGTCATGAGGGAGGTGTAGGCACAAAAAAGAGGTAGTGAGGCACCCAATTTCACACATGGTTCACATGCAAGTTAGCCAATTTAGATTGCGGCAGCCTGTACTACAGTGCAAAATTGCAGACCCGGAGTGCAGTGCAAATAGGCTGCTGCTGGGTCTCCCATGAGTCCAAGTCATGCTGTGAACATTTTGGAGCCACCACATGAGAAGACACATCATCATAAAATTGCACAAAAAAGTGACATTTAAGTGACCTTGTCTTTCTTTATGACATATGTTTCTCCTGCCATCACTGAAATAGAATAGGGTCACCTGTAGGACTCTAAAAGCTTTAGAATGATCTTATTGTGCTTTATGGGTTTATTCTTTCCATCTTCTTATATTCCCAGTTTCCTGTGCTACTTGCTAATTGAGCCACAGGGACCTGAACACCCTTAATGGTATTTTTATATCTCAAATTCTCTGTGTGTTTGTGTGTGTGTGTGTGTGTGTGTGTGTGTGTGTGTGTGTGTGTGTGTGTAATCTTGGTTTTTAGTTCTATAGATAAATCAGTTTTCTCACTACTTGTTTCATCCCTCCAACATATATTTTTATTTTGTCATAAATTATAGATATGCATCACTTGTCAATGTCACATCATTACTGTGAATATGGCACTTTGTGAGTTTATGAGAGTATCTTGTGGGTCAGTCAGTATAAACATATGTTGTGCAGTATTCTGTTTTCCAAAGATGCCAAATATATGAGGCAGACTTTTGGCAAAGCATGTAAATTGATGCAGACATCCACAATACCTCCATCTGATGGAATGGTGCAGCCATAAAAGACACCATTCTTGAATATGTCACTCAGTGTGACATATTGTGTAGCTTGGAACAGCTGGAACAAGCTGATACAGAATATATATATTGTGAGACAGTATATATTCTCTTTTTGCGTTCATGACACTATAATGCTCTATAATATAGTTGTAACCAGTTCAAAGGACATTTTTACGTGTTGAGGAGTGCTTGTGTGGGGAATGAATCCGTTATAATTGTTGATAAATGCATCCATAAACACATAAAAATGTATTCAACACTAATTGAAGCCCCTTGTATTGTAACTACATTGTAGTGTGTTATAAAACATTCATTAAGTCTTTATGTTCTGCTGTTGGCAAATGTTAAAAAAACAAACAAACAAAAAAGGTTTAATTTTGTACAGCAACAAAACCCAACTTACACTCCCTCAAACATGTTATGCAGCACACCGGAGCAGTGTGAGAGTCCCTGACAGAAGAAAAGTTGGAGGCTCCAGTGTGAGCCCGTCATGTCACTGTGACCAGTGTTCTAGGCTCCTCTCTCTCAGTCATGACTGTGTGAGCAGTGAGACAGGAGCAGGGCGCGGAGCTGCCTGCAACACCTCCACTCTCCATTCTCTTACAACTTCAACCAACAACCGAGGCTCCGTCGACTTTCATTTAATGGCTCTGCGATATCAGAAATTGGACGTCGTGGAGAAGAAAGCGCAGTTTGACATGATGATATATGGGTGAAATGAAGTTTTTTGAGGATTTGTGGTCGTTGGATATTGGGTGCCAGGGCACTGAAGTTTACTGCAATGATTTTTTGTGCCCGGTGCGATTTTGTTGAAAGCGCACAGAGCCGCTGTCTAATCCTGTAATGGAAAACCTCACCATGGATAACATGACTGTGGAGAATGACACGGCGGTGCAGGACAATCAAACCCTGGGCGTTTGGACTGACTACACAGTTGAATACAAAGTGGTCAGCGTGTTTTTGGTGTCCCTAATATGCGGGGTGGGAATCGTGGGGAACGTGATGGTCATACTGGTGGTCCTGACCACCAAACACATGCGGACTCCCACTAACTGTTACCTGGTGAGTCTGGCCGCGGCTGACCTGATGGTCCTGACGGCCGCCGGGCTGCCCAACATCACCGACGCCCTGTACGGACAGTGGGTGTTCGGTTACGCGGGCTGCTTGGGGATCACTTATTTCCAGTACTTGGGTATAAACGCGTCCTCCTGCTCCATCACTGCCTTCACCGTGGAGCGCTACATCGCCATCTGCCACCCCATCAAAGCGCAATTCCTGTGCACTTTATCCAGGGCCAAGAAAATCATCATGCTGGTCTGGGCGCTCACCTCGGTCTACTGCGTCATGTGGCTCTTTCTGTCAGACACCAAGAAGCTGGTGTATGACAACGTGGTGCTGCTCAGCTGCGCCTACAAAGTGTCCAGGAGTCACTACCTGCCCATTTACTTTACAGATTTCGCGGTGTTTTACGTGCTGCCCCTCATGCTGGCCACGGTTCTGTACGGACTGATCGCCCGGATACTTATCCTAAACCCGCTGCCTTCAGATCCCAAAGACAGTACCAAGAAGTGGAAGAGGGAGATGAGTCAAGGAGGGAGGATGATCAGCACCAGCTCCTCCAGCAGCACCACGGCTGCCTCCCGCAGACAGGTAGGCGAAACTGTTGGTCCATTCACCTCATCAATGTGTAATCATTGTGTGTGTGTGTGTGTGTGTGTGTGTGTGTGTGTGTGTGTGTGTGTGTGTGTGTGTGTGTGTGTGTGTGTGTGTGGGTTCAGGGGGGAACGGATGATGTTCCAGCTGACCCCTCACACTGGAGCAGCTTGAATAAAGGTATTGATCTCACAAAATACACGAGGCATTTAGCATTAACTTTTGGGTTTGTCTGACCTGTGTTTTACTTCCTCATTGTTTGGGGCTCCACAGACCCAACTGTGTAGTAATAATGATAATAAAAATGACAAAGTCAGCCTTTTTCCCCCTTTAAATAATTTCTTTTTATTTTCTTCTGGCCTTGTTAGACAAGCAGCAAAGCCATAACACTTCCGTTGCCACAACTTGCATTTGCACATTTGATGAAGGTGACAAAGAACAGAAATAGGCGCTGCTATGACATCATCTAAGGAAACGTGTTTTTCGGGTAAATGGTGAGCAAAATTCTTTCTGTTTGCTGAGAAGTCGTTTACAGAGAAAGCCGCGATGTTAATGTTTGGGGCCAGAGAGGTTTAACAGTAGAACAACAGTTATGAAACAACTTTAACAGAAATCTTAATAGACTTATTTGAAATTTGGAAGGGAAATGTTCCCTAAAACATACAGTCAGCAAAGCTTACACCGACAGAGCATATATACAAATCCAATGTACTTAGCACAGCTGGAGTCTCTGAGGAGTGATATAATTTTCTGGAGTGGAAACAAGTCATTATTTCAAAATTTTAAGCACTTCTCGTAAAATTAGGAAAGTTGATGAATTATCAAGGTGATACAGCAGTGTTAAGTATGCTTTTTGAGCAGTTAAAGGACCTGAGATCTCCAGGTGGCCAAACACACCATTAAGGTTTACTGTTGCCACATATGTGTATCTATTAGAATTATTACTTTTTTTAATGTTACAGCTGACCCGTCCTCACTGTTTGATATACAGTGCATCAAAGTGCTGCCACAACTCATTCACTTTCACACTGAGTCTGGTGTGAAGTGAAGTGCAAACACCCGTCACTCAGTTTGCCACTTTTTTCAGTGGAATAGAGCTGATCCATCATTTTAAAACTCTGTAACACAAATACAAACAGCAGCTCATACGAGGCTGAGTTTAACTGACAAAGATGATTCGAGAACAGTGTTTTATAGTATTATGTTTTGTTTATATTGATGGAGAAGAGCTCATGGTGCAGCCGCCTATTCATTTACCTTACTCAGTTTGTGTGTTTATGTGCATGCTGCAGAGCAATATGTGCTCCATAATAACACATACTGTAAACACAAACTATCCAAGGCTGTGTTTCATCCTCTTCTGACATCATCTTCATCTTGTAGAAAGCTCATAACACCCTAGAAAAATAGTTACAATTAAAGAGGATCCTCTGAAGGCACAGACACATCGTGCCAGACACTCAGCTAAAGAGCAGAGCGAGAGGTTTGTTTATCAGATCAGTGGAAGAAGTCTTCCTGGAATGACAGGGGGTGTGGTACCCTGAGGGAGTGCATGCACTATTGGATAGTCTAATCAGTTAACCTCAACTCAAATACGCTTTTCCTCCATCTGTGTGGCTTGTGTTTTCTCTTTGATGTATGCGTACCCACAAGCACACACTCACATGTGTTTCTGGTGGTCAACATTAATTTCTCATTGTCCACACATGGAACAATTCATACCATTGACTGTGTGCCTTACTGAATTAGCGAAAGGTCGAGAGGTAATGACGATTCATGATTAAGTATTTTGCTCACTGATGACACTGGCAGTGCCCCTGTCCAATCCTGTTAGACTCACCTGACTGCGGCTGAGATGACACAACATAAATATGGATAAGATTCAATTACATACAAGTTTCTCATCAGGATTACCATCTGATAATTACATTAACAAAGCCAGGCTTTGTTATAGTGTGCATACAGATTTTATCAGTCCTCCTGGTTGCAAATTAATCAACAGGATCTGAATAAACAGTGTTTTATGAGATCTACAAGAGGGAGGTTTACAGCTACTTAGCAAAGTTTCTCCAAGGAACAGTTTGAGATGTTTGTGGTCTCACTATTGTTACTTATAAACCCTAAAAGTTGGATAAATCTCTTCTCTGACAAAACCTTTGCTGTTCTCTTTCATAAAAGTATATGAGGTATTTGCATCAGTCTTCAAGCTCTAAAGTTGCTGCTCTTTTTTGAAAGACATAAATTACACAGAACATGAACTTACACATAAAATGCACCTGACCTACCAGAGCACATGTTTATATTAAGGTGCAAATGATTTACTACTTCCTAAAGGAAATTCTGTGTTTGGTGTGGATATTTTGGTATGGTAACTCCACACTCTTCTAAACTAGTATGTTTGTTTTCCCCTTAAGAAATACGTTGGGGGGAAGTGAGAGTTGCAGTAATGAAAAATGTCATCCTATACGTTTTGATCTGTTTGTGGTCATTTTATTACAACAAATAACTGACAAATCTATGGGGATATTTTTGAGCATTAACAACTACAAACGCACAGTAATGTGGGTGGTGTAATGCAGTAATATAGGATCAGAAACCATCCAACAAAAGCTGCAACAAAAAAGATGACTATTATTCCAAAAGTATGGCAGAGAGCTACAATGTAAAATGCCAAAAAAAATGTGATTTGTGTCTAAATTCACAGCTTCAGCCTGACTGTATTCCCTGTATTTTTGTTTGCATTTCTTATTTTTGGTTTGCAATTCATAGGTCATTCACAGTCATCTTGGCGTGGTCATCATGGTATATGGCCAAATGCTAACGGGACAAGGATTCTGTGTGGTGTGGCTCTGCTGAACTTCCTTTGTCTGATGAAATGTCAGTCACAACCTTCCAGGAACTCTGGGAAGTGACCACAGAACTTTCAGCATTTATTTATGAAACCTGATGACGGATAACTTTGTGGCAAGTTCAGTCATCTACAGTACAGTTTGTTGTGAGCAAATGCCACCACGCTTGTCAGCTTGTTTGTTAGCTTGTTAGCCACAACCCCCCTGAGCCAACTAAATGTGGAAACACTGTTTAATACTACTTCTTGAGAGAACTTGTCGTCTACACTGAAAGGTCTACTCAGTGGAAAAAAAAGACCTTTTTTCATTCCTTTTGTTCAGCAAACAAAAAACAGTCTCAGCTGATTAAATCTCTACTGAGTCCATTATCATCTATACTGATTTATGTGATTTGATTGGGGCTCAGGAGTGCTGACATTATTAATATTTCTATCCAGGCAAATCAGAACTCCCGCATTTTATGATCATGATGTTTTCTGACAAAATCAAAAAAACAACATCTGTGTTGTGTGATCACAGACGGAGTTAGAGGTAACAGAAAGCTCCTGGACCCTGTTTAGCAGACATACAGCACTGTTTAGAGATTAATCCAGTCTGGAGAATGTGGAGGAAAAGCTTGGTTTAGGGTGTACTCCTGTGGTTTCAGTACATTTATATTATTACATCTGATTTATTTTAGTTTTTTCAGGTCTCAGTAGAGAAAACTCTTTTGTAACTACTTCTTAATGTACCAGATGTGTTGTTTTTTTCCCTTTTTACTGAGTCCTGGTTACTAGAAGTAAGATAATGTCGTCATCTCGTCATCCATTGTAGATCAATGCACATTAATAACAACGTCCTGCCACTTTAGTGTGTCAATAAAGCAGTTCATAAGATGTGTTTTAGTGAATTTAATAATTTTACCAGTATCACAACAACAACAGCACAAAAGGATAACTGCTTCGATTGCTTTATTTACCTTAAATTGCCTCCTGATCGGACACGAGCAGTATAAATAGTTCATAGTCTTTTTTTTTTTTTTTTTGCTTGTTTTTACTTACAATACATTTTTCATTTGTAGTTTAGCTTATTAACAATTTTCTTGGTTTGGTTTGCCTGTATGATCTGAATTTGAGCACTTTGTTGATCTTGAATGCATCCCACTGTGAAAACCCATGTAACTGCCTTTCTGTTGTTCACTGATCGTACGACGTGTCCTTTAAAAAGAGAGCTCACTTGACATTCTGACAAACGCTTCACGTCAAGTAGGTCCTTGTAAATAAAATGATCACAAAGGTATCAAATGTGGATTTACTTTTTTTCATTTCTCCTGCAGTGCTGCCCTTTTTCCTCAATAACTCTAGGGAACCCAAACAAACTTAAGTTTAGGGTTGAATCAGAACAGCAGGATGAATATTCAGTGCGGCAGGGTTTTCTTCTTCTGAACTTGGCACACCATCAGTATTTTAGATGGAGCATGGCTACACAATTTTCATCTCATTAAACATACTCAAGTTGACTCAAGACAAGTGTTCAGGTGAAGCTGCAGCTGTGTCCACAGACAAGACACAGTATACAGAATGTCATCTGGTTAAAACCATAAATGATTCACCTGCGCCAATGGTGAGGGGCTCAGTGAACAATACTTTTGGCTCATTGTGTGCCTATCACAGACACTTAAATTATAATGATCATTACTTGTTCCTTTTAATGCAAAGCAACAGCAGTCAGAAATGTTCAGAGAGTAGATTGGTAAACATAGAGGTTAATGTCAATGAGATAATGTGAATGTGGGTAGTAGTTATAATCTTAAATGACAATGGCAGACTCCACCACTAACAATGAAAACTACGATATAGAAACATAGCTACGGAACGTAAATACATTGACAGCCTTTTACTGATAGACTCCATGTGCATTCAAAACATTTAAAGTTCAATTGATTATTCAGTTTTCTGTGATCTCATTTTGTTGTATCAATTTTTGACACATGATTGAATTTTATCAGGTAACAAAGATGCTGGCTGTGGTGGTGATCCTCTTCGCCTTACTTTGGATGCCCTACCGAACCTTAGTGGTGGTCAACTCCTTCCTGGACAAGGCCTACCTGGATACCTGGTTCCTGCTCTTCTGCCGTCTCTGCATCTACCTTAACAGCGCCATCAACCCGGTCATCTACAACGCAATGTCACAGAAGTTCCGCGCCGCTTTCAAGAAGTTGTGTCACTGTGGCCCTCAGCGTATGGAGAAACCAGCTTCTTATAGTGTGGCGCTAACCTACAGTGTCATTAAGGAGACGTCCAATGGGGAAAGTCCCGACCACTTCACAGAAATGGATGATGAGCTAAACATGCCAACAGATCAGTACTTACCCACTAGTATCCTGCCAAGTGCCAAGAAAATGATGTTCAAAGAGCCTTCCCTGTCTGGGAGTGATGTCAAAGCCTGACTGAAAGCAAACTTTTCACCCAAAACGGATTCTGACAGCTGGATTTAGTCACCTATGGGACATTTTAGAGATATTTTCATTCAAAGTACCCGCAAACTTCCATTTTATTTTCTCCAAGGTGTTTTTCTTGGAAATCTTTCTCTTATTTCACAAGACCGTTTGCAAAAAACCAAAGAGGATGCTGTGAGATGAGCTGATGAATAGGTCTTTTAGCATTATAGTTAGAGATACATCAATGCAGCAGTGATTGTTCAGTTCTTCTGAAAAATCTCTAATATTTGTGAAAAATAGGAAATAGTAGTTATTAATGCAATATGTGATGTACCTAATCTGACGGATAAAATGCAGAGACACCTTTAAATGCACATTAACTTAAACTGTTGCAGGAAAAAGGTGCATGAGAGAAATTAAAGTAATCAAGTTTATCCTATAGTTAAATGATGGATTTGGTTGAAGCAAACTGCTCCCATCCACATCCTAATATGGCAAAGTAATGCGGCAAACCATGTCATTGTGATATATTTTATTTTTCATGTAAGTTTATCGATATTAATCGAGATAGAATTTACGTCAGTGCTTTTGTTGAGCGCAAGATTCTCCAGTCGGTTACAGAATCAGAAAAGTGACCAAGAATTGTATGAGATGCAGAGGGAAAATCTATTTAAACTCATGATTTATACAAAAATAAGTGAAATATCCTATGTCCTGTCAGTGAAGTGTGAAATGTTTATAGCCATGGAGCTTATATCTTGAGTTAGTTGAAATAGTCATGTTATGGTTTGTTGTAGGGGTGGTTCTTTGTGATGTGTTTAGCTAACTCAAACAACCCCACTGTGCCTGTTTCTAAAACACCTTTAGATAACCAGTGTTTCTCTCAGATACAAGTTGTACAAGGGATTGCAGTTTGAAATTCAGTAATCCCAGTAAAGTTATTAATCTGAGCAAGGCTACGTTGCTTTGACAGTCTGAGGGTTGACTTGTTATCTGTGCTACCCAAAACATCCTCATACTTAAATGACTGAATATGTCGATTGTCAGTGTCTCTCAACATGATGTACATCACTGAGAGCAACAACGACAAGCCAGTAAGACCATGTCTTCGAAGGCAGACATTTGCCCTAACTGACCTTTTACGTAGGTTTGGGCACCTGCACTACTAGGTAAGGTTAATGAGAAGATCACGGGTTAAAATAAGTTTGTTACTTTTACGTATTTGACACAACTTGAGTTTGTTATGTATCTTAAAATAGGTCAACATTGACTTTTGGTTTCACATGGGACATGAAGAGTGGTCTCCTGGGTGAAGTCCTGTCTTGTCTTTGATTGATCCATCCATCCACACCACCTCCCTCCTTCTTGCTCTTTACACAACATTGCCTGACTTCCTGATGGCTGTTGATGGTCAGTAAATACCTCCAAACTGTAGGCTGACTGCTTGTCTAACCACAACATCTCGTTTTTCTATGCGTGTTAGCTACAGAAGATGTAATGTGTGAGTGTGCAGGTTTGAAGTTGTTTTAAAGGCACCAATGAACTGTAATCTAACAATATTCTAAAGATGTTTACTGTTGAGTAATTAGATTTAGATTAAAATAATTATATGTTATGTATAAAAGATGATATTTTTTAAGTATCTTGCCATCACATATCAAAGTTTCTAATTTTCTTATCAAGGAAATTTTCTATTGTCTGGCCCGAGGATACCATCTAGCAAAAGCCTTTCCTCTTTGTTCATGCACCTCCCCACAAGAAACCATGTAATTCAAATGAATCCAAATGCACAACACCATGACATTGTAATCTTGTTATTAGAGAGAAAGCACAGATATTGAATTACATGACATTTTGAAAAGGTCCATGTAAAGAAAAGGACAAATGTTACAGACACTCTTAAACCTGTGTCGATTTAAAAGTCTAACAATTTCTGCAGGGAATTTAGTCTTAACAGTGACAGACATGGCAAAGCCTTATTTTGCTTTGGTCACTGTGAAGATGCTCACTGTGGACTCTGTGAGGAGCATGTGAAGGTCAGTGGCTGGTGTATAATAACTAGGGAGAAATGTGTAACCCTGATGTGCAGACAGAGAGGCTCTTTGTCAAAGGGTCAGATCACCGTTGTGGCAGTAATTCACTGATATTGGCTGAGATTGCAGAGTGCAGCGCTTTTCTGTGATTTATCTGCTCAGAAAAATCCACAGCGCAATCATGGAATGTGTAAATAGATCGTGGCAAAGTGCCATACTTGAGCTGGTGCAATCCACAGTGTGTACATAGTTCACCCTGCTATTAAAAGAAAACATTTCCTGTTTGTTCGAGCTGCGTACATATATGTATAAATTGAAGAGCACTCAGAGGGAATGAGTACTGAGTGAACTAAATGAAATAGACCTGCTTCACCAGCAGGCCTTCTTGTCTATACTGTGAAGTTGCTTGAAACTGATTGTGCAGTGCTATGTGAAATTAATTCGGTATTGTGTTTTCAAATGTGTGGCAGTGAGTGCATATGTAAAATAATAGCTTGTTTCAATTCATTGTTCCATCAGTGTGATTTCCATCATTTCAAACCAGTCAGTGGAAGCTAATATGCCCGAAAGTGGAATAGGTGAGGAAATAAAAAGATAAAAAAAGGTTTGAACTCTGTAGTCTGTAGCATAAAATACCTCTCATTCGTGCACTTTTATTAAGTTCTCCCTTTGTCCTCAGGTGAAAGGCATTTCATTGTGGGGAAAATACCGTTGTGCTTTCCGTTCTGCATGGTACAGTTTTGCAGCATGAATGCAAGCTTTTGTGATGTGAACACAAAGATGCCAAAGTCAGATACCATCTGAGGCAACGTTTTGTGTACAACTCTGTCTCAAGGTAGCTTTTTTCTGCTTTTGCTGTTTGATGGATTGTTTTGTATTTTGGATTGTTCTTTGTCTATAATAAACAGAGACAGTAATTGCAGCACTTTGTCAATGGTGTATTATTACTACAGTCTAATGTCTTGTAAGGTTAGATTGTTTTTTTCACCAGCTCCTTGCACCTCTCCATCTATACTGATGTATTACCAGCAGCCACTGAAAAAACTGCCTCATCCAAGACTGCCATGAATCAGGCACAGTTCGCTTCTGTATGAGCTACTACCACATCAGCGACATCAATCAGAGGGGTGATGGCGTTGCTTTGAAGCATGTGGTGGCCTGCTTTGACACAAATTCACCTAAGCTACAGGCCAACTGTACTCCTAACACAAACAATATGACACCCCCACACAATTTCCGTTCAGTTACTGTAGTTATATCCCTCTCAAGTCATCAAATCTCCCTCTATTTAGTTAAGGAATAATGCTAACACTAGAGTATATATTACAGTAATTACCCATGCAATGTTATGGAGCTAGAAAGAGCTTAATGTGCTGGGAGATAATGTCCTTGGAACATTAATTGGCGATTGCTGTTACATTTCATCAGCTGTGTGCACTACAGCCATAAATTTTAATGCTACACACATTTTTTTTCTTTTTTTTAGGCCAGAACCTTTTAATACCTCAAATAACACACACAATATTTCATCCACGGTTGATAGGAAAGTGGTATTTCTTACACATAGGAAAGTGGTATTTCTTACACTGTACTGTATTTTCACCTGGACTACTGTTACACTGCAAAAGTGTCATTTATAAAGGGTGAACAGTTCTTGTATATTTGTTGCTCTGGATTTTCAATGAACATGTCAAGAGATTGCTCTTTTAAATGCAATGGCAATAAGGTTTCTTCAGTAAGACACCCGTGAGGATGTTTTTTGTAATTCAAATATTGAAATGTTATCACATGGAGGTACCCAGGCCGCAGGTACACCTGATAATGATGTGATCTTGTATCAAGATGCATTACTTTTTGCAAAGCAAGATTTTCTACTTGCTACCTTCTACCAGGCAGCCTGAAGCAGGAGGAGGTGGAGTCAGGTGACCTTTTAACATTTTTTTTCTATCGAATGTGGTCATGCTGTACGGATTACATTTCCAATCAATGTCTCATATATATATATGTGTGTGTGTGTGTGTGTGTGTGTGTGTGTGT
>JBBMOE010000005.1:7548629-7623354 GCA_037975065.1 Chaetodon trifasciatus | reverse complement strand
GCAGATATGACTTATAAAATCTTTAGGCTGGAAAGGAAAAAAAAAATCCCCCTCATTTTATAATGTCTAGTGGGTGTATAGGCATCACAACAAGGGCTTAGTTTGTTTTCCTGTAATTGAAGCTTTGTCTGTGAGGCGGCATAGCTTTGTTTGTTTATGTTAATGGCTGTGATGACCTGTTGGTCCCCAATCTAGCAGGGAAATGGCAGCCAATGCTTTGGGGAGTGAGCCATTGATCTCTCTTCAGTGCCTCTTTCTTCACAGGTACTTGGGATTAACTGAGCCAGAGCAAGACAAAAGGAAAACATTATAAACCTAGAAAAAAAAAAAATAAAACAAATTGCTTCTGGTATATGCATGTATAGCACATCGGCTTCAGACTAATTGATGCTTGTGTGGCTTCTACCAAGTGGCCTGGTGTAAAAGTGCTCACTCTGCTTCCCTTTTATCGGACTCTTGAGGCTTGATGCTGCCTAAACAGCACAGCTGTAACTCCCCTCGGCAGTCCACTATGCAATATCTGTTATACATGAACACACAAACAAAAACAAAGAGGTGGGCTGGTATGGATGTGCTTCTGCTGAGCACCTAATAACCTACAGTGTTGCACTGTCCAGTTGAAGAGGACTGAGCGCATCCCAAGCTGTCATCAAAACAGAGAATCACTGAAATACAGCAAATGCAGGGTACAGTGAGGCCATTCTCAACAGAATTAGTATGAAATTAGTTGAATAGTAACCAATCTTATTTTTAGACAACAATAATTACTCTTGTCAGTTTGCCATTCCATGGAGATTTAAATGATCTGCTTTACAGTAGCATGATATTGTAATTTGTACTTAAATTTGCACTTTTAATCTGGGGTTATGGTTGTTGATTCCAATATATTGCCTTCACCTGTTCTAGATAATTTGGGGAGATTTCTAAAGACTAAAATTGTCTCATCTCTGTGAATTTTGTCAAATATTTGAGCAGTATGTGAATGAATATGATTCTGTGACCATCTCTGCCTACGGTGGAAGGTAAAGTCCACATTAGGTGATCCGAGGCACAAAGGTCAGCTTCACAGGAGTCAGAAAGGATTTTCCTCTTTAAGATGTGGCATTTTACTTTTTTCTTTTCAAAACTAAAAAAACAACATCAGGAAAGTGAGGGTGAAAGGACCAGGGGAGCAGACTCACAAAGCTGTTCCCCAGGGTAGATTATTGCTCTGTAAAAAAATCTTTGAACAGGAACACTCTCTCTTTCCACCATCAGCTCTCACTCCTGGACGCACATTTTTCGAAATGTCAGTTCTTTAGGGCCACAGTTCTGATTTTTGTTCCACTCAGTGTAAGTAAATAGGTCTGACTGTGAGTTTTTGTTCACAGATCCCAGGAGAGTGGCATGCAGGCTCAGCAGAGAGACCTCTTGCTGCAACCTCCCTCTAACATATTGATCAAGAATGGCTATTGGCGTTAGCCCAGTGAATACAATGCTGCTCTGCTGAGTTCAGTTCCCCACTGGGCAACTGAATAGAGACAAAACCTTTAGGACTTTTTTGCAGAGTGCTATTTAGCCCCAATCCTAGGTCTAATGACGTCACAGCCAGGCACGGAAGAAGAAAAAAACATGGAAATGTTACTTTTGTGGGCCGCACAAAAGTTTTTTATATATATGTGTGTGTGTGTGTGTGTGTGTGTGTGTGTGTATATATATATATATATATATATATATCTCCAAGCAAAATAAACATGCAGATCAGGCAGGTGTTAATGGGGTACAAGACTAATGCTGGGGTCAGTCTACACAAAATGAGCCTGATCTGACAGAGTTACAGTGTAATGAATGGAAAGAACTCACGTGCATGCTCCACACCGGCATACTCAAACTCTTTGCCAAGAGGCATAAAGACTACAGTTACTCAAACTTCACTGCTGAGTCATGATGAAGTTCACTTCTAAGTTCACTTTCTTTAATAAAACTATACATAACCACTATGTTGCCACTGCCAGGTGCAACAGTGAAGGCAGTCGCAGAAGTTGAAAGATGTCATGCAAAACTATACTGTTCCATGATCAAGACCCTATCACCCTCAAGAGACAAAAATAGTATGTAGATTTGAGAAAGAGCAGAGGACTCTACCTTACACAGCATCATAATAAAAGGAAATATACTCCAGAAGGTCGGAATTAAACTCCAACCTTTCCCACTCTTATTTTCTATTTTAATGGTGATTCAAATCTCCACTTTGTTATTGGGGTAGAGTGATTCAATTGTAATTGATGCTACCATTTAGAAAAGACCTTAAATGACCTTGACAAACACGTCTTGAACTTTAAGGCAGACATGTTTGGATTGTACTCACAGAAAGATGATGTGCAAAATGTGGATGCTGATTATTGTGTGTTTAATTCAAAGTTGCTTAAATAGAGGTGATATACCTCACTAAATGGGATAAAGGCATATTGAGACAAATCCATCCAATTATCCTGTGAAAGGTGATGGTTTCAGTAAAGATTTACTGGCCAGAGAGAGGCACGCTGATTTTGCAAAGACTTAGAAATCCAAAACGGGTGAAAATGAGACATTGAGCAGGGCTGAAGTGTCTGAGAGGATGAGACATCAGAATAAAAGCCTCGGCAGAGGGCAGCTGCACCAATGAAATGGCCCTGGCTCTATGAACCTCATTTATTTGCCTGCATCTGCCTTCCAAACCTATTATGTTTGGAGAGCTGTACATCTTTATGTTCAATTTGACAAAGAGGAACAAGAAGGGAAATGATGCTTCTGCCATCAGTAGAATGCAAACAAATTTGCATGAGACAAGAATATTGCCAGTAGTAGTAAACATTTACAGATTACAACATTTCACGCTGACAATGAATCATGGCTTTTATTTCTTCTCTACAGTTCATTTGCATGCTTAGTGATTTATTCAGCCATTCTCAATGTGATTATGCTTGGAATGACAAGATATTATACTAGATGAATTGGTTTTCACTTGTTTTACCCTTTCATTTGTTTTTTTGTAACACAGTCCACAAACTGTAGCCTTTACCTGAAATCTACACTAAATCTAACATTTTTCAGGCTGGATTTTTCCCTTTAAACCTGTTAAATGTAGCAGTATACCAGCCATATCTGAGCATGATGTGCATGCATATGAGGAGAGCTGAAAGGCTTGGGTCTGACATTTCCCTTAAACTCAGTCTGTCAATTTTAATTTGTTTGATCCCCGAGCAGCATTCATCAACACAATCCAAGCCAATTAAGGTGGAAATGTTGCCTTGAAATTGCTGTTTTAATGTAGTTGCTGAGGCCAGCAAGCTCTGCAAGAAACAATCAACAAGAATCCCTTGTTGAGAACAAGCATTTCCGCTTGACTTCACCAAGTCTTGCACCAGCACACAATCATTACTTTAGGAAAATGCTACTGAGCCCCTGTATGCAGGTGTAAAAATAAAGGAAACAACTACTGTGTGACTGATGATGTTTGTGAGCATGCTGCTGTTCATCATTTCACCCTTCGTTCTGCTTAGTGCCCATGGCATGGGTAGATCTGTGAAGGCACCATTAATGCCGAAAGGTACACAAAGGATTTGGAGCAACGGCGTCTTTTGCAGGGTCCTAGTAAAAGAATTCAGCAACAAGACTGGCCTGTCTATAGTCCAGACCTGACTCCTATGGAAATGTGTGGCCCTCATGAAGCACAAATTATGAAGAGCCTGGACTGTTGAGGACTGAAGTCGAATATCATGCAAGAATGGCAACGAGTTTCACTTTCAGCACTTTAACATTTAGAGTCCTCAGTTTCCAAAAGCTAACCAAGTAATAGTAAAAGCAAAGGTGATGCAGCGGTAAACATGCTCCTGCCGCAACTTTTTTGGAACGCATTGCAGGCATCAAATTCAGAGTCAGTGTATATTACCAAAAAAAAATAAAGATTATCAGTTTGAACATTAGTTTGTTGACCATGTACTACTCAATTTGAATACAGATTGAAAATTATTTTGCAATTCATGGCATTCTGTTTTATTTACGTTTAAAAGTCTTTGGAAACTTTTTTGGAATTGGGGTTGTAGTACCCTACTGAACTGACACTGATTTTCATTGTCGTGAGCACCCACAACTCAATGTTATAACAAGTATGGCAATCTCAGTATTGACAATGCTGGGGTGAATGATGCCAGTGAAACTTCAGCCCACTCAATCTTTTTACTTTCAATTTATTAAAACTGAGGTGGCTGCTTTTAAGCTAACAATACCACTGATTACTGTGTTACTGACAGCATAGTTCAAAGCCTAATTTTCATCTTAATAGCAGGGATAAAAAATTATGGAAGCTCATTGTTGATGAGGGGAAATAATGATGTTCTTCTTTTGATGGTAGTGTTTCGCACATATAAGCTACTTTCTCTGAAAAATGAATATAATTGGAACAACAATAATATTTAAGAATTAAATTATTCACAATTTCAACACACTGGGCGTTTTAAAGGACCAGGTAGAGAGCCAGAGGGAAAACAGATCTTCTGGGCATTTTTCCAGAAATAAGAAAAACATATTTTTATTTATGTGAATGTAATTTTTTTTAAAAAATCCAGCCTTGGAACATGAGCTAACATCATGGCAGGTGGTTCATTGCATATTATTTCAGTGGCCTTTACTGAACACCATTTCCCATAAATCCACACCCCTCATGGCTTAAATGTCACTGGTTTGACAGCCAGCTCAGACATGTCTGTAATTAGAGCAGGACAGAAAGGGTCAGACAGCATAGATGTGTTTTAGACAGCACACATTACAGATGAGATATGTTTCAAGACTTATAGTAGAAGACAATGTTGGTGGAAATTGTAACAATTATAAACTTGCTTGACAGTAAACATTTTGTGCTTTTTATTGTTCGTGACACAGTTTTGTCTTGCGGTAATGCAGAAAACATCAGCTGTCACTGGCTAGTACAACTTTGCTGTAATTGGCTGATAGATGTTGCCTCGAGCATGAAAGAGTCTGTTCCAACCAAGTAGTTTTGTTTCCTAAAGCCAACCAACCTAAAAAAAAGTCAACTACTGGTAAGTCTGAAAATAAAGTCTCCTGTCCTGTCCTGTGTTTGGCTCTACTTCTTCTACATCACCTGGCTTCCTAAAGGCTTTCTTTCTGGCAGAACAAGTACTAGTCAGTCACAGCACAGTAGGGCAGGACTAGGCGGACCAGTTATTACGAATTAAGAAATTATCATTAATACATTTTAAGTTGGAAAGCTATCATTTGTTTTCACCTTGAATACGTTTAGTGCACATAAAATCAACAAACTAACCAGTTTCTGATACAGCGCTTCAAGATTTTTAGTTATACTGTACATTTTATTCTGTATACATAGTATACACTGTAGCATTACATATTTTCATCCAGTATAAACGTGATGATATGTGCACATGGATAAAAGCATTGTCTTAAGATTGGCTGAAAAGAGGAGGTGTCATGGGATTATGGGTTGAAACATTTGTCCAACGTCCGGCAATTCTGATCATTTGGTCCCTGGGCCTTTGGAATATACTAGCTTTGGTCGATGACTGCAAAAATAGAATAACAAAAATGGCTGGTTTATTTATTTATTTATGTTTGCCTTTTCTCACCTATTTGTTCCTTTAATGTACATTAAGCCTATTCAAAAATCCATTTTCATGAACAAAAGTAAAAGAGCTGGAGCTTTACCTTTTGTTTGGCAGCAGAGGAACAAGTCAGAACTATGGAGGGTTTCATGACCAAACTGAAGTAAATTCCTGCTGACTGTAGTGTTTTATACACAGATTTATTTTGCTCAAGTTGCATCAGTGACCAACAGACTCCATCAGTGACTGCAAAAAATACAACAGTATAAATGTTGTTTCTTGCTTCCTCTGTAACATTCTATCTGTCTCCTCAGTGTGTTTGAGTCCATATGAATATGAATATGAAACATTTTAATAATTTCCAAAATTGATCATGCCATATAAATCCTAATGAATCAAATTTCTACAAAGCAACTTCGATTACATGTACCTTCCTCGATGCTGTATGAGCATCTTTCCTGACACTTTCTTTTAAAGTGCAGTTAGACCTACTTTAAACCTGTGTGCCATTTTCTGATATGAAGCAAGTCTTAGAAGAGTCATTATTCTGTATACCGAAGTGGAGGACAAAAGCTTTTAGTTTAAAATGTAATACAGCAATAAAAGAAAAAAAATGTGCAAGACAGAATATCAAGACTCCCATCTCATGTGAGTGTCTCTGCGCAGTTCCTCTACAATTTGTTTGTTGTTAAAAGGCACAATATCTTGCGTGATCATCCATAAAGTCACTTCTGGAAAACAACTCCAAGACAAAATCTACAAACCCTGATGGATCATACAAGCACCTAGTGAGGCATGAAACCTGCCTGACTGGAGAGGAGAAAATAAGACCATGCAGCCTAATGTTTCCATCACCTCAGCCTATCAAATCATGAACGAAGAGAGGAAGGCCATAGCATGAAAGAAGCCATGTAATCACAGCTTGTTTCAAAAGCGCCCCAGGACATCTCTCACAGGAGTGCAGCCTTTATGGAACATGTCAGTGGTCGATAAGACTGTAGCGTAGGAGGCTGAGAACAGTTTGTGGCAGATGAGCTAGTCACTTACAAGGCTTTGTAGAGAAAGTTACTGCAGTAGTGTCATTTCTGCAACATTGTGACTCCAATCTGCGAATTTAGCAGTGAAATACAGGAAATGTGTTGGAATATTACACTCCTCAACCATAAACTGTATGATGTGGAAGTCGTGCAAATCACAAACTGGACAATTTTATAATTTTTTGAGAAATTTCAGTAATAGCATTGCAGTAATGCCCTTTTTGCTTCTCTCGTTTCTCCATTTTCCACCCCAGAATCAAACTCTAAACCAATAACCTGCTCTGCAGCCACTTTAGGACCCACTTTCTATCTTTTATGATGCATTTAAACGAGCCAACAAATAAAACCGGCACCTTGATTTTACAGAAATATGGCTTACAAATGGCATCCTCTTCTTTTGGGTGCCCAGTACATTTTTACAATATATTTTCCAAAACTAAATGAAATCTCTACCAAGATGAGAGAATTACATGATAATGAACAAATATTAAATAAAGTTCACTAACATGTACCAAACCAATGGGGGGATCGACGCAATAAGCAAAAACTAAGCATCTAAAACAATTTGGTTTTAACTAAATTTAGGAAATGCTTTAATTATTGTAAAAGAGAATCCTACGCCAAAGTATTATACCTCCCTCTGGTATGAGCAAGGAAATTAACACGGGTCAAGAAAAAGAGTTCAAGGCAAATTAACTGACAAGTGAGGAGCTGTTTCTAGGACCACTAACAGACCACTCTCTCTTTCTACTTATGTCTTTCTTAAGTAATGCTGTGATGAGAAAGTCTGCTTTATATTCCTGAATGTCTTTGATGCAAGGAAGGTGAATTTTATTCTCATACTTACTTTTTATTCTGCACAACAAGACTAACTAAGGCTGGAGATATACTTGCTTTTAAAATCACGTTCATGTGGGCATGATGTCTGCCTGGTGTATCCTGAGCCTCAAGTCTCAAGTGTTGGTTGTGCACATCCCCAGAACATAATGCTTCAGGTACACAAGATGCATTGTGCACACAAATGGCAGGGGCAGTGTTGGAGCATGTATGAGGATGGTAGCAGATGCCTGTTGCTAGAAAGTGGAAGGTGATGGCAAGCCTCTCTGCTGAACTGTCTGGCTCACTGTGTGTAGTATGTAGTAAAAAGGCAACTAAGAGCAATTACCACACAGCCAGTTGTCTACGCAAACACATAATTAAAAAGCAAGTATATCTCTGGCTTAACTGCACCTAAAGGCATCGCAGTACTTTGAGATGCTAACACGCTCACAATGACAATGCTAACATGCGTTTGTTGAGCAGGGATGATGTTTCAAACTGGGGATATTTCATTCTCAACCAAAGTGGTGGACCATTGCCTCTGCTATCCACACCCTAGCCTGCCTAAAAATGTCCAACAGGTCCCTTGAGGAAAAGTTGCACCCATCACAGCAAGATTAATTAAATCAGCTGACTTCACAGAGTCTGTTTGAAAGGCACCCTTACAAGCAACACATTACAATTTACAATTTGGACATTCAGCAATTTTATCCAGATCAATTTCAAATAAGTGCAACAGTAAATTCCTCAACTATCAGCACGGCAAACAGCCACATCAAGATGAATTCAGAGTGAAAATGGCAGTGAAAACAATTAATGTACACAAATCAAGAGAGTAAGTTCAACAGCAGAAATAGATACATGACTCAGAGTCAATTCCGCTGTTTTGTGAGAGCGCTCTCTCTCTGTAAAAGGAGCTACTCAGGACATGGAGGGCTTGTATGTTTTCTCAGCTGGTGCTCCAGATTCTGTTCTTCACATGTGAAAAGCATCATATGGATGTGCATTGAGCTCCAGGTCATCTGGCTCCTATCTGTGAGGATGCTCTTAGGTTGTACAGTTCAAACAGCACAGACCTGTTCCCTCTGAACAAAATGATTTGGAGCTATTTGCTTGTGAATGTGGCTGGCAGTGTGTATTAGCTGTGTGTCGAGAGAGTCAGGGCTTTTGATTCAACCTTTCCATCCTCTCTTAGGTCTGAAGAATCTAACCTGTTGATCATACAATGAAAAAAACTTTTATGCAAGTAATAAATATTGATGTCATTCATCAATAGTGCAAGCACCATTACTGCTTGTGTAGCATAATCACACAAGCACGAATGCATCATTGAGACATTACCAGATCATTCAAATATTTGCACCTGAATAAGTTGCTTCAGAGCAAAATATGGATAAGAAACACAAAACCAAAACAGCTCGAACAGAGGAGAACTGTGTACATTTCCTATCTACTTGATGGGAGCAATGCCAGGTGTTTGTGTGTGTGTGTGTGTGTGTGTGTGTGTGTGTGTGTGCGTGCGTGCGTGTGTGTGTGTGTGTGCGTTCCCGTCATATTGCTGACAGGGTGAGCAGCTAGGAGCCTTGCTGACCTTGGCTGTACCTTTCTCCTGTTGGCAGATAAAGGAAATGTTGCTGAGCAACAGCAAAACCTTTTGTTTCCCACAACTCATTTTTGGAACAGAAATGACCATTTGTGCAATTTTTTGATTAGACTCTTGATTCTATGTTCACAAGTGTTTTTCCCACATTTTCTTAACTTTTGATAAATCACACAGCTTGATGACTAATTCTTGATAAACAATGGGGAGGTGAAATTTATGAAGTGGGGGGCAGAAAGGAGGGAGGGTTATCTATACGTTTTGTTGACAGTAGTGATGGATCTTTTGACTTCTTCTCACTCCAGATTTATTTTGATTTTATTCTCTTCTTGTCAGATGTATCATAAAACGTGTATTTAGCAACTACATTTCTTGAAAATGTGGAGCAACCACATCATTTTATGTATCATTGACTTATTTTTGCCATAAATATAACACGCAACTTTTTCAAGGGGTGCATCCAAAGAAAACATTATTAATTCAGGGAAGGGCCTTGCTCTTTGATTAGATTAGATATAAGATTCAGCCCACCCAAATCACTTTTGGACAGTCCCTAAAGTAGAAACTGACACACTAAAAACATTCATAATGACCAATTTCACTTTCTTATAATCAGTCATCTAATGAGTTCAAAACAGCATGTTCACTTCATTCTAACCTTAAATTAAACAGTAGTTATTGGGCACTTTATTGTGAACGCCTGAATAGAGGTACCCACAGCAGAGTGCTGATGATTTAAAGGCTCACCTTCACATGAGAGCAGGCTTCACACATGAGCACTGAACTGATAAAAAAAGACGGGAGCAGGTGAGCAGTGGAGAGCCTCTTTCATTTAGCTGACCAATAACAGCTAGATGAACATTACCTTGATCAGACCTCTACACAGTCTCCCTCTATTAGATTCAAGGCCATATACCAGGTTCAACAAACCATGCATGTGCATGCTGACATAACATCCAGCAACAATAACCAAGGACTCCGAGAAAAAGCTTCATTTGTAATGTAGTGAATCACTTCTGGTCTTTATCAGATTTCAGCATAAACTGAGCTTATTTAGCAAATATGTGGAACAATAGGACATCTCATTTTCGTGGCTAATGTTGACTATAATGTTGCTGTTTTCGTTTTTGTTTGTTATGGGTCCTTTTGCAGCTCTAGCTGGGTGAAACGACTTCTGATCTGGAATGATGACCTCAGTCCATGGCCCTGTACTTTCTGCCTCTGGTTGTTCTCTGGCAATGTCTTGTCAAGTCCAGGAAGTGCATTCTTATACCACTCATCACATGTACAATAGGGAGGTGATCCCGGTGGGAAGCATGGGACTGACACAGGCCTTTCAGGTTCATGTACAGTGGGTGGTTAACATTCGCCTATTACAACATTTTGCTCAAGGAAAGATGTTTTTTTTTTTTAAACCCATCCTGTATCTGACTTCAAGTAAGTGTTGACTTTTTACAAAATACGCAACAAAGACCACAAATCTAAAATTCCCCAGAAAAATATTTTGTCTCCAACAACTGCAATGCATGGGGCTTTAACACTGGAGAATGGGGGTTGCATAATAATGACTGCCACTGTCTGAAAAATATAAATAATAACATGCATTAACTGTGTGTTCAGGCAGAAAGTGAAAACAAACATGAGTTTGACCTCTGGACAATTTGTCTATATTTATTCGCCCCAGACAGCCAATAGAACGGCTGTGCAGCTGTTAGCTGTAAGCTCACAGTGTGTATGGGAGTTTGCCTTTGCATAATGTTTGTGTTCAGCTTGGCCTGACTGAAGTCAGAAATCATCCGGAACTCCAGTTCTTTCTGTTAACACCTACAGCTTTTCTCCTTTGTCTTACTGTCTTTGTATGTTGATGAAGTAGATTCATAAAGCCTCTAATTTACCGCCTGAGTTGAGACATTCTGAATTTCGCATATTTTTGTGCTCCCATCTTGTTGCAATCAGCTCGAAAATTTACCTGAATTCTTTACTCACTCACTCACAGTAAAGGTCAATTCCTTTGCCTTTCACAGACAAAACAATGATGATTCTAATCCACTAACAGAATCTGATTTTCTATCCAAACACTTAATAAACTACACCTGTTATCTTTTCAGTCTCACAAATGTGTTTATGGTGACCTCTCAGTTCTGTCGAGCAGACCTCCGTCTGCTACCAACAGGAATGATTTGTTATATGACAGTACTTTCACAAGGCTATAGCGTTTTCAAAAACCGTTACATATGACCACAGCACTGACACTAACACTCTCTGTCAAAATGACTTTTTTGCTCAAAAACAAGACATGTTGTCTCAGGAATCTCCTTCAGCCTGAAGGTTAGTTATTTCTTTATCAAATAGACAAATCAAAAAATGTCAGAATGGAGCCGGGCTCAAGTCTGGACATGCTGAATCCCCTCCATCACAGACTACACCTAATAGAATTCCTCGGGACATCTTCCAAACACACACTAAATTGACAGATAATTGCATGGATGTGTGGGGCAGGTGGCATCTCATCCACAGTCAAACAAACCTGTTTGTCTGGCTCCTTGATATCATTGACAGTATCACCTCAAGTAACTCTGCACAGCCCTCAGGGGCCACCACTCTTAGCCTCTGTTCCTGCAGTGTTTGGCATTGTATGTAACTATATATGATTACATAAGTCTGTCCTGGTTGTGTGTTGTCAGAGTAGTTCTCTCTATAGTTCACCCAAAGAGAGATTAAGCAGCAGAACGATAAAAGTTAATGCAAAGAGAGCACAGTCTGTGCCTTGAGTAAGACCAAACATATTAAACACGAACATTACATTTAGTTTGACCTTCACTGGATCAATAGGGAATGCCAGGACAGAAATAAGTTGAGTCAAATTTTGGAACATGACCTTTGACTGAAAATGTTTTAATAATTTACTGCAAAGTCTATTCAGACAATGCAATTTCAGGAGGTTTTGTCTCAGCTTAGATCCATTACCTTATAAAATGGAAAAGTTCTATTCACAAGATCGCATCCTCTCAGACTACCGTGAAAAGGGAGGCAAAAATGAAAAGTTGGTACAGGTAACCCGTGTTATCTATAAAACGTGGGATAACCCATGCTATCTGTACCAAGAACAGCTGCTGTAATTGCCACTGACAGCAGTTTCTGCTGAGTGGAGAACTGGCCTGTCCAGCTGTGTTTGCTCATAAATCACCACATGTATTTGTCTCATTGCACAGACTGTTTATGCATGCATTATAATCTCTGGCCAGCAACGTCATGAGTTTGGCTGCTCCAACTCACTACGAGTTTTGACAGCCTTAAATACCCAGAAATGATGTAAAGAGCAAATTAGTGAACACTGTTAAACTGAAATGTCCTCTTGAAATGTGCACTAATCAATATCTTTATATAAAAATGACAAAACTGACTATGAAAGGTGTTGCTTGAAGTGACAAACACATAAAAAATAATCACCTGGCTCTGTAGTTCCACTCAGTTCTACTGAACATTTTGTTGCCTTTCAGGTCACTGTTTTCTCTGGGTCAAGCTCCACCAATAATACAGGCAGACACATTATGATGACCGCCTCTCAGTGGCTATTGACTTAGACAGTATGCTCCTCATCTTCTAAACTCCATTTCGCCATTGGGAGTGAGTGGACTACTTTGCACAAGTTAGCTTAATTCACCAAGTTAAATGTGAAAATATTCTGGCTTTGCACGCTGCCCGTGCCCAACTTTCCTCTCTTCACACTTCTTCTATCCCCTCCTGCCCTGTCTTCATCGTCCCCAGAGTCTGAATCGGAGTCACTGTGACTGAAATTCAGAAAGTGGTATTCAAGTCCTTTTTTACCTCTGGAGGAGGTCCCCCCCCCCCCCCCCCCCCCCAGACCCCGCTCTCCATTGTGCCACCCCTCTGTTCAAACCAGTGTTACACCCATGACCTGAGGTGCATTTTCCTCTGGATGCAGAACTGGCTCACAGTGTATTTAAAGTGTATTCATCCCAAACTCTCACTTGGGGAAACAGGCTTTGAAATGTTATGTCCTGTGGTGAGGAAGGGGACGTGTTCTTTTCCGTTTGATGATAAAATGGGAAGGACATACAATCTTACATAGGACAGCCTTATCAACAGTAAGGTCAGTCTTCATTTTGTCATCATATTGTAAACCGAACATGACATCTAACACAGTTACATCTATTGTACTGGGCCTCATGAAACATGCTTTACTGATAATTTGCTTAATAATGCAACATTTCTTCGTGACATTATAATAATTGCAGGCAATTTTTTGAATGACATTTATGTATTCAGAATGGGCCGAATACAGAATCATGTTCTGCATTGGCTTATTAAAATGACTCAGTATGGCCCTGCCATTTCATTTTGCGTATATGACCTTTTTTCAATTACATCACAGGGATAATTACCCAAGGAGGAGCGTGAAGAAAGGTCACATGAGTGCGAGGCTCCGTACTTGATTTTCCTAACAACAATGCTTCATTGTGAGCTGGCACAAGCAACTTTTGTGGGTTTTTTTTTTCATCATTTTGATAATCCAAAAGGTAATTTATTTAATGATACTCATCACCAAGGCAGCACCTGGGAACAGTTAGAGTGTGTTTTTGTGAGAAAAGGCAGGCATGAGTTCTCCACCTTAGCTGCGACAGAACCAAGACAAGACTCGGCATAAGACAGTAGTCAGCAACACGTTCAGCGACTTCACACAAAAGCCTAACAACTGCCTCACGCCAGAGGGATTTATCCTCTGGAGGCCATGAATGTCTGTCATATTTCAGTATGGATCAAAGAGGAATGGGCCAACATTGGCATCCCCTGTGCTATACAGCTACTGTGACGAGAAATATGTAGCTTTGTTTCAGTTCTTTAACTTAACCTGCTTGATTTTTTCCATTAATTTATTTACATTTTACACTTAGTCTATCCTTTAACATCACTATATTTGGTTTTTGACTGATGATCCTCTGAGGTTCATGTCCTTGTCTTGTCATCGTCTTCAGTTTGTAATTTACCATGTGAGATTTCATGTTAATATCTTGCTGCCATACATTGGCAGTGTTCGGGGGGAAGTTCTCTGTTTGATAAATGAAACATTCACACCTTTTTACTGAACTTCATTAACATGATTAACAGTTTTCTAGACTAGCAAGTGCAGCCACTGCATCACTGCTTCTCTCCCAGTTCCAGCTTCCCAGAAGAGTTGCCTGTCAGCTATGCTGCACTGGTACTTTTTCAGTATGAGGAGGGAGTGCTGGGAGGCAACACTACCTAATTGGCTTTTATGACAAGAAAGTTACTTGATGCCATAGTAATCAGGGCTTTTAGAAGAAATGAAAACGACACAGCCAAATTGAAGCTACACTGGATAAGTCCATTGTGTTTTATCATCAACTTGAGTGGAGGGCAATGCAGCACTAGTAACAACCCTCTACTGCTTTCTCCCACTGTGTAGCTGTGCTAAGCCCACTTAAAGGTTTCTCTGCTTTTCTCTACGGGATTTTTTTTTTTTTTTTTAATAAAAAAAGCACATATTGTTCATCACATGTGAAACAGCACTTCAGACCTGATGAATTCAAATATTCTTTCGGTAAATGTGGTTTACAACTTACATATGGAAAGAACAATGATACCAACATGTAGGTTATCAATTAAAACATAATTGCACGTGTGCTCCTTAATTACTGACTGAATGTTCATTTACAAACCCTGCTATATTTGTTCTTTGCAAGTGAGTATGAATCCCTTCATCTTTGTCTGCTGCGACACACTAAAGCATGCTCTGGTCATACATTAATACAATGTAGACAGATGCAATCATAAAGAGGACATAGTATTTTTTAGGGAACTGGGTAAGGTAATGTGGAGGGTTTTAAGGGCCAAAGCTAAATATATATATACATAAATAATGATATAATTCAATGCTTAAATAAATTAATAAATAAAGATATAATTACATGATAAAATGCTCGAATACATAAATTAGTCAATATATAATTGAATGCGTAAATGTCACCATGAATTAGAAATAAAATGAGACAATAAATATACATATGTTATTTCTATTTGTGTGTTTATTTCTTTATCTTTTCTTTATGTATATATATACTGCATACACTTCATTCAATAACCGTTGGACTCAGGGGGGCAGAGTCTGCAGTGGATGTTATGTCGGCTAGAGCTGAGCAGATGTTAGTAAGATGCTAATAAACAATAGTGTTTGATTTTAGATATACTTTCTAGCTGTGTTTCTGCATGAATTCTTTGAATTTATGTTATAATTTCCATTATTGCAAGCTTCAGTATTAAGAAGTCTATATGTCTATGTATTTTGATTAAAATGTCTTGTTCTTAAATATTTATTAATGACATATTAATTTGTTAATATGCTGAACATCTCCTGATTCAACACATTTCATTTTTTCAAGTTTTTCTTATGCAAATAAAGCTGGTCTGAAGGAAAGGTGCAGTGGTTTGTAGTCAGTGCAGATCGTACAGCTGGGTAGCAGGCAGAGATGACTGACAGCTTGGATTTCTTCCAATAGCTTTTTTCCCCCCATTCATTTCATTCATCAGGTTAGACTGTCATATTTCTTAGGTTTATTTTGTTTTGTTTTGTTTTGTTTTGTTTTGTTTTGTTTTTTGCTAATTAGGCAATCAATCCAAACTGATCCTACATGTTGGGTATAAAGTTTCCACGTATTTTTTCTTTCCTTGTTTTCATAGGGGCTGATGGTGATTAACAGACATCAGTTATAGTTGCACAGTGGGAGGCTGCTCATTGAGAAAACTTATTTCAAGTTTGTATGCCCGCTATTATCACTATTATTAATACAATCAGCATTGCATCGGCAGGAGAACTAGAAAACCACTCACTTAACCTTTTTTTTGAAAACCACTCACCTAACAGACACCTGTGGCTTAATACAGATACCTCTTAGATCCAATATTTCCTGTTGCGACTAGAGAAACCCTTTTCCCTTGAGAGCTGTGAGCACAGCTCTGCATTAAGGTCAGCAGATAAGCCTGACTGTTTACTCGAAAAATGCTTCAAACTCAATGTGTAGCTCTGTGGTTTAGACTATGATTAGGTTTGTCAGAATTTCTACGGCTGATTTTATGATCTGAATATGTTGTTTTCTGTGAGAAACAGAGGAGAAAGTTACCTCAGGGAGTGATGCCACTCTCTATTAATACAGGGACCAACATGTAAAGGTGTGATCTAGCTTGACAGCCGGAAAGGGAACAACCCCTCTTACTCTCAGGTCTGTGGTTTACTCGCTGCGCTCCACCTGAGTCTTCATGCCCAGAGCTGCTCACACTCACTTCACCCATCCATTCCCGTCAGTGGCCCTAGTGGAGCCTTAGGGATGAGGCGAGTTATTTTGGATCCACATTGGCTTCTGTTGGAGTGGTGAGAGTCCGAAACTCCTCCATTCCATCCCTCTATCACTTAAGCACCTCATGAACTGCACTCCTCATCTCATCATTTTATTGATTACATGTGACAGATTATAGATTGTCACTTTGATAAGCCTGTCACTTATGATTAACAAAGTGACAAGCCCAAGGTGACGATCATAATATCCCTCTTTGCAGACACTGTGTGCAGCCAAGCCAGGGCTGCATTTGTGTTTGCAGGTCTGACGTTAACAGCCAGCAAAGCTCCGTGTCAAAACCTCTGCCCTTTAAGCCCCCCATTAAACCCTGCAGGTGCATGGCCACCCACAGGCAGACGGGCAGACAGTAGGGGCAGCAGACAGCCAGTCAGGGAGGCTAGAAGGTAGAAAGACGAGTAAGCACGTAAGCAAGCATAAGTGCGGTACAGCAGGCTCCTGACAAAGAACATTAACATAACCTTGTTCTTCTTGCTGCCTACACACCTGATTAATGAGGACAAGCCCGCTGGATGGCTGAGTGAGGTGAGGTAGACAAAGAGAGATGGAATAAAAGCGAGACAGATATTAGGGACAGAGAGAGTGAGGCAGAGAGAGGACTTTGGAGATAGCAGACAGAAAATCAATTACCAGGCTTAGACACAGTGATCCGACTTTCAAAGCTCTTCACTTCAGAAGTTTGAATACGCTCAGCTCTTTTCTAGACAAGCGTTCCGTCTGTAATATCATCTTAGATTCATTAGGGATTCAGTGTGATGATTCACATGTGAAAAAAAAAACTCTCTCCTTTCAATAATACAGATTCTCACTGTTGGTGAAACAGAACAGTTCTGCTTTGTATGAATGCCAGCCACAGTGATTAAGCATCCACATAATTACATGTCACCCCGCTACATGATTTAATTCTTCACAAAACTACAGCAGTGGAAGAGGTATTCATATCTTTTATGTAGCAATACCCCAGTGTGGGAAAAGTCCAGCATTCAAAATTTTACTTAAGTAAAAGAACTAATTTTACAGAATAACCCAATTCAGAACCATATTATATTATTGGATCATACTTATTGATTCATTAAGGTGTACATCACCTTAATATTGCAGCTGCACATTGTAAATGAAGCCAAAGGCATGTAGGATTTTTTTTTTTTTTTTTTTTTTTTTTCGTGAAAGTAAACTTCTTCATATGTAATTTTGATGAACAAAGACTTTTTAGGCATTTAATCAGTGCCTGGACTACAATTTTGAGGTAAAGGTATATTAAAATTCAAAGACAAATATCATACTTTTTATTCCACCACATTTATTTGCCAACTTTAATCACAAGACAATGTTAAAAACTTGATTTTCATTGGAGTTGCTCTTTAAGTACAGTACTTGAGTAAATGTACTTAGTTCCACCACTGCAAAACAGTGTCTTATGTCTCATGAATTACCTGCTTGTAATTGTATCAAGTAAAAAAAAAAAAAAATGATGGATTGAGAGATTCATCATTTATTACAGTTTCCATTCTCAAGGCTCAGTCACATGACAAACAGTGGGTCAAAACATGTTACTGGTACCTGGTAAATTTACCCCAGTAACTTTGCCGCTGCTATATTGACTGGTTAGCTAACATGCTAGTTAGCACTTGTCACAATCACCCTGTGAACGATATTTTCTCTATATTGTACATTTTATGTTCCCTCTGTCATGTTGTTACCAGGAGTGCAGATTGTTAAAATCAATAAAAAGTTATTAAAAGTGTGTAGGGGGGAGCTCTCCAAATGACCTTGCTAACTGTCATTTAGAAAGATTGTTGGCTAGTCGAGTTCACACAGTCAAAAGACATGGCTGCACCATCGACTCCTGTCTCGTAACTGTATGCAAATGGATTTCTTCTGTTGAAACATTATGAATTTAACCCAATTTTAATCCCAAAGTGGTCACAGCCAACAAATTTAGGCTTCAGGCCAAATTTGTTGTAGGCTTGCAGTTTGAAGGGGGTTGCGACACCTGTTTAACTGGCCAAAGTGGTTGTCGGACAGTTGGATGGATTTGTGAAATATTGACCTCCCATCATTCAGTTTGAGCCATGATGCCTATTCCCAGTGATGCCACTTCAATGCCCTTGTGAGTGTACACAAGCCAACAATACCTGCGTTTCTATCCACCCATTGTTATGCACATTTTCAGTTTGTGCTTAAAAAAACCTCAGTGGAAACACCAAAAAATTGAGAAAACAATCTCGTCATATTGTAAAAAGGTTTTTGCACTTGTTTGAGGTGCAAAGTAAAGTATCAATCAAAGCAAAATGCGACAAAGTGGAATGAAAACAGACTTGGTGAATCGTACATGAAGCATGTGAAAAATAACAACAGACTTAAAAATATGATGAGTGATGAGAAGACTGTGATGTTCCACAAATGACTGCATGAAACAAACAAATGTCATACGTCCATTGTGTTTTCTACTTTGTTTTTTACCATTTGAAGTTTGACCACAGCTCTTTTAAGTTAATGTATTTAATATAATCTTGTTGTGCGACTAGAAAACTGGGGGCACCTACAGTTTATCTTAACTTATTTTATCTAAGGATCCACCTGATGGACTCTTCAAATTCAGGATAAGAAGGCTACGTTTCTTGGCCGCATTTGTAGGATCGTTGGAAATGGGATCACTTTGTCATGCACTCTTATTCCTCAAATGCAGCCTTCAAAGGATGTGGCCCTTGAATTTAGACCCAGCTAAGGTGTTGCTAAGCAATTGTTAACATTCTCGACCTTGAGGCTAATGTTAGCTGGCACACTACTGTTGACAGATATTAAAACTGACATTTAAAATCTTACCTCCAGTTCTTGTTGAAGACAACCTGTGCTGATCGTATCTCCCCAAACATTTTCTCATCCAGACTCACCTCACTGCAAAGCATTACTACAGCAAGTTGTTGCACCATGTCAGTGTTAGTTTTGTGAACATCTGCTTCCCCATGAGATCATGTGAGTAAGGTCATGTGAGACAGCGAATTGCTCCGCCTAGCACAATAATCTTAATAATATGTAACATGTCATACATCATTTTTTTGAAATCTTGCGATGTGTACACGTTTGAGATTACAGAGAACATCTCTGAAGTCTCCGGTTAAGATTTTAAAACTCTCTAAATATAAATAAAGATCAACAAGACAACCAAATACCAGCAGTATGTTAACTTTAAGACAAAGACTGAGGATGGCAATCAACAGGAGAGCAGCACTTTGGCCAATTCAATCCTCTATAAAAAAAAAAAGTAATATATTTCCAAGCCAAGCTGAGGTTCTCCAGCTGTGGACTGTGGTGGTAAGTTTCGACGCGGGGGGGGGGGGCTAGTGCGGGGGCTGCTCAGCCTCAGTTTGGCCCAAATTGGATGGCGTGACAGAGGAAATGTCAGCCACTGCTGAGCCCCAGAGAGCTTGGGGTCTTGCTGGCATGCAACAGTGAAATATAGATCTCTACTCGCTGCCATGAGAACAGCAGACAGTAGTCAAGTATTCACACCCCCAACGCATGGAGTAAATGAAAAGACTCTGATCAATACGTGACAAGCCACTGAGAAAAGATTTTTTGTAGAAATATCAAAATAATAGCTAACTTCAACCAGCATATGCAGGGTTCTCCAAAGCACAGACCAGGATGTGAATGAAGCCTTTCACTGCTATTTGCTGTGACCGTATGAAGCAATACAATTACATAGCAAGCATCCACATCTTCAGCAAAGGTTTTCAAAAGAAATATGACATTTACATTTCACATGAGGTAGCACATACGGAGCTACACATAGTTCGCCTGTTTACTCTCTTCATTTCACTAATGCATACACATTAATAGATGTTTGCCATTTTTGCTGCAAATGAGCTGTCAGCCTCACCCAACCTTGAGAAGACGTGGGCTTATCACAAAGTAAGTGACAAAATAAAATGTTAATGGAGGGCAGGCCAGGCACAGGGGGGCTGCCGGAGCTCTGATCACACACTTAACACTTCCTCATCATTCAGAGCTGTCGTGGTTAAGGCAACAGTGTCGACAGAAATGTGCCTTATTGTTTTTCTGATGGCTTTTTTTAAGGATTCTGAATAGAAAGAGCTCAGTAATGATAGCAACAATGGCTTTGTTTGTAGTAATGTGTGTACTACTGGGTACACTTTAGGGACTTGCAAAACAATAGTTAAATGTCAACAATTCATAATACTGCCTGTTGTTCATGCTAGATGTGTTTGTTATGTAGTAGGTAATTTCTAATTGGATATTATTAATTTAAATAACAGTACCGGTTATTACAACCCATATTTCCATTTATTGTTGGATGCAGTAATTATGAGCAAAGGAGTAAGTCAGGTGACATAGTGTAAAAAGCAAGAAAGTCCACTGAAGGGAAAGGTGGGGTGGATGGAAGGGTCAGATAAACACAGGACTTTCTCCCAGGAAACCGCTCTTCATGTCCCATGTGAAGCTGAAAGCCAACGCTGACCCTGTTCACATATAACAGTAACATACTTATTTAACCCATGGTCTTTTCTTAAACCCGACCAAGCAGTTTTGTTGCCTAAATCTTATGAAGTAAGTTTGGCGCCTAAGCCTTAGCAAACTGCAACCATTTCACAACGTTAATGATGAGGATGAATGTCTAATACGACGATCACCTCTGCTGGTACTCTCAACAGTGATATATGTCATTTTGGGTCAGTATTTATTGTTTTGGTTTTAGGCTTTTAGATATGAGGATGTGTCCGAAGGTCAATATCACTTTCAGTTCAATATGAAACTGCTACCAGCAGCCGGCTAGTTTAGTTTATCATGAAGTCTGGAATCAGCTGTATGACACAACATAACAAAATATGTTTACCTTAATCATTGATTGTATTTTGTTTGTTTAATCTGTAAAAATTACAAGTTGGGTTTTCCCACAAGATATGCAGGCTGCTTCCCCCAGTCTTCATATTAACCTTCAAGAAATCAATTAAACGTATGTGTCCCATGTGTCTTTAAGCAAGGAAAGTACACACCATGTTTAAAAGTAATGAATTTCCATCTAAATAGATAGCAACAGATAGACATTAACAAGAGCAAAATAGAATTTATTGTATTTTTGAGCTATCTCAAAATGCGGTGGGATTTGAGAGTAGCCACTGAAGATAAGGGCCTTGGAAAGAGTGAACACAAGCAGATGTGTCGAGGACTAATCTGATCGCATGTTGCTTCTTGAATTTGATACAGGCTGGCAACTGCACTCCTGTATGATAAGTGTGGCATTGTGATTGTGATGACAAGTGTCAAGAGCAGTTCAAGAATCAGCAGAGACACCTGCTAAAGGGGCTCTCTCACATACACATGAGCTCAATTCAGCATCAGTGATAGTGACGCCATGACATTTATTCTCCGACAATGAGCTTTTTTTTTTTTTTTTTTTCAGAAATCAAGGCTGGAAAAAGCTGTGAATGCAGAATGAGAGCAGCAGAGGAGGATCAAGAGAGAGTGTTATCAGCAGCATCAGGAAATGAGCAACAAGAGAGGCAAACACAGGTGAATCTGCTCAAATGGTGCAGAGCAGCTGGCCGTAGTGGACTCCATCCTCCTCTCAGAGCAGACAAGCTGTGTGCATCCCAATTCGTGTGACACATGTAACAACCAACAAATCCCATGGGGCGGTTTTTGAAAATGTTGGTTTGTCAGTGGAGTTGTGCTGGACACTTTTTTGAACTGTGTAGGAGGAGGATGCTCTCTCAGCCTGCATGCTGAGCAGCACACAAGGTTGCCAAAGCTCTTGTACGTGGCTGGATTGAACTGCGTGGTACTGCCATAAAATCTATATCACTGCCTTGGTATTTTTTGTGGCTGATAATCTTTGTATAAGCATGTTTTCTTGTGGAATTAAGAAAGATATACTTTAATTCCCCCCTCGCAAAAGGCATTAGAAATGGACAGACAAATGGAAAACCTGAGCCTCTATTCCCCACCAGCTGTAATATATTAGATTTCATGTCATCCCACTCCTATATAAATACAGTCCATTTACTCCCGGGGTGCAACAGTGGCAGTGATTAGAGTGCCCAAATACATCTATTCCATCCACAGTCACTGTGTTGCTTTTCACTGAGAGAAGACTTTAAGATGAAACAAACACACACTAAGAAAGTGAGTGCATAAGAAATGAGATCGTTGTATAGGGGTTTATCTTCATGATAAACCCCTATACATAGGTGCCATTTCATGAAGGGTGCCCCATTATCTCCTAATGCATTATTCATCAGTAAATCACAACAGTCCATGCTGTGCTGCAAGGATTCCATGAATAAAATGTTACCATCAGTATGCTTACACACTAACATTAGATAGCACTTCCAAGCAAAAGAATCATGTGTCAGTTAACATCATAAATTGATCGACTGCAGCTTTGTCAACAGTTCTTCAAATTAATTTGCAGCAGAGATCACTATGAGGAGATCTTGGGGAATGCCCAGCCAATCAGAGCCCTTGATGGAGGCATGGAAGCATTTAATTATATCATAATGGGAATTATTGCTTAGCATCAACGGCATTGTTTTATGCATGCATGCAAACACACATGTACCCAGACTGTCTAATACAAACGGCTCTATGAGAGACTGACATTAACTCCACTCACAGTAGATTCAGATCACGACTTTCTGAAACAGCATCCGTCTCACCACAGCGCACATGGACCTCAGGCTTCAACACAGACTGCTCTCTTTACCAATTTGCCTGATTTACAGCTCCTTATAGCAGCTGTGATTCAGTCTAAATAAACAAGGAGCAGATGGCCACTTGGAGACACAAGTGTCAAGATGCTGGGATGGACACAACATGAGACACATGAAGAGACTCAAGACTGCTGTGCGAGAGCACGCTAATGTATGCATGCACACAGATTACTCGCAAACAATGGCAAACACACGCAAACATATCAGGTCTGATTAGCCTTTTGACTGAAAATGGAAATCAGATATAAACTCTACTTTGATGCCCAATCCAAGTCAAAATGTTGTCTGTATTTAGTAGTAAACTACATTCTTTATTAACTTTTATGACAACCACCCATCTCTGGGTGTCAACCTCTCAAACTTTGGTATTGGAACACGCACAGAAGCCAGAGCAATGCTTGTCTGCACATCCTTTTTTCGACCCATTATCCTGAAATACTAACTTAAAGCCCTGTGGAGTTTTCTTTTAAACAAACCAAAACATATTATGTGTTTCCTTGAGGTCTAACAGTTCAATGCATTTCCTTTCTCATTGCCAGTTTTAAAAGTATTTTCAATCCTGAATTGTTTACATCCATGTTGACTAGCTTGTGGGTCTTCTTCTGATAAAAACATTGCTCCATATCACCCTTTGTGAGCTCAAAATAGCAAATCAATGTCACTGACCTTGTGGTGTTGAAAAACCCTTTGAGAAACACTTTCTAAGCTTATAGAAACTGAGGTCATCATACTCAAAAGGGGGATAAAATTTGATCAAATTTTATTGAAAGACTATCAAGTCTAACCAATCTGACATCCACAACATCCAGGAGTTTCACAATTAAGTGTGTCTTTTTATCTGCATTGATCTGTTAGCATTTCATGCTGAAATCAACAGTTAGTCATTATCACTGGATGTAATCAACTCCACTGCCCTTAATGTCATTTCACTGCATTTTCTAAACCTGCAAAGCTTGAGTTTGTTTTGCCCTCTTCAAATTTTATTTACTTACAGCAGTGAAAAGGCACTTTTATTTTATTTACATTTTTTTCTCATGTATGTATGATTATCACGCACACAGTCAATGCATGCATAATTTCAATGTCCTGGACACTTGCCACAGCCCAGGCTCTTCCTAAATCACAAAGGCCACACAGCTACCTGAATTATTCAAAGAAAACAAGTAGTTCATACATTATTGAGATGCACTTGTCTTGCTCATTGGTTTAATAGTATTTCTTCTTTTTATGTCCAGAGGGACTGCAGACAGTAAGCAATAAAAATGTATATACAAAATATGCAAAATAAATGAACAACTAAATAAATAAATGCATATACAGAAAGACAAAGATTGTCGCTCATTTTGTGACACTGAAATGAAAGTTTTGTTCCTGCCAGCTGTTCTACTGGTCTCCATCTCCTCTCTGTCAAGAGCTTTCAACTTTAAGATCTTCAAGTGGGTCATGGGGTGGGTGGACGGGTTGGCTGGAGCAGATTCTCACATGGAGAATTGGTGGTTAATTATGGGTGCAAAAAGGAAATGATAACCTCATTAACTGCCTGCACTGCTTTCACATTTTATCCATAATACTCCAATACTTATGTCTCACAAGGCTTCAACAGATATGATCTCGTGTTTTGTAAGAACTATGTAACAGCTTTTTGCATTTACAATTTCCTTCTTACCTCTTTAAAGCACTCTAGTCATTATCTGCATCAAATAACCATACAGTATGAAAATGATGGCTTGCAGTGACAAACCCAGAGAGAATAATTGAATGAATCTTGACTTTTCTTTTCGGTTTGTTATTTGTTGCGTACGTTGCACATATGAGGTATTAAAGAGACTCAAAATTTTTTGTTAGGTACAAACATAATTCAAATGGGGTTGAGGCGAATCATAAAAGTCCTGAATAGATAGTGTGCTTTTTTCTGCAGGGAGAATGAGGGAACATGATTTAAGAGTCATAGTTCTGTAATCTGATTGAAATTAGAGTTTAAAAATGAACTGAATTATTTTATAGCATCTATCTTCATGTAGCCTAAACCATTCCCTCTTCATGTCTGTCACATTACAGCACCTTCACTCTGTTGACATGCCTGCCCACAATTTAGCAGTTCTGATTGACCTCACTGCCTTCATCACCGTTTTTTTTTTTTTTTTTTTTTTTTCCATATCAGGCAGTTTTTTTCAGCAACAAAGTTTCAATAAACCAACTTTACCCTTCCTGCTCAGAACCAAGCAATAGACAAGAAATAAGCTGACAGCTGGTGAACACAGTGGAGCATTTATGAATTTATGAGCCAGATATTTCCTTCAGCAGTTGGTGGAGACCAAAATAGAGCTTTAAGGTGAGTGAGTATTGGACTTCATTTGTCAAGTGGAACCAAACATGACTCTAAGTGAAGGCTTGTGAAGGCTCCATGTCTGCTGGATGTGAAAACCATCACCATATAAACTTCATAAGGTGATAATATGCCAATGTAAGATAAACCAAAGGCCTGTTATGTGACCTTAACTTGTGTTCATGTATTGTGTTCCTGAATTGAGAACTAATCTATTACCATAGTAGACTATGATAAAAACAAATTAAAATTAAACATGACCTTTTAATTTCAGTGGCTGTGGTTTCTGATCTGTTTTCATGATCTGCTCAGCAGAAAATGAAAGAAATGAGATCTCCTACACAATGATTATGCCCCCAATCTCATTAATGTAGCTTTTGAAGCCTTTATCATTCTGACACGATTGATTTGCAGTTCTCAAAGACAATTGTATTCACAGTTGGTGATCCATTGACTCTTCCTTTAGCACCAGCATGAAGGTTTGTGGTTGTAAGTGAAATGTCTCAAACAGTTGGATGAATTGCCATGAAATTTCATACAGATATCAAGATGCGGTGTCTAAATACCAAATAGAGTTCTTCCAAGCTTTTACTGTAATTTTCCAAGACCAAAAGTCTCTGTCTCTGTTTGAGAGCACCAGTGTTTCCTCCCAGTGTGTAGGTTCTTCATGGTCATAGCTGGAAAAGAAAAGCTTCTTGGAAGAAAAATTATAATTCTTGAAAAGGTAAAAAAAAATATGTCCAAAGGGGAACCAGTGACAGAGTTATTTCTCCCATCTGCAAATTCTGTCGGACACAAAATTCACTGCCGTCATTACTGCCTACTGGACTGCCCCCAACACACTCCTCAGAGATCCTACAACCCACAACTAGAAATGAGAATATTTATCATTGAACTCATTTATATTGCCTTTGAGGATTCATAAAGTTGAATGCAGCCGAAGAGTAGTGTTATTGAGTTAGTAAACTGCAAATTTGAGAACTTTCATTTTGCATGTTTTTTTTCTGTTGTTGTTTTGCTGTCATTATGACACATCATTTTGTAATATCTCGTTCTTTTGTTTAGTTGTGTAGGCCAAGCCTATGTGTTGAGTGCTTTGCCACACACACACACACACACACACACACACACACACACACACACACACACACACACACACACACACACACACACTCACACACACACACAAAAAAAAAACTGATGCCATTGACAACTCTCATCTTTGTTTGTGACATTAAAACCTCCTCTTCAAAACTCACGGCGTAATATGTAGGTCACTAAATAAAGATAAAAAGCGTGTTGGAAAAAGCAGGAGATGGTGGTGTGCAATTAGAAAGGTATTGCATTAACCTTCGCGGGAATACTGAATAATGACTGATACTCACTGACCCCTTTTCAGGGAGCATACAATGTGCTGTACTGATGACATCCGGCAGCACCCCATTCATGCTCGCCATCCACTCAATAGTTACTGTGGCAACCTGAGGGGTAGGTAGTTTAATAATTTTAAAATGAATGAGTCTTGTTGTAGACAGATAGTAGGGAAGGATCACAGCAAAAAGCAAAGTGAACATACTTGCTGGGTGTTTGTGCATGCATGAGGAGCTCAGATATTAAACACTGAGAGGATGAGGATGAGAAGGTGGAGGAGGCTGCCGGCACCCCTGCTATAATTAATGTCATTTTCATACAGTTAAAAAGCAATAAGCTCTGACCTCCTCTCTGCAAATGTTTTAGGGGCACTCACTGGGGAAATAATCACAGTTACGTTTTCATGCAGTAATGGGGAAAACTTAAACCATGAAATAAAAAACTACAAACACATGGACACCATCAGGCTAAAGTCAAACTGACGCTGTAAGGTGAACCCACTTTAATCAGACAAATGCTATGTTAACACAGAGTTCAGGCCGCTGTTTACTATATGGGTTGATTGTGTCCTGCACTTGGTGTCTTCTTGTGTGTCTGATTTGTAAAGAGGGTGTGCTACACAAGATCAACTTGATCACAGTAAGCAGAAGCAAAACCTTGTTCAAATAAGTGTCGTCTAAAAGGATTTTACCAATAAAGGCACCACCCTCCAAATGATTCTCCTAACAAACATTTTGTTTGATGCTACGAACAATGTGCAAACTATTAAGTAATTAACCTAATTGCTGCCTGGATTATGTTCATGGTCAACTTCTTTTTTCAAGTGACAGAGGTGCAACCTTCTTTACCACAAAAGGTTCCATGTATGGTTATGTTTGGCAACAATAGTTTGAGGTTATGGAAGGATCATAGTTTTGGTTGAACGTCTTAACAGTGAACACTCATGCTTGGTTTGGTTAGCTTTAGGCACAAAAACAGCTTTACAATGACCGTTCAGGGAGGGATCATGGTTCGGGTTAAAATAAGTATTTTGGTAGGGTTAGGGGACCTAATATTGTCCTGGTGACAATAACAAACACATTGTTATGGTTATGAAATGATTGTGGTCATGCTTTAAATAAAGAAAAAAAAATTCAACATTGACAGGCACTTAGAACAAAGCCACAGATTTAGTCACTTTATAATACTGTCATCTTACCACCTCGTCATAATCAATTATTACAGTTGTTAAAGGTGCTGAATGTGAACATGCTCGTTAATGTTTTGCTGAAGTTATTCTGTCATTCTCCTGGGGAGGACAGTCTCCTTTAAAATAGATTAATCTTTTACTCGGTTTCAACACCCCATTTTTAGTCTGAATCCCTGCATCCCCAGACATGAACGTGCTAACATCACTAACAGCACTAAGGAGCACTGGAGGAGCTCCTGTAGCCTGTCACAAGTACTCTCCCCTCACTGTTCTGACTCTGTTTCTCTGCCTACCTCCAGTACAGCTGCCTGTCTTTCTCAATTTCACTATTTCTGCTTCCTCTTGACAAGCTTGTTTGATGATACAATGATGCTTCTTTTTACTGTGCAGCTTGATTGCTAATACAAATTATGAACCCATCTAGCCCAACCATAGTGTCACCTTTGATCTCAAGGTGGATTCAGGTTGCGTATGAGTAAAAGTCACAAATACATTGTAGCAAGCAGGCCACAAAACCTTCAAATTAATCGCAAGATCTTAAAATCAATCCTTAAACTGGAAGGCAGTGGAAGGAGGATTAAACAGGTGGGATGTATCCACAAGAAAAAGCCTGGCAGCGGAGTTCTTTAGCCAGTTAATAGGTTATAGGTCAAGAAAAGCGTAATAATCAAGGTGTGAGGAGATGAAAGCATGAAAGATCGTCTCTCTGTCTTTACATTTTTAAATTATCCAATTCCACACATTGGCCTTCAACCTTTTCAGTATCAGACTGGATACCACTGAACCTGTGACCGAGTCACTCAGAGTACATTTTGAACATAGTATTTCATGGCCAAATGATTCTGAGCCCAATTCTGAAACTCGTTCATGTAGAAATTCGACCTATACCAAGAAGAAAGGGGAAACTTGACAAGCCTGAATGCATTTTTTTCTTTTATCTCTTATCTAATAGAGGGCTGTGATCTGACAAAACTCTATTGGTTGGACCCTTTAATAATAACGTGATTATCTTTAAATACGGTTAAAAAGACTTCGACTGACAGAATCTCCCCATGGTTAAACAATAGCAGTGTTAATGAGCGGAAGACAATCTGTTGAGCAGCTGAAAGAAAGTGGAGGAAAACTGTACTCACAGTTCAGTGTAACATATATACAAAGAAGCCATGACTGTCTATAACAAAACAATATGACATAGAAAGATTACTTTTCCAAGATTAATGCAGAGGATGCTGGGAACTCTGGAATATTATCTCCAGCTACTCAATATTGCCCCCACCCACCCACAGCTCTCTGCATCAAACTGTGAAGAACTTACATTGTTCTTCAGTAACAAAATAACCTCAGTTAGAGCCAGCATTGCTGCTCATGTGAACACAGATAAACTCATCAAACTCTGTACAAAAAGAGATGTTATTATGGGACAATGCACCTGTATTACATTAACTAAGCTCTGCAAGACTGTGACTGAGTCTAACTCCTCCACCTCATTTGCTGACCCTGCAAATACAGCATTTTTAAAGCGGGTGTTTGACAGTGTTTCAAGTCATGCCCTGAAGATTACTAAAATCTCTGAAACAGGCAAAATGCCTTCAAAACAGATGTTGTAAAACCATTAATTAAAGAAACTTAGATGATAATGCACTCACCAACTTTAGGCCGATATCCAGCCTTTCATTCATCAAGTAAGATACTGGAAAAGATGCAATTCAATGCAAATTAACTCCTTTCTTAAAGAAGATAGCACTCTGGGGGAATTTCAGTCAGGCTTTAGAACAAAGCACAGCACTGAAACCACTCTGACTTAAATAATTAACAACCTCAGACTAAATTCTGATGAAAGTAAGGTCTCAGTTCTTGTCCTCTTGGACATGAGTGCAGCATTTGATACAATTGACCATGATATCTCTTTGAATTGTCTTGAACAATTGGTTTGTCTTTCTGACTCTTTCTTGTACTGGTTACATACATCAAAGGGAGAAAGTTTAATGTCAGTCTTGGACATTTTGTGTCTGAGGAACATGACATCTGTTTTGGGGTTGCACAAGGTAGCTGCCTCGACCCATTACTGCTCTCACTATACATGCTGCTACTAATGTCATTAGACGTCATTAGAGAGCACAATGTACGTTTTCATAGTTACGCAGATGACGCACAACTCTACATCTCTGCTGAACCAAATGATGCTGCAGCTACAGACTCCATTAGTCATTGTCTTTCGGCAATAAATAAATGGATGAGGAATAACTTCTTGAAGTTATACAAGAACAAAACTGAAATCCTACTGGTTGGCCCAAAAGCAAAAGGGAAATGTTATTTGATAATATGGCAAAGTAAGTCCCTGGATTGAAACTGTGGTTACAAGTCTTGGTATTATCCTGGATTCAGATCTGAATTTCAAGTCCCACTTTTTAATTTAATTAACAACCATGTGCAAATCAAATATACACTGAAAATTTAACTCAAGACTTCATTTCAAGCTGACTGTAATGCATTATTTAATGTTCATTCTACATCTTTTTTTTAGTGCTCTCAAAAATATCACGTTATTAACGCATTAACACAAATCAATTTTAACGGCATCATTTTTTTTATTGCGAGATTAACGTTCTTTGTGACCTAGTGAACTTGTAGTTTTTTATAAGCTGTGGCCACTGCTAGTAACATAAGAAAAACTACAGGATCCGGTTGTTAACCGGAAACAAAACAATAGGCACGCCCCACGCATGTGTTTGGTCTTGTCTGCTTGCTAGCTGTGAAAGAGTAGGCTACCGGTTTGTGTGGATGTCAAGTGCAAAACGTCGAAATGGATGCGAACAAGATTCTGAATGGAAAGTTTAGTTTCAAAAAGTTGCCCGCTGGGTCGACTGACGAGACTAAAGTTATCTGTGTGTATTCTCGGTGTGAACTGAATTATCACTGTAGCACATCCAGTCTGAAATACCACTTGAAGGCCAAACACACGGCGAATGCGAATTCTCCGCCAAGTCCTTGTCAAAACCAGGCGACAATGGATGGCTTTCCACAGAGGCATATGGATGCTAGTATGTTCAAAGGAAACTTAAGAAAGGAAAGTTTAAGCCATGGTAAATTCAAGGGACATTTAGAATAGATAAAAATGTTCGATTAATTTGCGATTAATTGTGAGTTAACTATGACATTCATGAGATTAATCGTGATTAAATATTTTAATCGATTGACAGCACTACTTTTTGTGGAGCACTTGATGTCTGTGCTTTCTTTGTTATAAAGCACTTCTAGCTGTATTTCCTTTATGAAAGGTGCTGTAAAAGTAAAGTTTATTATGATTGTTAGCATTATTATTATTATTATTATTATTATTATTATTATTATTATTAGTCTGATCTGATCTCCCTCCCAATCTACTATGTCTGCTTTAATGTCTACAGCATCGCAAGTGACAGTCAATTTTAATCCAAGCAAAGGTAAACAAACCAAGCTCCTGCAGCCAAAATCAATACAAGTTTAAGTTGAAGGACTCTTCATTGGATTTTTGGACATTCAATTTAAAACTGATCAGCAAGAATTGTACAGACATTATTCTCAGTGGAAGCCATCTAAGGCTAAAACTTATCAGAGCTGATACATCTACAGTGAGCCTGGTCCTCCTGGGCTCTCAGTGGTATGACTCCCATATTTTTGTGATTAGAAACTGTGTTGTTTCACCTCTGTGGGCTCCTGTACAGAGCCCGACAGAGCCCGAGTGAATAAGTTTTCTCCCTGCTCTTCTAATGTCCTTATTGTGTCTTACAGCTCAGTGCATCTATTTGTCTGTCTTTAATGTTTTTTGCTGGCTTTGGTCTTCCCTCTTTTACACTTCCACTGTTGGCCCCATCAGTGGAGGTTGCTGAGCTGAAAGGTGAACTGTGATCCATTGGGTAGCTCACTGGGGATTTCCTCCAGTGACAGAGGGAGCTGTGTTGCCAGCTAATGTGTCAGCAGTCCTTGGCCTGGGATGCAGCAGCTTCTCCTGCTGACGTCACTGGCCTGACTTCACCTTGTCCCCTTAGCTGAGTGTCTGTAGTTAAGAGTCCCGTAAGACCCATCTGGAAACTGCAGCGATAACATCCCTCTCACTAACTTTACCTCTCCTCTGGCTGAGCTTCCCTCAGGGTCTGCTCTTTCCCCTATCCCACCTCCTCCTTTTGAAGAGGACTGTGTGTGGTCTGCAATCAGAGAGTGTCCCACTCCCACTAGCTTTACCTTGTCCACAGGCTCACCATCCCTTGCATTGACCCCCACCAGGTGCAAACTTTCCCATTTGTCACTTTTGCAATTGGCTCCTGACAACCTGCTCCACTCTGTGTCAGCTCGAGTAATTTCTTTTCTTTCACCACAGCCACCTGCTACTATATCAGTGCCTCCCCCTACACAAGCATTACACCAGGTAATCAATCATCCAGCTCACATGCTCTCTGTCAATTTGTTAACGATTGGTCATAAACTCAGATCAAAGCTTTCAATTCATAAAGGCGACCCTGAAAATGAGCAACCGGAGATTTTGACTGTTGGACACTCCATCATCAGATTTGTAAAGCTTACTGGTGCAATTACATGCTGTGTGTCAGAAGGCAAGACAGCTGACTTTTATTGAACTAATACCAGCTCTCCTTGACAGCCATCCCCTTGTCCTGTGATAGTACATGCTGGCACCAGTGATGTCATGTACAGACAATCCATTAAGGTGCATTATGAACTCGAGTCTCCACAGGTGAAGATGTGCCCTGGCTGGTCCCACTCCCACTGTGACAAAGAGCTCTGGATGTTTTATCTATCTCTTAAGTTTATACTTTTGAATGCAAAATTCTACGACTGCCACTGGATTTGCTTTTATTAGTAATTTTGATTCTTTCTGGACCAAGTGGGACCTCTCATCCTAACAAGCATGGAACAGGAAAATTAATTTGGAATTTTATTAACATTATTGCTTTTAGCCTTAATTGATGGTTTCCCCAGCAAGACTCTGCCCAGCATCCTGGCACTGCATTTCATCGCTCTGCTACAGCTGCTGCATGTCCTGCTGGTGCTTGTTTTGTGTTTGTTTCCCCTGCTAATTCCTTCATTCCTACTAGGATCATTGAAAGGTGGTGTGCAATAACAAAATCTACTCACAGCCAACACAGAAGCAATCAAATCACAGTTAAAACTACTACTTTAATCTCTGTCAACCATGCTGCCTCACCTCAGGCCTCCTCAGGCAGTCCTGCTCCATCTCCGTCTCACAACTCAGTGCAGTTTCAGTTGTTGAACGTCACATCACTTGAAAATAAATCATGTTTATGCAGCATTTTCATTGTGTGAAAGCAGTTAGACTGGTTAGCTTGTTGTCCTGGTTTTAATTCTTTGCTGTAGCCTATGATTTAAGCTTGTGGAAGTGGATTGTCTGTGATTCACAGGGTGAATTTTAAATGCTCCCTATACTCACTTGGAAGCATCTCCTCATTTGAATCACTTTGAATTATGATAAATGGCAAACCCCACCTACTTTGTGTTTTAATTCACAGACCCCTAAAGTCTATCTCAGGTTTTATTCCAGAATTCTCTGATCTTTTAGCTTTTATTATAGTTTGTTTTTAAAGAGTCTTGATTTTAGTTGATTCATACATACATACATGTATGTTGACCCTCTAGTTCCTGTTTTATTATGGATTTTATAGACATTGTGCATTCTTTTGATCCTACTATGCAGGTCCCCACTAATTTAAGATGATGCACCCTGTTCTCTGGTTTTATTCTTGGCTACTTATGTTTCTGGGTCACAGCCTATAGTCTTAGTTCATGGCTCTACCAGGTGAGCTACTGGAGCAACCATTTCTAAAACAAACAAACAAACAAACAAACAAACAAACAAACAAACAAACAAACAAACAAACAAACAAACAAACAACAGCTTTTATTAATTCTAGTACATTATTTTAATGTCAACATGTCTTATCTGTTTTACTAGTATTTATTTTTATTGGGGTTTTATTCCATTTTATTTCTGTATTATTTTAGCTGCCTGAATTTATTTGGCTCAGTCCTGAAATTTGTTGTTTATATTAGTTCTGTATAGTAAGGTTTGTTGTTGTTGTTGATGATGTTGTCATTATTTCATGTTTGTACAAGCTCTATTCTTAAAAATCCTTGTAGAGGGCTGATACAGCTCTCTGATGTAGCTGAATCCATGTTTACCATGACATATTGCAAGTTTCAGTGAAACAGGCTGAATTAATTAAAAACATAATTATCCCTCAAATTTCCCTGTAGCTTACATAAAAATGTAAGAGGCATCTAATGGGCTGTTTGTGCTCTCATGGTAGCTACAGAAACAATATGTTTAAAAGCTTATGTAACAGGCAATGATTGTTCCAGCTAAAGTGAGAGATCTGGTTTGGAAAGCAGACGAGGGTCCTTTGGGTAGATGTGATGGCTGATACTGTCATGTGTAAAATAAATAAAAAATAGGATTAGGGTGTCATTACACACAGCTGTTTAGCACATTAATGATATTTCTGTTTGCCTGACAGAAATTTTGCATCCTCTATCTTCTCTGTCTCCTCTCAAAGAAGTAATCGATCAATGTCCAGGCATCCCAGACTCCAGCATGAAACAGTTATAGAAATATGCTTTGCCATCACATCAGATATATCCTTCTTCTGGCTGTCTGACAGAATCTCACAAACTCATTACCAGCTGCTGGACACAGATTGGTGCGTTTCACAAAACCACGATGCTATCAAAGTCCTGTATGACACTATTTAAATTGTTGTGTAAATGACTACATGCTAAATATATTAATCAATAAAAACAAAAGTGATCTCAATCCCATTTCTTTTATAACAAGCAGACACATACATCACGAAGACAGATGTGATAATGTGGCATTCTGGTTAGCTAAGCACACTGGGCAAAGGAAAAGTGCCAACTCATTCCAAAGTGGAAAAGCAATGTAACTGATCCTTATTTTTCATTCCCACACACATTAGACTCTGAAGCTCATCAGTGTGATGATGAATGCAGAGATGTGACAGCGTATTCATTCTGTCGCGAACACTTCAGCTCAGCTCCTTCATCACTGACACCATGATGACTGCTTCTGTCTCCCCAAAACAGCTATCATGACATAACTGCTCTGACAAATTTTCGCTCTGTCTTTTTTTTTGCAGACATTTTTCATTTTGGCCAGTGTGAAGCCGTGTGTGTGTGCGTGTGTGTGCGCGCGCGCGTGCGTGTGTGTGTGTGTCTATATGGCGTATGGCCATGTGTTTCCGTGAGTCCATAACTGTGTGTTATATTGTGAGTGAGGTGACAAATGTCTCTCGCCAAATGGACCATTTATCAAGCCGGCTGCTCTTCGAGTTAATGAAGTCAGGGAGCTTCAGAGCACAGAGACCACTCCTCTCCCACCAACATGGACAAACAGCAAAGTATGAGCGATCACACCACTCAGACTGCCCTCTCCTTCCTTCTCCCTGTCTGTTCACTGACAATAAAAGAGACTCCTGAGCACCACATCATTTGAAGTGAAGAAGCAGCTGTGGCACATGCTGACAGTTCAGCAGCATTCATATCCAGAAGCTTCACCCTCAATTCTGGGTTCTTGTGAGCTCAGTAATGATAGGGAAATAAGCACCTCTTTGTAACGTGAGTCACAGAGTCCAACTTCTGAGAAAATGACCTACTCCAACTCCCTTATCAGAAAATGATTGCCAGTGTGAAAGAGAAGAACATTATGAGTTGCTATTAGCTTATGAGTCACTATGGGATATTTGGTTATCATCTTCAGAAGCTTTTATCCAAAATACAAATGTTTTAAAAAGTTGGAGAGATGAGCTGTAATGCATTACTGAAATGTGTTACAGTCATGGAAAGACTTTTTATAACTGTAAAGGATTAAAATTTACAGTAGTGCTGCTCCATTACTGTGAAGATTTTTAGGACTCATCTTGTTCTATACTGTACTATATACTTTTTGGGTTGAATTTTGGGTGAATCAACACAGTCTTTTTTCTTTTCCATTTTAAACCTGCGTCCCGACAGGAATTTGATTCCACAACCAGCTTCCACGATGCTTAGGTTTGTATGATGTGCTGTCTGGTTTTGAGAGAAACATCATTCTCTGTGTAAATTAACTGAGTAATTTATGTGTAATTTCAGATCAGATAAGACAAGATATTACTTTATTAGTCCCCCGCTGGAGAAAATAGGGTGTTACGGACAGCAAGCAATAGTAGTAGGAATGAAAAAAAGGAGATGTAGAAGACAATAAAAAATCCAAAATAAAAAAAATATACAAAAGGAGTATACAAAATAATATTGCAAAAGGAAAATTTTGAAATTGCACATGATATGGTACGGATAATTAAGTACAATGTTTTGTACCTTTGCACTGTAGATAAATATATATGTACTACAGCAGGAAAAATATGCATGCATAGGCTTAGTAGGGAAATAGAAAATATGTGATATTAATAAGATATTGCATGGATGTAATAGTGAAATGTTAAACATAAATCACACAGTGCAGGTGGAGACGACCTTGGCCCTTTTTGTACAGGACATCTGTGTTGCAATTCCAGTCCGGTTTGTAGTTAAGGTTGAGACCCAAGTATTTCTTCTCCCCCATGATCTCAATGTCCAAACCCTTATGTTCACCCATGTAGTCTGTGGGACCTTCCTGCAGAAGTCTGTCACCATCTCCTTTGTCTTGCTGGCATTTATGTGCAGTTGGTTCAGTTCACACCATTTGACAAAGTTGGTGATGACTTCCCTGTATTTCAATTCGTTGTGATACATGTCCAACAATGGTTGTATCATGCATTTGTTCAATGATTCATATGTAATTTGTTCACCTTTTTTCCAAGATAGGCAAGTGCATGGTGTTTTCAAATATTCTTCAATACATGCATCGCCAAATGTTCTTCAGTCAGTGAATGCATCACCACTCATGAGGCCTAAATGTTAAGCATTGATTCAGACTGTCTGGAGTTCAGTTGTATACACCACCTGTGTACAGCACCCACTCAGATTAATATCTCTGCAAACCCTTACTTGCAACATACTTATCACTTCATTAACCCTCTGTGGCATTCAAGGTCTCTCAGGAAGTAACATACTGTGTAGCCAATCACAGCAGAGCTGACAAAATTGCTCTGAATCACCAGTGAGTTAGCAAAAGTTACTGATTTGGCTGGTGATGTGACAAGCTCAGTAAAGTTTGAAGTTTCATTGTTGAAGATCGCTGTTGATGGTCAGTAAATGACCCCAAGCTGTAGACAGGCTGCCTGTTAAACCACAATGTCTCAGTTTCAATTTGTTAAATACAGAAGACATGACATGCTGGTGAGGCACCATTGACTGAGCTGAACTGAGTAATGAAAAACCTCCAAGTAACTATTGTAAAAGTAATGTAATTACTTCCCAGATGAAAGTCAGACTACCATTAAAGATAATGCAGACGAAGAAATAGGAGCTTGTGATGCCATAATGGCTGAACAGACAAAGAACAAAAGCACCACCTACAGAACCACAAACTTCATGTACAAGATAAATAATCCTTTTATTCTGAGGCCTGACTTTATGTTGTCTCAGTCATTGCAATGCAGCACAGACTCACACCCACACACATACACACACACACACACACACACACACACACACACACACACACACACACTGATGATCCTCTGGCTTATCAGACTGTCAAACCATGAGCGATGATGCCATTTAATGTAACTGGCCCACCATTGTGTTTGCTGAAAAAGACACGGGTATATGCACTGTTCGGACAGAAAAGAAAAAATAGATGAGGAACTCGCTGATTATGTATATATTTATACTATATTTTATTCCAGAGTCTCTAACGAACAGATTCATTTTTTTGTGGGGGATTTTATTTGTAGACAAAGAGTGTAATTTACTGGAAATGGCAACACAGAATTCATGTCAGCAGCATAGTGGAGAGAACAATCTGTTCCACAGTGGTGAGAGTGCTTCAAATTGCTGTCCTCTTGAGGCTTCTGCAAAAAATGCTGGTTATCTAGTTTTGGTAAAGTTGGAGGAGCAGATGGCAATTGGAAATGATCACTCAAAGACTAAACGTGGGTGACACCAGAGGCTGTACAGTGAGGAAATGAAAAGTCTTCAATATTATAGCACCAAGACAAGATTTAAAAAGAGTTTTAATGAGTATCGCTTCACAGTCAATTTATCAACAGAATTAGTTGAAGAAATTATAAATATTATATGATGGACAAAAGAGCACTGCTTTTCTGTCCCTGCAGTGTTGCTGTTTTCTGCCCAGAATGCACTACGTGACAATGCATGTTAAAAATATATCATAGAAAAAGATAATTACTGCCAAGACATCTTCCTAGTGGAAGACAATAGTCCAGATTACTTGTGCTCTGCTCTTCACAATTAATGTGTCGTCACACTAAGATGTAAATGGTAATTTGTGAGCTCATTATTATTGGGTGAATGCAGGTGGTTTCCACCCCTACGTTTCCGGTTGCGTCTTACAAGAATTTTCCCTGTTAACAATTGCCAAGCGTGAAGTGCCATATATGTATTATTAGTACATCAGACACTGAATTGACTTCTTAGGGTGGGCAGGGTTGTCAGCTAGAAGGCAAAGCCATAAAAAACAGCCAATTTAATGTGGACACCCAATTTAGAGTTTTAGAATGGGGGTCCCAGGTTCTTGTGGCCACAGGCAGAGCTCACTGAAGTATCATTAGTCTTTTAGTCTGAGGATTATACTCTCTTCCTTCGTGCTTTCCCTATCTCATGCTGCATGCTTCTCTTTCCAAGGTCTTGCAGAGAAAATAATTACAGCTTCACATGAAACAAAGCAAAGAATCTATAAACCACCATATCTTGTGGTTTATAGTTGTAAAAAAAAAACCTTCAAATGAGGATCCCTGTGGCTTATTGCTTTGCTGGGAGTGGAGCACATCTCTTCTAGCTGTCCAGCTGCCTTGGGCAGCTTCAGCCAAGATAGCTGTGGTAATAGGCTAGGACTATGTCAATTGTAGGGGGGAAGGGAGAGAAGATAAGGCTTTGAGAGGGAGGGAAATTCTTTATACACCTTGTTGCACTGAGGCCCTCCCCTTTCACCCCAAAGGCACATGCTTTAGCATGTCCACTGAACTAAATAGTGGCGTAAACACCTCAGATTGTGTCTGAGGCGCAGAAACAATCACCAGCAGCAATAAAACCCCTCTCTAACTTTTCATCAGCTCCTCATCGTGCTGGCCAGCTGTCACCAGGGAGGTAGATAATTAAGCGAGGCTCCACACACACACCCACACACACAGGTTTTCTCTGTGTCATGTAGACTTGCACTCAGATAGAAGGCCATTACTCTTCCCAGTGCAGGTAGAGCATCAATCAGTCTGTCATGAGGTGATGCAGGGGGAGGTATTTCTCACTTGAACATGAGAGGAGGCCCTACTAAATTCCATTCTGAGACAGACAGTAATTCCTGACCAGACTTCAAAAGGCAGATTCTCCTATTTGAGCATGAAAGGTAAAGCCCTGGTCAGCCTCATGCATTGCATATAAAAGCCTCCCATGCTTTTTGGCCGTCCTACAGTGAGAATCCATCAGTTGCAGCTAAATGTGACCCTACTAGATTTTAGGGAAAGTGAATGAAACAGTAGCAGTTAAACTTAAGCAAGTGACCAGAAGTCAGAAAATGATTAATTAAACAGAGCAGCTGAGCAGAACGGGACTGGTCGTTCTGTCATAGGGCATTTCCTAATAAGGCTTGGCTCCATAGATTTGAGAGTTTTGAAGACTTGTTCAGACTCAATAAAGTTCTGGCTTATTAATTATGCACGGCAAGAACTTGAAGCATCTTTTGAGATTTGTGCACTGGACTGAAATAGTAGAAAAACTTGAACCGGGTCTCTGGATTTCTTCATTTTTTCATTTCTCCTCTCATTTTCAGTCCCCAATCTGATTACAAACTTTGCATTGCAATATATATTTCATTAATTTTTACCACCAAGGTTTGGTTTCTTCAATTACATGTGCAAAACATCTAGGTGCTATGAACTGTGTCCCAAAAGCTCTCTTTTATTTATGCTCTTTGGACAGTGTTGGGAAAGTTCACTTTCTACATGAACTAGTTCAAAGTTCAGTTCACAAATTTTAAAGTGAACTAGTTCAGTTCAGAGTTCATAATTCAAACTTTTGAACTGAGTTCACGTTCTACAAATGAACTAGTTCATAGTTCTTTTTCCATGCTGCTGCGAGCTGTTATTTTTCAAAATTATTGCCACAGTCCAGATAGAACCACAGACAGCGATTATTTGATCAGTTTTAACTGTAACTGTGCGTCAGATTTCATCTTCATATCCAATTTTGAATCCTTATCCAACCACGGTTTACATTAGCATTGAGGGGACAGCATTTGGACCCCATTGTTCCTTTAACGCTTTGTTACTGTCCATTCAGTCCACACTATTAACAGCTGCAGCTTTCACCCCATGTGACTGAAGTGCGGATTTTCTATTTGAAAGCTGGCAGGCAAAGTTTGCACAGAAATGTAAGATTTTTCCATCCTCGCCGACCTTGTCGTAAAACTCGTCTAAATGATCATACGACGCCTCCTCGCTGCTTTGTTGCCTTCATGCTGCTTTTTGTTTTGATGACGCTTTGCGGTGGTACGACACTGGTTGCTGATGTTGCCAGATTGGGTGTTTTTTCCGCCACATATTAAGGCCTGTTTACGGTGTGTTTTGCCGGGTTTTCGCCTGGAAGGCTCTATAGAAATCTGGCAGCCTATTGAACGAAGTTAAACTGAGAGAGCGTGCCGTTCACAGACACCAGAATGAACGAGTTCACAGAAACGTTCATCAGGCAGTAATACAGTACGTTCAGTTCACGTTCGCCCAAAATATGAACGAGTTCATGAACTATCGTTCAATGAACGCGTTCAGGCACAACACTGTCTTTGGAGCGGCATATGCAGGCTTTCACTATCTTTTACATTAATAAAGTGAAATCCATTTGTGATCCACACTGTTCAGCCCTGCCAGCAGAGAATATTCTGACAACCTCAACAAAGCAAGGCAGGACTCAAGAGGACTTGACGAGCAATAAGTTTTGAGGTTGAAAAGATATAGCTAAGATATATAAAAAGATATATAAAAGAGAAATATTGTTCAGAAATGATATTTCAAATTAAATGATAGACATTCATTTGTGATGCTTTGCCCTTTTGGTGTGGAATTCAAGAAAGTTGCATTACATTCATACTGTTCACTTCAAAAAGACAGCTTTAAGCTTCATTGTTTAATCACTTATTTACTAAATGAAGGATAAAGATGTTTCAGCATTTCTTTGCATAGTTATAGTGTAGTTCAACAACGCTTAATAATGCCAAACAAGCAACAGAAAGCACATTTGAATAATGGATTTTTTTCTCGAAATCTGTGGGGATAATAGCAAGCTGTCATTTCAAGAGACAAGGCTTATATCATGCTTCATAAGCCCTCATAGACCTTCTTTAACCTTTAGCAGGATCTCTTTTTCCAATCCATCTTATTCCACAGCTAACTTCACAGAAATGGCTCCAAACATTTGGTCCGAGCCAGTTGGTTTGTTTCCCATTTATAGTGCCAGGGTTGTGTTAGCATACACACAGAACAGACAGCGGATGGCAGGCCGTGAACAGATAGCCACTGAATTTGACATTTTGTGAATATCAGCAATCTTTCTCCACAATGATTCACCCCACCTTTAACAGTTACACTTTACTCTTTAAAATCAAACCTGAGTCACATAATGAGACAGCTTTAACCTGGGTTTGGAACTTCCTGTGTGCTGGTGCCCCACCACAATGCCTGCATAAGCCTGATCATCCGCCACAATACTGGCTGAAAATGAAAAGACCAATGTTATCTGGGTGTCCAGACCCATAAAAAGGCAGTATGTTGCATACATACACAGGTCACAGGTGAAGAGACGAGGTATTTATCTTGGTTTTCTGCTGTCAGCTGTGCCATTTGCATGGACCCATGAATAAACAGTTTTCAAGTCCCACCATCTGAACTCTGATCTTGCCTCTTCAGGAAATTATCGTTGTTTTCCAGCAATTTGTGTACAGCATTTGCTTTGCTTTACTGCAAACAAAGTTAAGATTGCAGTTATGAGCTGGACTCCAGTAGCTTTTGAATGTTGCTCTTGTTCCTCATAAACCCTCCAGGGCCTGCTGCAGAGAAGCATCCCCACAACACACCGCTGCCAGAACCCTTTAAGTCCTTACTGCCACAGGCCTCTTTGTTAGCTCATTTACAAGTGATGTACTTGCACCAGCTCAGTTTTTGAATATGAGTACAGGCACTGTAGTACATTAGGTCACGATCAGTATCAGACTGATAGGAAACCATGAATGAAGAGCAAATAGCCATGACTCACTTCCTGTGGCCTGCTGTGCACCACAAAAGACTGGCTGATGTCCATTGAGTTGAAGCAGCAGCTTCAGTTTCACATCATGCCACATCACTGAGCCCACACCACGAATCCTGCTGCATCCAATTTCTCTTTTGTTTGCTACAGAAAGCCCATTAATTGTATCTATCATTTTCACTTTGATGCTTTTCATAACTCGCTAATAACTCGCTTATTTTAGAATTTAACAGAAGTTCTGTTTGTTATTCTGGCCAGCTTGACATTTCTGTAGCTGACAGCTATCTGATGCTGTTGTGATCAAGATGTTGATTAAATCTGAAAGGAAAACCTTCAACCTCATAATTATATACTCCTTCCATCAATCATAGGTGTGAATTATGAGAATACAAGGAGAATTTTTATCTTTATTCAGAAGTGCAACAGCACAGAACCTCTGGCTGTTTGAATCTTCTTTGTATGCTTTTAAAGACTTTCTAACAACAAAACAGGCTGCCATAATTAATGTTTTGATTGTTTTTTCCCCTATGATTGATGAGCAGATGAAGGTTTCAGTGTAGGAAAGGCTTACTGAATGTAGCAGTGACCGTTACTCTTCTCGCTCTAATACCTGCAGCCATGTTTCATGAATATGTAGATATTTCATTTCCATATTGCTTGAAACCAGAGGGAAAACAGAGTTGCATCCTGCCTCATTTGATCCAGAGATTCTCCCCTGAAAATTTGAAACCTATGTGTCATGTCACTGATTTAATAGTCAGATAGTGATTTTTGTTTTACATTTTTCTGAATATGCATATGCACAATAACCATGACCCAAGAATATTCATTTATTCTGCTGAGTACAGACTTATTTTTGATTCCTGCGTACTTTATCAATGAAAAGGCACATCACACAATATTATACAATTTTAGGCAAAGGTAAGATATAGTGGCTTTACACACGTGTACATTCAACCCCAATCCTAAAAAAGTTGGTTGTAGAACACAAATAAAACAAAATGAGATAACTTGTTAATCCTTTTTGACATATACTCCACTGAAAACAGTACAAAGACAATATATTTAATGTTTTACCCATCAACCTCACTGATTTTTGTTGGGACAAGAGCAACTAAAGATTGGGAAAGATGTGGAATGCTCCAAAAACACCTGTTTGGAACATTCCACAGGTAAACAGGTTGATTGGTAACAGGTGATAGTATCATGTCTGGATATGGAAGGGTCAAGACTCAGTGGTTCACAAGCGAGGATGGAGCGAGGTTCATCACTTTGTGAACACATGATTGTATAAAGGAGATTACTACACAAACACTTCGTAAAATCATTGTCGGTAAACATAGTTTGTCTGCAAATGATTGCATTCTGTTTTTATTTGCGTCCCAACATTTTGGGAATCGGGCTTGTACATGAGCCGCCAAAAAACACGAATTGCCTTGTATTGTATGTCAAATACACATTTTCACACACTTAGTAATGACCCTTGAAAGTCCCTTGAAGTTCATCAGGTGTTTTTTTTTTTTGTTTTTTTTTTTTTTGTTTGGCAATTAAAGGGTGCTCCAGTCTATTAAAGGGTGTCATCCTGTCTTTAGCATTAAACTTGAGCATGTTTTCCAGTGGGTCAAAGAAGCAGGCTCTCAGTGGTACTTGTGGAAGTGGCATTTGGAAACAAAGCAAACAGCACTTCAGTCAACCCCACTTCAAATAAACACTATTACTGAGTGTGGTTGCTTCAGTCGTCAGTAGTCACCAGGAAACCAACCACACACTGCTACCCCACTGCAAAACACAGTACATACAGTAGCCGACTGACCGACCATATGACCTGAACATTTTGACTTTTACCTCTTAACATTTTGACAAATCCAGTGATTACTTATTTTGAATAATAATTGTAAGTACATAAAACATCTGTAGAATGCAGAAAATGCCAACAGGAGCTGATAGTCAGTGCGGTAATGTGAGATTTTGAAAAACTAATATTATCCTCAATAGGGAAGGTGGGAGGTCAAAGTCCGAACTGATTCGACTAGATGTATTAACCAACACTGCCGCTGTGTGGTGGAACAGAGTACTGCAGTTAACGCAGACGTAGGAACCATTGTTCCATCCGTGTTTCCTGTCGGGATGTGCTATCGGACGGTAAAACCCTGAAATCAAAAGCTCAGCCTCTCTTCTTTTTAGCGACGGATCTACTGTAATTTTGACACTAAATTGCTTTTAGAAAGTCAATTCAACGTATAGTTTAGCTTGTAGTGACTGTCGGATTTTCAAATGTTTGTTCTAAACATGTCTGCTGCCTTTTTCATGCCATTTGACCTTATTTCATTTTAACTTTTTCGTGTACGCCACAGAGTCTGGTAACACTGACGAGTGACACCTCTTTTAAACGCCCTTCTCTAGTGGGTAAGTAAATATTATAACAGCATAATATTCCAACTTAACCAGTGAAGCTTCGTTGATCACAAAACCTTACAAACCATAACTAGCCAAGCACTATTATTGTTGAGCAATTTAAACGTAAGCCCGAACAAGCACATGTTACGTTATGCTGCGCGGCGCCACCTTGACTTTACGTTGGCCGCGTTAACATGCTGTGTTTTTTCTTCTCGGAGGTAAAAGACTATGAGTAAAGAGTCCAGAATGAGGGCAACGATAAACCAGAAGCTGACAGAGATGGGGGAACGAGAGAGGTGAGACAAAACACTGCCGCTTGCTTTAATAGTGACGTTACTCAATGTAACTGAACAACGTCAGCAGTTCAGGTTGATATGGTGCGCTGTTTTCCCACGTAGATCCTGTGTCAGTCTGGATCGACATCGACAGTATTTGCACTTGACAATAAAGACTTCGTTGTTATATCAAAATACCTTTTGGGAAACTTATTATTGGGTGTCTGTCTTCAGATAGGTATTGCATACAGAAACACTGCATTTATGGTATTGTTAGAGTTACTAACAATTACTTTAATCCCTACTCTCATTATTGTTTAGGAAAAAGCTGAGGAACTAACTTGGCACATTGCATGAATATAGAATAAAGTTATATATAGCTGCTCCAAACTACAAGGACATTATGAGCCTGTACTGCATTGGTTTGATATTCTCAACATGTCAGTGAAGACCAGAGGTTTCCAGATGTTACAGGGCAGAAACACAGGCGAGGAACCATCGTGTAATATGAACACTGAAGTGAAGTGGCTCCTCCAAGCTACGAGGAAGGCTGCTGCTCCATCACGTGTTTGTTTTTCTGGCATGCAAAGAGGCATCAGTGCATAATCCGAATGTGCGTCATAATGTTGTCAACACACAGAGAGAACTTCATCAAGTTGTCAGCTGTTGTCGATAACTTAAAAAGCATAAGACTGCAATGCTGTACTGTATCACATGTTTGCATCTTTTTGACAGACTGAAGGAGTTACTCAGGGCTAAGCTCACAGAGTGTGGATGGAAGGACCAGATGAAAGCTCATTGTAAAGGTACAAATTACAGCCACTGATTTGCTGCTATTGGCTGACTGCCAAAGAAGTGAAATGAATGCCATCATGTGCTTACTCAATATGTTCACCTGAAAGGCCCACTGTAATGTACTGTGAGGCTGTTTTGTTTACATTTGGACCACAAATTTTTACTTAAGTATTGCCTTCTATGCATAATTGACCCCCAACCAAACAACAGGCCCGTTTAACAGCAGTAGGAAAAGTCGAGGTGTTACTAATAACATTAACAATGGCTTTGTTCTGTTTAAGTATCCCAGTGAGTCGTGACAGTGAGCCATTATGAAAGACATCAGAAGCCTGACACTGAAGCAGCTAAATGGAATTCAGCCACTATGAATTTTGTAATTTGCACCTGTGCTTCTCTTACAGTAACATGTCAAGACGTGAATTGAAGTTTAATCAAGAGCATAACTGATGTATATTTCCTCCCTTTTATTTCTGCCATTGAAGCACGAATCAGCTCCACACTGAAGTGAGCAAAACACAACTTCTTAATTGGAATAAAACCTCTAGAGCTTTAAGAACAGAGACAATGTAGGACATAATAAAGAGCATAAACATTTGATTTGAAACTGTGTAGGTGTTTTGTTGTGGCACTCTCATTATGCTTGTTGTCTTCTTTTTTTTGTAGAAGTAATCAAAGAAAAAGGCTTGGAGCATGTCACTGTGGAGGACCTGATGGTAGAGATCACTCCTAAAGGAAGAGGTATTTTGACTGGACTATTTGGTGGTGAAATACATGCAGTAGAAAACTGATGAGACTTCGTGCAGCTTTTTATGGCTGTGCTCTTCTACCCACACTGATTTGTAAAAATCCACCCTAAAAGACAACTTTGTTAAATCCATGTTGGTAATCTATTTGAATTGCATTTTGCTCAGTGTATGGTCGAGTTAAAAACACAGCATCTAGGCTTTTGCACAGCTTTATAAGTTATACATCCATCAGAGGAGACACAGAGCTGCTGGTTACTTCACCAGCGGTAGCCTCAGTAGGAGGTGGTGCAGTCACGAGATGTTATGTTTGCAGTAGTGAATGTGGGTGTGAGCATGTACACAGACGTTTTGCAGCACTACTTGCATTAGACAGCATCTGTGTGAACAGACAAGTCATAGTCATGTATATGCATATATGTTTGTCTCTTTCAGCCTTGGTGCCCGACAGCGTCAAGAAAGAGCTTCTCCACAGAATAAGAGCCTTTTTAGCTCAACATGCCACCTAATTTTAACATGTCATCAGACCATTTGCCTATACTGTCATGATACAGAATATTTTAATGAATTTTAAAGATGTTATTTTCATTATCTTGAATTTTCAGTTACATACTGACACACATTCAGCTATTTGGCTGTGTGTTTTTACTAATTTTGTTTCTACAGTTATCATTTATTTGTAAATGCATTTAACTTGCACATTTAGTTGTCCTCCATGTATGAGGTATGCTGTTTAAATAAAGTGTTTGATTTATTGGACTTACGTGGACAACAATCATTTTCATGTACTTTGTCACAATAATATATTTGAATAGAAGTTTTCACTGCCCTGGCTTCATTCTCCTCATTAAAACATTTGGAGCAGTACTCTTTAATCTGTTATTTTATTGATTTTTTTAAGGCAGTATTAGGTGGATACACAGTTGGGACATGGGGCTGTATTGATTCCGCGCGGCGCAAAGTCAGTTCCGCTGCACCAGTGGGGCGTGGCGGCGCAGACTTCAGTATTTTCGTGCACTGCGCTGCCAGCGCAACTACACCCCCTTCTCATCTCAGTCCCACCCAGCGGCGCAACTCGGATGGAGGGAGGGGAGAAGGCGTGAAGTGGGTTTGACACAGCCCAGTCCAATCTTCACCAATCACACCAGCTCCTCGCCTCACCTTTAAAAACGCCGCTGGCGAGGCGCAATGGCAAGTTTCGAGGATGACTGAGCCCACGCAGGAAACTGTCCGACGCCCAAACTTCTCCCAGGAGGAGGTCCTTAGATGGTAAATCCTTGGCCTCCTCCTCCTTATCCTCCTCAAAGCAATGATGTACTCCATCTTTGTAGATAACGTTAAGCATTGCAATGATAACATTTGTATTTGGAATGAAATGATGTGGGTAATAGCGGACAACGATCATCACTTACGTTTTTTCTGTGTGTGTCTCTCTCTGTCTCTCCAGTGCTCTGAGATGGATGCAGTATATATGCTCTGTAGGATGCCACAGGCTGTTTCTGGCTGGCACAGCGACGTTAATTGATTAGTTTGCATCCCTGTTTCACCCGTGTACATTCGGTCAGGTTGAGAGACCATTACGCGTGCTGAACGCGCTTGCGACGTGGTCAGATGAGATACTGATCAAAATATATACATTTAGGTCTGACTGTATGTGCTGACTCAGATAGTCGAATCGTGGCTGTTGCTAATTATTGATCGCAGTGAAATGCCAGACACTGTGGAAACCTGCCTATGAGGTATTGGTGACGTGGGCGCATGACTCCGCCGGTTTACCGAAATCCACTTGCCCAGCGGTGTGCCGCTGGCGCACAGAGTTGACCAGGGCTGGGGTGGCGAGCTTTCAGCGCACTTTGACGCCGCTGATTATGCCGATACCTCCCCCTACTGCGCCGCAACGCCCATCCTGGCGTACTTTTGTGCGCCTTGGTTTACCAAAATACCAAGTGTGCTATGCGCCCGCGTGCGCTGCACGAAAATAACACTGTGCGGGGTGCGGGGTGCGCAGCCTGCGCTCCACCAGCGGCGGGGACAAAAATAGAGCCCCTTGTTGTCAAAGGACCCACGTCCTTTTCCACTGCAGTTCACATCTAATCTCGTATTATCCCCGGTATGAACACAGCATGCAGCCTGGTCCTTCAAAGATGGGACCACAACAAAAAAAATGTGACACATGAACTGAAAGAGGAAAAAACGTATTTACCGGAGTTACATGAGTCACACCCAGCTGGTGCTGTGAATTAACATTGTCCCCTGATTAAATGGACTAAGATCCGAAGAACTGTGATCCTGTAATGACAAGCCTGGTGCTGCTTTTACATTCCAGAATAATGTTCCCAACTGAAGGAGGTTGTAAGAAAGAACATGAAACAATAAACAGGCTGACCCTGTTTACAAGGAGAGGTGGATGCACTGGGGGACAAATGGCCTTCACTGAAACCGGTTGTCAGATTGTTTCAAAGTCCTGGTGATATGTATGAAATGAACAAGTGCACACAAGTGAGAGAGAGTAGGCTGAAGTACTCACACAGCTACAACAAGTTAGGCCATGAGCTCTCCACAATATCCTGATTGGCTTAATATGTTTTGATATCGTGCAAATTCATAACCTCCCCATCAACTCAATAAAACCAGGACTATTACTGGAATGACTGGTCCTGAAGCAGCTTTTGTTTCTCTCTTTTCTGTCCACATGCTGAACCACATTATTTTGTTTTGTTGAAAGGTCTCTATAGTTACACACACACAAAGCCTAATTGGTTATGGATTACATTTGAAGAGGCCATGAACCCAAAACAGTGCACCGCTCGGCACGAGTAGCACATTAGTGGGTAGTGAGTGAGTCTGAAGCTGGTCACCCACATGAGAAAGAGAGTGTGTTTTCTTAGCCGAAAGACCTGCTGTGACATCAGCCCAGGTGACAACATGCTGATATACAGTGCTGTTGTGGAGGCCAAATGTAACGCACCCCTCCAGTCCAGTGCACACGCTCCTTTAATGGCCTACATCAATCCCCATGTTATCAGCAGATCTCGCAGGGCCCCTGCATATAAAGTGGGCTGTGCACACTGCAGCGCACCGCAGACTGGCGCTGTATAGAATTACCAGTGATGCAATTTATTATCATACAGATTTTTATTTACTTTCTCACTCTCCCTTCTCAGCTTTTCTCCATCACTCAGGACCTGCACAGCTCTGCCGAGGAGCTGTACAGTAACCAGATGACTCTGCACATCTAAAAAAAAAAACCTAGAAAAGTGGACTTGTCCAAATAAAAGGAAAACATGATTTGAAAAATCCCATTCTCCTGTTCACCAGCTCAGGGTTGCACATCTTGGATGTGGCAGGCAGGAGATTTAAATGAACCTAAAAGACCTGTTTTGGTGATCACAGCAGCGGCTGATAGCCAGGAAGCGTACACTTTGCAGCATCCCGTGAGGCAGCCTCTGAATGAACCACCGTAAGTCAAGTCAACAACAAAGGGCGAGAGCACCCTTATTCCACCAATGTCAACGTCAAGCTGTCCCTGAGCAGCACTTAATGACATTTAAAAGGAAAAGACAAACATGTGATGTGTGTCTCTGTGGGCTTTTTGTGTGCATGTAGGTAAGTGTGTGCAGATATGTTCACCACCCCTGGAATCAGATCATTTCAGCATGATAGCAGCTGTGTCAATAGGCACCGCAGCCAAAAGTGTGGTCCTGTGTGCTGAGTCCCATAGGTGCTCTGCGGTCCTCTCTCTAGTGAAATTGGCAACATCCAAAGACCATAAACACCTCGGTTACTGTACAAACAAGTGAAGAAAAGGCAGCGCAGGGTGGAAACAGATGGCAGGGACTTCAGTTCATATTATAAACAAATGTTGGGAAATGATGATGTTATAGCACGTTGCCTTGTAAAGGATAACAGTGCACCTGCTTCAGGGGGTAATGGTTTAAGACGTGTCCGTGAAATACTGTATCTCATGCCCTGGTCATGTAACACTGATAGATAAATCTCTTCATGTTTACAGCAGTATATCTGACATTTCTAATTTATAGGACATTGCTATGGGATTTAGTGTCTCATATAAATTTTCCTATCTTTTTTCAGAATGGAAAGGGCAAAGACATTGCATAAGCAGACAAAGGGTCAAAGAGGGTGTTTCAAAGCAAAAAAAGGGGGCCATGTGCTCCTACAAATTCCCAAGACCCGGTGTGCTGGCCCTCTTTACTGTCAACATGTGTGAATGCCATGCTCGATAAATTTCTCTTTGAATTCCCTCTCTAGAATTTATGAGACGTGCAACATGGGGTTGCAACTCTTTTGAAGCCTACACACTTGCAGCACTCAATGCCGTTTACATTCTCATTTTAACAGGGGAGAAAAAAAGCAGAAATAGGCAGAAGTTGGTGTGTAGCATCCTGCAGTGTAAAGAGTTTTAAATGTATTTACACTGTGTTGTGTCTCCTGGGAACTGTTTTCTACACACTAATGAGGCTGAGGAGCAAGTTTCATTCTGTTATTCCTGGCATTGATGCACCAGTCACAGGCATACCACTCACACTCTTTTTTTCCCTCCCTTTCCCTCTCAGTAGCCCAGTGCAAATAATAAATAAGAGGAAATACATCATCCCTTTTTCAATCCCAGAGCCAAGAGCCGGTCTGCCAAAGGTAACACAAAGCAATCTTAGGTAATGATCGGCAAATGTGTATAAAGTTTCATAGAGCATGACTTCACATAATTCTTGTTTAGATCATGTTGGCTGGCTCAATGTCAGCTGTGATGCCGCTGCAGTAGAAATCATGCATTCACACACACACACACACACACACACACACACACACACACACACACACACACACACACACACAGTATTCTCTCTTGAAGTCTGTTTGTGTCACGCCTAAAAGCAGCACTTCTGTTTTATAAGTGTTTGTAATTGATTTGATACAGTGTAACATTGTGGCAAGGATCAGCTACCAGTCATAAATTGTGGAATTTTAACAGAGGCTTTATTACATTACATACTCTCACAACCATTCACTCTGCAAAACTGTGTCAGATTTTCCATTCATTTACACTCATCGGTGGCACATACATGAAACATTTCATCATGGCTCAATTGATGAAAATGATTTGTTGAATGTCAAAAAAAAGAAAAAAAAAAAAGCTTCATTGAGCTGTTTTAGTGCTCTACCTACAGCACAGCCAGTGTGCAGATGGAGAGCCGGGGGGTCTCGATGCAACAACATGGAGGAAAGAAGCGAAACACAATCCAGACAGTGTTTACCCTGTTTCTGATGTAAAGGCCACTTACTGTCGTGTCCAATGCCTAACCCTTAATTTGCTGCCCCAGCCTTTGAAGTTTGTGCATATTTCTGTTTCCTGACACTACCCCCCTCCACACCCCCCCCCCACCCCCACCCTCTCTCTCTCTTTCCTGCAAGCCCCAGCAGTTGATATTGCAACTGGATAGGCCATGTTTCCATGTAGGGGGCTCTTTTTAGGCCTGCTCTGATGATAGAAAACACAAGTGGGGAAGGGGAAAAGGAGTGCTGGGCGCTCAGATCCACAGAGAGGCCCTGGCCCCAGTCCCGGCCCAGACAACGCTGCAGGGGATTAGAGCACACCCTGGCAGCAGAATGGTTTCACTTAAGAATTTCAGTAATCACTTTTAGGAGTGTAATATATAGCTGACCTTCGGCAGCGCCACACGACCCCCCGCTCCCCCAGCCATTTGATCAAAGGAAGCGGCAGTGGCTGTGCAAACAGGCGCTATCAGTGGACTCCAATGGATTTACTGCCTGCTTCTTCTCTCTTGTCTCCCCTGAGTCGTGTGCTGATACACACAGAAATCCAGTTTCATCTTACAGAACCTATTTTTCTCCCAGTACTAATTTACGGGCCAGATCATGAACTTAAAGGAGGAGGGAGGGAGGGAGGTGGGGGAGGCTCGGGGGGCCTCAAGGAAGGGGAGAGAGTGGAGGTGGGAGCAGCTCGGGGGCCTTTATGCACTGCCCGCTGACTGGGCTGAGCAGAGTGGCTCTCATCATCATGGGAAAAGCCCAGTAGGTGCTCTCTTCTCAGCTGGAGCAGCCAAACACCGTGGCCTGTGCTCCGCAACAATAACAGCAACCAGAAAAGGACAGAGGGTTGGCCCAGTAGGGTTTATATAGTGCCTTAAATCACAGGAGGCTCTGACAAAGAAGTAGGGAGAGAGGATGTGGGTATCATAGCAACTATTAATAACCCAATACATTCTGGTGTGAACACAGTCAAGGTGTCTCTAAGTCTCTCTTTCATGTTTGCTCAGTTTTAATAACACTTGTTCACTCTTAATATTCCAGCTCATAAGTATGACATTTTTACTGACTATTTATTGCTTTAAGTAGCAAAACATAGCATTTCCATCAATTATGATCAGCCAGTTACTGTAAACATTCCTCAATGAGAAGCAGACTATCAGAAAACAATGTCAACATGTTGACCTTTATGCTTTTACAGGGAAATATCTTTCAGCTGGTTAAATCCCCACTAATTTGTAATTTGTGACTCACATGTTCTGGTCGAATTTCATGCTCTTGTTAAAATGTTTCTCGCAGTACCCGTTGTGCTCATGGAAAAATGGTTGTTTATTTTGTCTGTCTGCTTTCAAATGAACAACAACAACAACCAAAAAACGATTTATTTGTTGTGTTTCTTTTTCAGCATGAATGGCAGTAAAAGCTGCACGAAGCTGTGGCTTGCAGAGCAGGAAGTTCCACTTGTGACCAGTTGAGGGCGTCACAGAACAGATGACTGAAGAGAAGCTACACGCTGAGTATGAGGGGATACACTAGGTCATTCAAGCTGCTGAGTACTTACACCTCATTTAACAAATTTCCCACATACAACTGGAAATATTTGTGAGAAATATGTTGCTTCAAGCATTTTTCTTATGTCCTTTGGATAATCCAGACTCAGGAGATATGATCATTTCCCTCCATGGACATATAGATATGATTTCAATTTTCATGACAGTTTCAGGTGCATAAAAAATATTTCATTGATGAGAAATTGAATCCAAATGATAATAGAGACATGCGCTCCTTAGCTGGCATGTCAGGGAGTGTTTATGTGACTCAGTTGATGACAATGTGACCGCAGGAAGTCCACTGCTTTTATGAGCTTCTTTTTTTTTGGGGGGGGGGGGGGGGTTGGGTGGAGATGAATGTTTGCTGGTTTCCTGATTCAAGCATGTGAGACGTGAGGGCAACTCACCACATTTGTCTGTTCCAGAAACAACCTTCATGCCAGGGCCCTAAAACACAGACTTTACCCAGCCTTTCATCTCCAAGGGTCACTGCAGGTCAGTCTGTCACCAAAGGCTACAAAGTATATGAAGAAAATGGGCGTTCAGCTCCTTCAGGTACAAATTTACACTCCTCTGAATCCGGTGTTGTAGTTATGCAACCCCTGCATTTAAAAAGAACTGATGATTAGGAAGCGGAGGTGCAGAGCGTTCTTCCTGAAATATTCTTGCATGTCCCGCATCAGCTGATAAGGTTCCTTGTTTGGAGAACAAACAGGAGTTTAAGTACCGGCTATAAATGCTCTGAGGCCCTTGGACATGTAAGTATTTTATGGTGCGATACTGCTATGGATAGACTGATAAGTCAGATACCTGAGTGCTTGCCATGTCATTACTGTAATACAGCTGGTTATTTTGATCCTAATTGGCCTTGAGTCAGTTACAGTAAGAAATAATAACCTCTCGCTTTGCTGGAAAGAATTCTGCTCAGACTGTGATAATGCAATTGCCTTATTAGTTCTGAGCTGACAGCCAGCAACATTAACTTGTGTTCAACAGTTGCTTTGGGGAAAACAGGGAGAACTCTGTTGACCCTCATGATTATTACTAATTTTGCAGAAGAGTGTGCAGCTTTCTGGGTGGGAGAATAAGCTATCAGGCTTAAAGATGATTAACAACATGCCTATTCTAATTAACATCAAGTTATTAGAACCATTCCATTTGGCTCTGTGCTTTATAATCGTTATCGTCCAGCACCATCTATTTCACACACACACATCCTGTGCCGGCCCTCTGATCATACAATAGATATGTGCTGGTGAGCAGGTTGAGCTGTGTGTGTGTGTGTATGGCATCAGTACTGTGAATCAGCTGAGGCTCATGTGGCCAGGGTTGCTCTGTGCGACCCAGCGGGGCTCAGCCACCAGCTGCCTAGCACCCACTACACATTCCTGCTTTATTCCCAAGCTCGCCTCCCTCAGCTTCACCAGTTAGGACAAAATGTGTACCAGCTGCACCATCATTAAGTAAATAGGATCCTTGCACAGTGACTTTTAAGGCACGGGATTGAAAAGTTAGCCAAATCACTTTTGTCATACACACACAGAGGGCTGCACTGATAAAGAATGTACTGTAAGCTGCTGCAGAGATGTAAAGCACTTATTTCCAAGCCACAGGGCTCTAAGGAGAGCAATGTTAGTCTGTCTGTTTGTTGGTCTGCCCAGACTTCAATATCTCAACAACTATCCAACAGATTACCATGAAATTCCATACAGATGTTCATGGTACTCAGAGGATGGATATGTTTGCATAATACAATACAACCTGAAGTGGTAAAACTCCAGTAAACACTTCTTTTTGAGATGAATGCATTTCACGTCATCAGGCTCTCACAATTAAGATGTTTGTTTTACCACTAGAATTGCTGGAGTTTTGACCTCTTCAGACTACTTTGGAAGTAGGTGAAGTGGTGCCAGAAATCCTTGCTCTGCTTCTTATACAGCCTCACAGAGAGAGATGGTGTTTCTCCATAATTTGTTGTTTCTCTCCTGCCTACAAAGCTACATGTCAAATTTCTGCTAATAAAGCCCGTTGAGCTGCATTATAGGTCCACAAGGTACTGCATAAATCAAATTTATTACTTTTTATCGTTGTCACAACCACATGTCCTCACCCTAAAGGCTTAACCTCTAGAGTCACAGATACATACACACACACACACACACACACACACACACACACACACACACACACACCACTATTTGCATACTAAGACACTGCACACCAAAGTGTCCACATCCACTAAAAACCATCATGCAACACGCAGCCAGACATACACACCCTTCCCTCCAGACTGCCGTCACAGCACTCCAAGCACAGCTGTCAAAACTCAGGGACTTCCAACACAACAATAGTTAGATGGCTTGGGAGGGCCAGAGAAAGACAGAGAGAGAAGAAGACATGTAGTGGATGCTGATGTGACACTTCTGGACAACTCATATGGTCCAGATTGGATCTACATTCTCTGCATCGTTTCTTTCTTTTCCCCCCTTTCACTCCTTTCTGTCACTCATGTTATTTGCCTCCTCCTCTGTCGAAAGCTTGCTCTTTCCTCCCCTCATTCCACCTCTACGTCTCTTTTGCTCCAGGCACAGTCCTCTGTTGTCTTACATCAGCTTTCATAACAGCTCCGGGAAGACCTCCCTCAACCTCACGCCTCGCATGTGAGTCCACACGTCCAAGAGCAGTAATAACACTGAAATCCTCCAAATCAGGTCATGTCAAATTAAGGGAGGTATTTCAGGAGCCCACCCAAGTCTCCGAAGGGGTCAACTGAAAGCTTGCTCGAGGCCAGATTTGCATGTCAAAATACACTTGATGATTCAGACTACATCACAAAGCGGGACTGAATCTCATAGTTTTAGAGTCTCTAAGATGCTGCAGATTTGGCCTGTGAAGTCAGGTGTGGACACGGGTGAGAAATCCTGTTGGCATGCAGAGACTGGCAAACCTTCTGCTTAATTGCAGCAAGCAAGTGCTCCTCGGCTGAACTAGCTACAATAATATTTTTTCGCCGTTTTCATCCCAAGTCCCTAGTCAGAAGAGGAAATTTAGTCTTGAGAAGTTTGCATTTATTTTTTTAACTGCTGACCCCACTTGTGGACACCAAAAACCTGTGTTTCCTGGTGTTGATTTAAATGCAATGGCATCGAGTGATGTAATAACTTTGCACACCTGAAGCTGTTGTAGCTGCAATGCAGGTAGAGCATACAAGCTGCATGATCGTCACTTCGACGGGCCTCTAGTGCACCTTTTAGGTGTTTTATTACTGGAAATATTGCCTCTAGGCATCTCGTCTTGGACTAAAGAGATCACTTTTATCTCAGCTTCATCTCTGATAACACAGAGATGTGTTGAACACTGATAAGGTTTGGACCTTGCTTGGACTTACAAACAATCATTTGGCAACTCAACAAGCATTCCAAGGAAGTTCACTCTCCCCAGTGATTTATTGCCAGGATGTGGCTGTATAGCGAGAGTGTGTAGGCTCCAGGTTGAAGTAGCTGGTGGCACTGCAGGTCAGCAAGATAGCTGAGCCGCGCAGCAGTCTGGGATTCATTCAGCAAAGCTCTCAAGGGAACTGTTGACTGGAAAGAGGTGGTAAATCTCCATTTTGAGGACTTTATTTTTGCTGAGGTTGTGTGAAATGTGAGCTAATCTGACTTAGTGGGTCATTGTAGAGTCTATTGTGTGAGGCTTTGATATTGAGAGGAGGGTGGATGGCTGCAATTATTATTTAACATCTTTATTTTTCTTATTGTTAACAAATCCAATGAATGAATTCCTCCTGCTAACAAGATTTGTCTTTTTTTCAAAGCCTGATATGTTTTCATCTGGGCCAGAGAGCTCTGTTGTCCTTCAAAAACCATTGAAAATACATAATTGAGCCACTCCACTGAACTTGATAATGTGTTCCTTTATTATGATGAACATGGTACATACATGGTAAAGTTCACCTTGAGCTAATCCCATATAGACACATAGCTGCTATACATACTAACTAGTGCACCAAATATGTATTAATGCTCAGATGAAAATAGTCTCAACAAATGTGCTATAATCCTGTTTGTTTTTAAAACTGAAACTCTATTATATTGAAAATGTATTTTCAAAGATGTACATCATCCCTTTATGAGATGCTTTAGATTAAACCTTTAAACCAGTGTTAACTGATTTTTTATTTTAGTTTATTTATTTCTTGGCCACTTGGGGGCAGCATAACAGCAATAGATACAACAATGACATACTGTTACCTTACAAAGCGGACATGATGAACATGTTAGCAAACACCTGCCTACTTTCAGACAAAACAAGATTTGTTGTCATTAGTCGTATTTCTGGCCACCTGAGGTTTTAGCTCCGCTTTTGCTCTCAACCAGCTCCTGAGGCTCTTTAGCCGCAGTTTGGTGCTGGGCAGGTGGACTTATCAGAGCTTTTTCAGATAGAAACATGGTTAATGAGAGCGGTGGCAGTGAAAAAAATAATCAAAATGTGAGCCATAAATCATAACCATTTATCTGAAAGATGCTAAAACACCAAAGACCTGAGGGGAAGTGCAGAGTTGGGTAAGAGCCAGATTACTCTGAGCAACATAGTAATTCCCTCTTGTTAATATAAAAATACTGATTATTGCAGTTTTATATTCTACTGTTGGCATCTCCCTAGTGACAAATCAAGAATGAAATCAATGAAAAAATGAGAATTCAAACCGTTCTGTCAGTACTTTGGAGAAATGTGGACTCAGTGACATTAGATCCTTCACCTGCTTCCTTTGCCATTCAGAATCATGCACTCTTTAGGCTGCTATGCAGCCTAAGTTCAACTTTTTTTATTTCTTTTCAGAGCCACTACTTGCTGCTGCTGATACAGGAGATGAAAATGTGCTACAGCTATGGCTGCAACAATCTGTCTTTCCACATGTTCACCACAGTGAAATAAAACAAACACACATCCTAAACTCATCTGCATGCCCCATCTGAGCTGATGTATACAGGTCCTCAGCAGCCGAAATTAGATGCCAAGCACTTCTCAAGTGCAAGGAAATGGTGCGGTTTCACAATTCCTAGATTAAGACTGAAATCTGCAGTTCCCCCACACCACTTTAAGTGGCTGTGGTGCACACACAAACCCACTGAGACCATAGAAACATACACAGCGGTTTTGTGTTGGGCTCTGGCCAAGATAAATGACTGCTTCAGGTGAAAACAAACCGTGGCCCCAGCAGATTCTTTCTTTTTTTTCTGCAAGATTTGGGGTGACTTCTCCTTGTGTGTCAACTGTTCTTACATATATGCCTCGCTTTGGCTCCTCCACTCTCCAACACACTTCATGCTTGTGACTTATTCAGAATGAGGAATTAAAGTTGAAATGGTGCTCTGTACACACAAGTGACTCATGTGCTGAGGACTAAAGGTGGAACAGCAGCATTCAAATCTATCTTGCAGGGGAAAAGAAAGACATTTTCACATATTACAGCACCAAACCCACACATATACTCACAATGAACGCCCTCAAGCTTATTCATTCACTCTATAGATGACGACGATAAAAGTCCTGGCTATAACCAGAGCTCTCAGTAAATCCTGTGAGGCATTTTTACTTCTGCTGTGTCACTGGGCCATTTACCTCTGCGCAGTATCATAATCATATGTTTGTGTTTGTGAGCCTGCAATGCATATTATGAGCTATTATAACTGTGGTGAGTCAGATAGATGCCCATATACAGCAATTCCTTGGTATTTACTGTGCCAGAACAGCAGAACAAGAGAACTGGATGTTTGTGAGTGAAGGAAGTTTTACATGACAATATTAGTTAGATTAGATATCATAACTATTCAATTACACAGTTGAGCCTCTGTAGTTTATTATTTTCAAGATTAACAATGTGAAAGCACTGTCTTTATCTGAGCACCTTTGAGTGATCACCTGAGTCCCACCTGAGGGAAGTGGGAAGAGCCTGTAGAGGCCCTGAATGGCTTCAATTAAGAGAACAATTGCTTTAGTCACACAATTATGAGCTCAGGGTGACTAAATGCAAAAGGCCCTGAAGGAGTGCAGCTAAAGATCTCTGGCATCCCATTCAATGTAGTCCGCCCACCCCCCACTGCTCATTACTGGGACCACCAACTGGCAGCAGCATTACTGAAATGAGCAACAACAGCACAGTGCTGCAACAATCACGAGTTATTCATCTTTAACTGACAACTAAAGGGACTGAAGTGTTGTGAAAATGAGCAACAAAGGCTGCTGGATGATGAGATCATGGTGTTAAAATAAATGACTCATTGGGGTTTAGTGTCATTATTAAACAGTTGTTAGGTGCTCCAAAATAAGGAATCAAAATTGAGTCAGTGTCTCTGATGATTTTAACTGTATATTACTTAATGGTGAAAGAAGTATTGATATTCTTTATGAAAGTTAAATTATATGTAAAAATACTGCATTATAACAAAGTTCTACATGCAAAGTCTTACTTAAGTAAAAGTATTAACAACAAAATGTAGTTAAATGATGAGGAAAAATAGCTACTGTCAGTGTTATATTATTATATATCCCATGATTTTGATGCATGGCCATCTAAGCAGTACTTGTAGTTTGTCAAAGGTGGATCTGATTATAACTACTTAATTATGTGGATAGTTTTATCAAACAGTGCATCATATTTCATAAACTGGTCAGGCTTTGTATGTAAAGACTTGATCTTCAGGGAACATTTGCCTCTGAAACGCGGTAGTAGAAGTATAAAGCAGCATAAGCACAAACACCTAAAAATAGTACTCATGTACAGTACTTGAGTAATGCACTGCATCTGATTGTTATTCAGATATTTCTGTCTGGGAATTGTTACAGCATTGCTCATAGCTAACGTTATTGTCTTAATATACTGTACACTGATTGGTTCTCTCCAGCTGTACAATGCTGGTCTCAATCCAAGTCCAATACGTGCTATAAATGTTCAATTTAGATCACATCTGGTTATTTATATGACCACCATCATTTGTGTGTTATTCAAATCATCCAGTGGGTAATTGGGTGGACCCATTGCTGCAACCGAGAACATTTAAGCATGCATTCTCATGTGTGCTGCAGGATGAACCGTCCTTAGAATGATCAAGAAATGTCTGCACTGAGGCTATTGAGCGCTACATTGAGCTCATGGAAAAGCCCTAGATGAATGGTCTAATAATCTTTTAAGATATTGGTATGTATACAGTTTGTGGAGAGATTAGCTGTTGAATTAATCATTCGATGTACTCATGTTTGTGAAATCCCTTTCACATGCCAGAGGGTTCCATGACCGAGGCAACTCACTCTGACATTCCATGGGCCTCTCCTGCTCCTTCCCTCGCTTGTTTGCTGAGTGCAACATTGAGCATCGTAGACGTACACAAATATAGATTTCATACTTCGCCCTCACAAGTCAACAGGTTCTAAATGGGTTGATAAAATCAGCAGGCATCTTGGGTACACTACTAAGAGCCACAAACTTCCACTCGGCTGAGGCTTTGCTTTGGCAACAGGATTTCTCCTTGGAGAGGAATGAATGTGCAAATGTGTTACAGGTGGGATTCATTAAACTGAGACCTGGCACATTGGTACTGGCTCTGCACAATTACTATGTTACAAAACCAGGGAGCAGAGAAAAGCTAACATATTGCTACACTACAGCTACACAGTAGATGAGCATACACACCATGCATAAAGACTGGGAACGGAAAAGAAATATACACAAACATATTGCATCTATATAAGCATGCTCATGCACATTCTGCATGCACAGCTGAGATTTAAAAGGCTGATTTCACTGCTCTCTGATGAGCTCTTCAAAACAAAATAACCTATAAATAGAGCAGTTTGTGCCCATGTTATTTCACAGAGGATGAAGAAAGAAAAAGTTCAAATTTCACGAGATCTTTTCATCCCTATTCAGCCTCCACTGCTTTCACCTCTCAGATAAAGTTTTAAGCTGTCAATACTCCATATTTTAGGCATAAATAACAATCCTTTAACATGTTTTCCTTACTTACACATGACAGACTCTTCTAGGCCATTCTCACCATCGAGTTGGTGGTGTTAATTTCTATGAATAATGTATCTGGTGAAATCTTTCAGCTCACTGAGCTGTGGTCACATCACAGAGCATTCCTACAGATTATAACTTCCTCCACCCTCCTTCTTCATGTTGCACTGAGACCATTAAAGAACTAAAGGCATTTATTGTGCAGTAATACTGAATATGTAAGAGCTGTGTGGAAACTGAAGGTGTTCAACAGATCCTAATTATCACTGACTACTACAATGCGTGGAATTCGTTTGCAGTGTTGGAAGCAATAAAATCTTGGGTCATACTGCACTAATGGGAGCTGGCTTGCATAGTTGTGTGCTTTTTGATTTGATCTGAGGCGTAATTGAAATTTTCTCTTGTAAATTCTTGGACTGGCAGATGTTTTTTGCTCCTCACACGTACATTTGTGCCTTCTCTGAAAAGTATTGTATATGCAATCAACAACCATAGGATGCACACTGGGTGGCATGGATTAAAATGAGACTATGTAACTTTTTTAGAGGAAATGACTCATTCCTGTTGAATTCATGAATGGGGTTTAACCAGTTGCTTATGGTAGCTAATGCTTGCTAATGTTAGCAAACCACAGGAAGATATTGCCCTATCAGGGGCGCTGCTGATTGCGCTACTGTTACATTATGTTGGAGCATTATCATTATCCCTTATTGTCTCTTGTAACTATATTGGCAGCAACATTTACAAGCTTTCAATAATATGTGAAACAGGTCAATCATTTCACATAAAGCGAGCCTAAGTGACAATTACAGGATAAAAGAATCATAAAGCCACCAAACTGACATAGTAATATCAGTTGTAAAGCAATCTGCAGCTAAGGTTAACTACCATTATTCAACATTAGCCACAATAAGGTACTGGCTATACCACACCAAGGGAGGCTGTAGCAGCAGAGTGTATTTCTGTACAAAGGTGCCTTTTACTTCTTATGGATTTTAAAATTTACTTTTCAAGAGAGGGAATGTGTTATTTCTTCCTTCAAAAGTTACTGTGATTTCTCACTTTAATCACATCACAATGTCTGACAGGGTAAGAGACACCTTTAATCGAAGGATTCATGAGATATTGTAAGGGATTATAAGCACATGATGAGTACACGATTACTGTAAAGTTAATTATATTATATGAAACATTATTTGCTCATGTTATCCTGATGGCCTTTTTTAAATAAAAGTGTTGATGTTTCTGTCATTTACTTCCAATACATCAAAAAGACTTCATTTGAAATATTACCACCATATGTAAACATCCAGAGACTCTCACACACACTTCAATACACACATATTTCACAGTTTTCCCATTGGACAGCTGTGCGTCAGTCACAACCATCCACCCTTCACACCTGGTGATCAGGGCAGGGTGCGTTCAAGTGACCTGCTTCCCAGAGTCCACAGCCAGATAATTATTTCCAGTTGCAATTAGAATAACCACAAGATTTTTTCTCTGTGAGCAAAAGGGGATCAGCAAATATCCTTTCCCCTCATTTTTTGCTTGTCTGACACGCTTGTGTAAATACCCTCCACCTGGTCATGGGAGTGTCTTTAGGGGAGCTATCAAAGCATTCATAAAAATCAAGATGTATGTGACATCCAGTGGATTTCCCCAGAGCTGCACACGGCAGGCCAACTCAGGAGGGCCAGAGCCGGGGTAAAGTTTCCACTCTTTTCCTCCCTGACTAGCGGCTGATGCCTGATTGACTGTGATGGGCTTTTTTACGCCCTGCACGTGTTGTTCCGCTGCTCGTCTGTCTTCTCAGTGTGGTGTTTCTCTGGCCTCTGCTGCTACTGGAGATGTACCTCTAATGTGAGTTTGTCGATCTAAAACCCGACCTGAAAATATTCACCTGGTCATGCTCTTCACGCTCTGTTCTTAAATAACTCTCTCACCACAGCGCTCCCCTTCCTCCTATATTTCATTTACAGATTAGGGCCTGCATGGGCGTTTGAAAAACCATAAGAAGAAGCAACTGGATATTAGGAACATGACTGTGAATGAATGCATCTGCATGTGCAGATCCTTCAGCAAGGCTGAGTGCCTTGGCTTGCGTGTAAAACATTTAAAAAGTTGGGACTGATGACACGCACACTCATATCTGGTGATCAGAAACTCTGGGAAGGCGGCCATGATGGAGGGCTGCCTGACTTCTGTGTGTTCGACCCTGTGAAGACTGATTGTTCTGTCTGAAAACAGTTAGAACTGGGAACAGTGACTGAAAAAGGAAACAGATTTGTGGGAGGGGCAGTGCAAAGCAGCAACACATATCTGTTTGTGAGGTTGAAAAGGGAACGCTGAAATGCCTCAGGTTTGCTGTTGTGTTACTTAAATGCTTGAACAAATTGTCTTATGAGGAAATGTCTATTTTCATGAGCCATGCTTGTGTGTAGCTTTGTGTCATTCTGGTTAAATTCTCCATGTTGTAAAGGAAGTTGCAATATTTCCACCTCATCCTGGATTCATGCTCATTACCTTTCATTCAACTTTGTATTGCAGAGACAGTCCCAGTCCTGTAGGGGGCAGTGTTTGTTTTACTCAACAGGGTCTGACTCTGGCCATAACTGGGCATATATAGTGCAGGTGAGAGCAAAGACTGCTGTAGCCAGCCTGCAGAGATGGCTACATACTTTCCATTCTTTAATGAAGCCCTTCAGTGACTCCTGTACTCCAGCACTTTAAACTCACACTCACACATATGCACACACACACAGACTTTCCACTGGTGCACTGCCCCTGATAATAGACTCTACATAGGAAGCCTGTGAAGCATTTTGAAATGCCAAACGCCTGTGAGGGTGTAGACGTTTGAAGGACACTAATGTAGGAGCTGAGGCCTAATATAAACAGCATTATTCACATGAAAGCTCAGCTGCAGCCATTAGGGCCTTTCGGAGAGGTGGCACTTCTCCGCCGGCACCCTAATGGCACTTCTCGTTTAAACCTGCAGATCTGTGTATTCACAGATTCCCTTGTAATCTGTCTTTCCTGTAACAAATAGCTGTAAAATGATTTGAAAGTGTGTGCTTTCTGTAGGCTTTCTGCTGCTAACAACTCATCTGTTATCCCATAATAACAATCGATATTCTGCTGAGAAGCAACTATAGCAGCTGTTCAAATACATTCTCTCTTCAATTGTGAAACCCAGAATTGCACTTTTTTTTTCATTTTGAGGCCTGTAACTTACAACCACCTGGAGAATATAGCTGGCTAGTAGATCAGCCTCTCACGAAATTATTAATCCGACAGAAACATCGGCCCACCATCTAACTGGGAGAAGTTGTTGAACTCCAACATCTTGTGTGGCGAACGCACAAGACTTGACCACTGTCAGCAGCAGTATAGCATGGCTATCCCACCAGCAGCACATTGTAACATGAAGCAGAGCAAAACATCTTTGTAATCTTTGAGGAAGGTCCAATCGGAAGAAGCGGGGAGGAACATACAGTAAAGGGGAGGCAATGAGGATGAATAACACATTTCTTTTTTGGCTGTGGCAACAATGGCCCACTCGATAGAAAATTAAACAAATGAAAGCATTTTAAAAGTCAGAGACATCGAAGATTAATTAGATTTGAGTGGTTCTTGCCAGCCAGAAGAAGTAAGCCATCTTATTTTTTGATGGTATGGTTTTGATCAGGGAGTGATGGGAGAGCCAAGTTTGTTGTTGCTCCACTTCACATCCATCTTGTCAACACATTGACTAACTTCCCCTTTCACTGATAGTGACTCAGGAGTTTTACAGCACTGCAATTATTATAAGACTTACACTGAATGATGGATGATAAATTATGTTGTGCAGTTGTTTTTTTCAGTCTGTGATGAATTTTCATTTTATGAATTGCACAAAAAAATAAAAGAATGGCAGAAAACTACAGGATGTGTCCGGCAGTGGTGATTAGTCATACCCACATTACAACCTCGCACAGGTGATAGTCCAAATGACCTTCAGTTACAGCAACTTATAATGTAGCCAGTGTTGCTTCTATGCAGCTGACATTTATATTAACAATATTCAAATCACATACATTTAAATTTCAGGAGTCTCTGTCACATGTTTTTGGATTGTGAAAGTCAATTAATGTGTATTATTTTCTTTTTTCTGTGTCAACTTGCAGTCAAAAGGAGCTTGAAAATAAATTAAACTCCCAGTAGGCCTTTCTGAGTGAGTGACACAATTTTCTATGGGATTTAGATGAACCATTGAGTCGTTTTGGGTTAAATCCTGCAGTACCACTCTGTGACCCCTCCACTGGCCAGACCCATCAAAGATTAAAGGTGAACACGGGGGCAAATCAGTTATCAAGTCAGAAACACTCATCGTCAACTTCCCACTGTGCCATTACTGCACAGCTGCACATACACACACATGGTTGACCCTCATCCTTCCTGCAATGGAGGTCATGACCCCATGTACCAGTACCAAGAAAGGAATGAGGGTGAGGATGCATGACCCTTGCTGATTTTTTTCAGTTCTGTGTTTCTCTGAACAGAGATGATGCATGTGAGGGTTCAGATGTACAGATGAAAGACTTAATGAGGCCTTTGGCTCTAATAAGAGAGGAGTCACGCACAGAATATAGTTGAAAAACCAAATAATGACAATGTACACATGGAAGGTCATCTTTTCTTGGATGACACAGCTTTCAGCTGACATACACATCAGTGAACAACAACATAATAACCTCCTTTATATCTGTGGATCATATTTGTTGGATTGTGCCAAAAATGAAAGGAATACTTTCTGGAAAGATGGGATGTAAGACAGTAGGTATATTTTGTTTGCTTAATTTGCAGAAAGTGTAGTTTTTAAGGAGGGTTATGTGTAAGACTATTTCTTGGCTGGGTGCAGCGACCTGCTGGAGCTTCCGTTGGTTGCCTGAATGTTCTGGGTTAGTTGTGGTTGGGAAGAACTCAAACACCCACTGAGGGGACCGAGGAGTAATGTGTATAAGCTTAAGTTAGTGAGAAAGAGAAAGACGGAAAGATAGAAATAGAAAAGAAAGTCTGTGTACGTATGACTGGCTGAGGGTAGATGCTGGTGATTGACTTTTAAAGCTGTTTAACTCTCACAAAAGGGACCAATTCACCTTTAGTTGCAGTCTTAAAATCTTGCTTTTGCACTTAGACAAATCTATGCTCAAGTAAAAGTACAAATACATAAATCCTTTCAAGTCATCCGTCTCAAGTCTAAAGTGTCAAGTCATGAATACCAAGTCAAAGTCAAGTCCAGCCTTTCATCTGTGTTAGTAAAGCAAGTCTCAAGTCCTCAGATTTGCAACTTGAGTCCAACTCGAGTCGTCATGTAGCTCGAGTCCCCCTCCTCTGCTGAGAGACAGTTTTTGTATTTGTTTTGTTCTTGTTGAAGTGCTAAGTCTGAAATTTCATTTACTCTACATTCCACCTGATGGAGTGTAAGTTACAGTTCTCCTGATGCTAGTTTTCATAGCAGTTGAAATGACAGATTGCTTTTCCATTTCGCAGTTCATTTTAAATTGCCTGTGAAAGCATTTGGCACACTAGCTGAATATTTGTTTCAAGTTTTCTGGTTTCCTGATAAGGCATCGTAAGTCATGTCGTTTTACAACGTTAGAGTATTTGATTTTGCATATTGCTTAATGGGACTTCTTTTGCTGTAAGTGTTTTCGTTATTTATCCATTTTTAGACTCCGTTATAGAAGAAATTACCATGTGTGACAAGAGTGTTTAGAGTGTTGAATCATCTGAGCCTAAAGAGCGAAGAAGGAAAAAAGTGAAACACGCAACAGCACAAAATTTACTGGAGAGACATGGAGACCATGTGGAGATGTGTGTGTGGTCAACTAGATATTTCAACAAGTTTCAGGACGCACTGACTAAAAGGGAATTTCTGCCACTGAGCCATTCCTACTGACAAAGGGGAAAACATTCTTCACTCTGCTGGAAAAAAATTAACACTTTATCTGAATATTAAAGCTGCACTAATGATTATTTCATATTTAAAATGCATCAAATGACTGTGCAATGTGAAAGGGATCAATCTGAATGGTGAACCCAAACAGGATTTCCAGCCTGACCTTACAATTCCTGGGCAGCTCTACTGTACTACTGTGAGTGTTTTAGTGTCTCTCAGCTCATTGTTTTGGATTTATGGCCTGCAACATAATAGCTATGGTTCACTGTCATTACTATTGTTTCCAGCCACAGCAGGCAGCTGTTTTTAACTAGAATTCTCATAGTACTGTTCAATACCTACCCAGCACTGACAGACAAAGTCAGTGACTAGCTGGTGAACATAATGGAGCAGCTTAAGAGACATATATTTCTCAGGAGTTGCTCGAGACCAAAAAAGGGCTTTGAGTGTCTAATGGATGTGTGAACAGGTAAATGCTTTCTAGCATGTAAGTCGGAGCGGTGTTACAGCTTGCTCTGTTGACCCAAAATGGCCAAAAATGGCCTAATACTGCTATAAATACATTTCTAGTTGATGAAGAGTTGTTGATAAAGATGTGATTTATCAATTCCACATCAAGATATGTTCAGACACACAGTAAGTGCTCTGCAACAACAGCAAAAAGGATAGTTGAGTCTTCAGTTTTTAGAAAGCAGACATTTACACTTTGTTAAACATAATTTTAGAGTTTAGACATCTCGTTTCAGTTTTTCCAGTTTCTAATTCCAAGTGGTGTCACCACCGTAATCATTTTTAACCACCTGAATGAAGTACAGCAATTACTATCTGTAAAGAAGTTTGGTAGTTCATCTTGTTCACTCCTGAAGTCATGAAGGGCTTAGTGGATCTTACCAGTAAGTGGCTCCTCAACTGGAAAAACATTGGCTTATAGTTGTAAAGACCTAATGAAGCATTAGCTCACACTGCTTCTACCCCCATTGCACCCCCTCTAGCCTTTCCCTGATGGAGGGACTTTGAGTGAGAAAGAACACAGGAGTTAGACTGATAATCTGGGCGTCTAATCCGTTATCTATCCTGCAACCTGTTGCTCCTCAGCAACTCAGTCCGGCCCCTACACCTTCCTCTGGGCAGAGGTTTTGCATGCGTTCCGCTGACAGCTATCTCCCAGAGCAATTGTTGGTAAACACAACTGAACGGCTTACCCCAACAACAGGTTTCCTCTAACCCATAATACAGGCTGCAGAGAAGACCCCCCTCTTACCCTTTTGACCCTTCCCTTAGCCCAAACCCCCTCCACTCCTCCTCCTCCTCCGTGGTGGTAGCGGTCGATGAGCTGGTGAGATAAGCCTGGGTGGAATTCCCGTCTGGGTGTTCTTGGGAGTGACCTGGGTGGCAGAGGAGTGTCAATGAAAATCACTCAGCACTCCACTCAATAAGGAACCAGTCTGAGCCATGGCTGCATTTCACATTACTCTTACTTCTGTTGCTATTCTGTCTGGCTCTTTTCCTTCTTGGTTGACACTTTTACAGTAGAAATGAGAACAGGTGAAAGAGAAAGCAATGCTGACTTAGTTGGGAGCCTGTGTGAACTTTAGTCAACCTCTAACCCAGGGTAAGACAGCCTTAAAAAGTCTTGTTGTGCATGAGTCAAGGAATGAGCTTAGTGCTGGAAAAGAGCTTGAAAATGGCACCAAGAATGTGATCTAATGCAAATCGGATTTCTTAGAATTATGAAAAAGAATCATATTCAGGGCAGGTTTTACTGTATTGCCAGACAAAGTGCTTTTTTGTTACAAAAGACGGAAAACAGCAATGATCAGCAACCCAAATTTTATAAGTGCAGCCATTAATTCTTGTCAGTGCTTTGCAAGCATTATAGAATTCTCCAAGTCAACAAACCTCTCAGAGGAGATGTACAAGGAGTCGGCCATATTTAACCATGTGTCTAGCACTTCCTTAGAGACCATGGGTCCACGGTGGAGGGGCCAGTTGTCTGGGAAAGAATGCTAGGGGTCTAGAGTGGCCCGGGTTAGGCAACGGCCTGGCCATTGTGCCCCAGGAGAAGGTAATTAGGAAGTGAAACCTTGACCAGTTGACAGCAGGCTTTGTTCAGGGGCGAGTGGGCCAAGAGAAATGCTTTTGAAAGCTTTTTCATTTTCTTTGCTGAGGCGACCTCAGCCCTTCCTCCAGAAACACGCTGGGGGAGATCATATAAGATCCTGAAGAAAAATGTATGGGAAGGAGGTTAAGTGGTATTTATTGAAAGTGAAGAAATCTATAGGCAGTGCCTTGTTTGACAAGAGTACCAAACCAAATATACAGTGTACAGTATCTGTTTACTGAAAATGTCATTTCCAATCTACGCTGACTTCAGTTCTAGTACAAGTATTTATATCCTTATACACTGTACCACAAATATACTGTATGTATTAAGTTATACAAGTTCTGGTAATTATGCTAATAATACCCACATCCTGAGCAGAAATCAACAGTCTGTCCACTTCAGAGTCCAGTACAGCCACCACTTCTTATGTGCTGCAGCTGCAGCTGGAGCTGCCAGCCAGCCCATAATCAACTCTACCGTCTACTTTTCCTGTACTGTACATTTGCTCTGCAATATTAAACTTGTGGATGAGCCAAAGGACCAGCATCACTGCAGTGAGGGCATCCAACACCAGGAGCCCACGCCTGTCCTGTCCCTGTCGACCTCAGCGCTCTGCTCTCAACTCCTAATGTGGCAGGAAAAGTGTGAACATGGCTTTGGCAAAATGCAGTTCAGTTCACCATCATCACCACGGGACAGTAAGGGAAACTTGTGCACTCCTTGGACAGCTGGTCCAAGCAAGCTCCTGCAAAGGATTAATTCCCTGTACTTCTGAATCCAGCCAGAGGTTTTAAAGTAATAATCCCTGACATATTTTAACCTTAAAAATGTGCTTTGCTATGTTATGTATTATAGCTTATTTATTAACATTCACAACAGAGTATGTACTAAAGTTTAAAGAGTCCACTACCTTTGTGTAGTCTATTTTTTGTAGATTAACATTATGTTTACATTCATGTTTACTTGCTAATGTAGCAGTCTTCTTCACTGCCATTGGAGCATTGTTACGCTTTTTTGCATGTTACAGCTACCATACAGCGATCTGTGGAGTAGCATGAATCTGGCAACAAAACTGTGCATTGTGTTTCATGTGCTTGCGTGAATGTGTGTTCATGAACAGTACAAGCAAAAATGGAGACACCCTCAATTATTGTTCCATAGTGCTACTAGTGATCTAAAACTCCAGGCCCTCAGGCTGTATTATTTGGCCTTTTGAATTGAGGCAATTCATAAATACAGAAAAGCTATTACTTTTCTCAGCGACAAAGAAAATACCATAAAACAGTTGACCTCCACGTTCTTCTGCGCAGTTCCTGAAAGCAACAGGCAAGGAGCAGTTGATATGATACCAATGCATCATGGCGCCTGTCATAAAATGTAAGTAGACGCAGTGTGTCACACTTTCCAAGAGAAATTGACAAATGGTCGCATCTAAGTGTGTCCAAGTTAGTTTGTGGAGACGTAGTCGCACTGATGAAAAAGGCCAATCTCGAGCGTCATTACAGGTTAAAACATGCTAAACTGGATGAGCTGCAAGGACAAATGCATTGGGACAATCAACTTTAACAGACCACTTTATGATGGAGGCAGTGTGTGAACAAGCTAATAGCTAAGAAGCTGAAACCTGGAGGAGAATTTGTGAAGGAGAGCCTTGCTGCTGCTGCTGCCGTTGCTGCTGCTGCTGCTGTGGAGCACCGGACAAAGTAAAATTGTTCCAGAGTTTCAGCTTGTCTGGAATAATTCACAGAGATTAAAGAAAATCTGACATGGATACTCAGTGATAGCAAGTGTCTGTGTGATCTGGCCCTTCTCAGCTCTCTGCTTTCAAATGTAAAATCATCTGGAGCCAAATTAAAGCTGTGACAAGTGCAACTGTAAAGAGGAAACACTGTGCATGTTCCTACTCTGCAGGAACAAAAGCCTGCTTTGACATTTAAATATGCTGCGTGAGTGTGTAAACTCCTTCGGGCATGTGGTGAGACGTTTCAGGAAATGAAAAATAAACAAAAAGAACTGAACATATTTGCTTTGCAGCTTAATGTGGAATGTGATGTGTCTGACAACCTAAAACATGAAATTGTGCTGCAAAGCAACGACCTGCTACTGTGAGCAGCTCTTTTCAAAACTGACTCTTGCAAAGACTCAGACCCCACCCCAAACCTGAAACTAATCTAGCGTAACCTTGAACAAGATGTCCTCATACTTAAATGACTTTGACTCAATAGGTCGACCGCCAATGACTCCCAAAACGATTTATATCATCGTGGGAGAGTACCAGCAATGGCCATACCACACTTTCGTCGTCACATGATTAACAATGTTATACGTTTGCAATTTGCTTAGGTTTAGGGAGCAAAACTACTTGGTTAGGTTCAGGAAATGATCGTGGTATGGGTTAAAATAAGAACATTAGTATGTGATGTAACTTCAGGATTCTTATGTAAATTAAAACAAGTTCGCATTGACTTTCAGTTTCATACAAACAGCAGCCTCCTGGTTGAAAATCCTGTATTTGTATGATCCATCCATGCCACCATCTTGCTCAGTTTTAGCGTTAAACTGCATCATCTGACTCCTCCTTTCCTCCCGTCAAAATTAATATGCTGCTCAAGGTCACCACCTAACAATAACCATAAATAAGGGTCATAAAAACCTGCTGTTTTAGCTAGTGGAGCTTTGATGTCATTATTTTGACATCATTAAAAGTTTTACATTTGCTCTACCATCTGTCACCAAATTAAATATCACAGTACAGTTCACAGCACATCTGTAATGTGCCATACTGAAGCACTATGGCAATGACTTTCAAAAAGGATATCAAATGTATAACAGCCTTGCAGATTTTTTTTTTTTATTTCAAGAATAACAACAACAAATCTGGAATTTGCACAAAAAATAAAACAGAAGCATAATGGAAATATCATACACAACAATGGGGAAATAATCATGTGTTTAACCTGAAAAGCCCTTGACCACAACAAACAGATTCCTCTATGCTTGAGCTTGAGCATTAGCCTCGCAGCTAGTCTATAAAACACCAGAAAGAAGATGAGAGGAATCTACATGTCCTTTGTTATTCTCTTTGTTCTCTGCCTTATTATGGGGAGCAGTGACCCTTGGTAGACAGTGGTTTCATCCAACTGTCTCAAGGACTTGTTTGGTTCCCTCCACATGCTTTCTGAGTGAGTAAACCAACATTAATGGACATAAAGCGATCAAATAGATCTGTAAGTTGCGTGCTATGCTGCATTGACCCTTGTGATCCTGACAGCAAGAGTCAAAGGCAGGAATTAATGCAAATAAGTAATAAGCCTGTTGTTTGCCTTTTAGCAAATATATCACAGTCCACACAATTTACACATTAAAAAGAGCCCAAACGTTCAGGTCTGTACTTAAAAATGAATAATAAAAGACAGATAAACATGACCTTTCAAATTAAAGGATCAACTGTACTAACACTGGTGTGGATCTTCAAACACATCTCACCGTCGTGTTTTGGAAAAAAATACATCACCTACTTGAGGTGGTTATTCTTAACATCACTCAGGTTTTATGAACTTGTTAGGGAAAATCTGCGGCTTTATGGGTGGTTTTTGCACCGCGTTTGTACATTTACAGTGCTTACGTCTCTAAGCGCAGGTGTCACAAACAGGCTTTTCCAAGTAAATGAAGTCAACTGATTGCTCTTGACTTTCTCCTGGAGACTGCAAAGCTGGGACAGGGATCAGTCCTCTGTGACTGCAGTGATTAAAGTTTTTATGTAGTTGACAGAGGAGTTAGAAAATGCCAAGGGACATTTAGATTAATGATGGTATCCTTGAGGCCAGTATTATGTCACTCTGAATGAGAACTGGAGAGACAGAGGGATGACATTTTTACAGACCTGGTACTTATAAACACATTTGTGTGTATTTGCAAGGCAGTACATGCCAAATAGAACCAGACACACACGCTGCACACATGCATACACTTCTCCAGCACTTCACCGTAACACACTCACTCTGTGGCTGCTGTTGTATCCTGTAAGTGTGTGTATATGTGTGTGGTGAGTGCCATAGTTGGCTGGTGGGCCAGTGTTTGATGATGAAGTCATCAGTTTAAGTAAACTCCAGATGGCCAGGCAGAAAGTAAAACAAGTGCCATCTGCTTAGATTCAACTGCTGCTCAACTTCTCCCCTCTCCGTCTCCTTGTTTCCCCTCCTCTCTCAGTTGGCACAGCGAAGGACCAGAGTACTCAGAACATTAATGCCATTAGTGAAATGTTTCAGAAGAGGCAGCCAAGCACAATGCATTACTCTAGCACTACATTACCACCAAGGGCTGCGCTCACTGCTGGCTTATTCACGTATTGACTTTGTTGATAGAAAAAGCCCAATGCTGATTGTTTGTATTTCCAAACAATAATGCAATAATACTCTAATTCTTATCTATGTGTGTGTGTTATGGATATATGTCAAATGAAAATAAATCCTGATCCTTAGACATCTTTAGATCATTATGCATAAAACTTCAAAGAGACTGACGATAGATCATTTATTTAATCATTTCCAACCATGACTACAGTTAGTTTGACCATTAAATATCAATGCAAAAATTCTCAATGGTGCAATAAGAAATACTTCAGTGGAACTACATACTGATGGTATTAAAAGAGTTAAGTCAGTTGGTTTAAAAAGGTAAAGATTGTCATGAGGATGTCAGAAGAGAAAAGGCTGTGGGGCCACACACACACAATGAGTTCAGCTTCAGGGCAACATGAATGTGCTCAGACAATTTCACGACAACCTGTCTGTTGGATTATGAGATATTTTGTCTGCAAACTTGACATTTTTGCCTGAAGGTGGCAAAAAGTGTCTTTAACTTAACAAGTCCATCCCCTAAGGAGCTTTGACTGTGCTCAGTAAATTTCATGGCTGTCCTTTAGATTTTGATATGTTTCTGATTAAGTGTATGTGGAGCTTTTGTTTCTTATGGTGGTAATAATGGAGGGATCAAAGGTAGCCAAAAAAAAACATTGGGAATCAACCATTCCAAGATGCATGGTAATTTGGCAAGTGTTGAACACATTTGAATGACCTTGGCATCCCTGCACTGAAGACCCACTGAACGTGGCACAAAACAAAGACTGTCCT
>JBBMOE010000005.1:7491129-7543629 GCA_037975065.1 Chaetodon trifasciatus | reverse complement strand
CAACATCAAGCTTCTGGGAAACAGAGGCAAGATTCTCATATATTTCTATTCAGCAAGTTTTTTCAGCTGCAGGGATCTGCAGTTGTCTCCCGTGTTACAGTTGACATTATACACTATAATACATCATACTTTAATGCTGAACTTTGATTTTCAGTGTTGCTTAACTCTGAATGGCTAAACATTTACATTGGAAATGTAAAGCTATGCTCTTCTGCTCTTGGTCTTCTATGATGACACGATAGCTAACATTCCTCAGTTTCAACTGATGAAGTAGCTTTTGCATGAGGTTATAATTACATCTAAACCAGCTTGGATTTTCCCCATTTCTGACTTCTACTGCAGGGAAGCTTTAGGTCCCCAGTGGGTGTTTGATATAATTAAGTTCCAGGACTGCATTTTGTATTGCTTAAATAGTTTGGAGAATTAAGACTGTGATTACAACAATCATTCTTGTACCTCTGTCTCAGGCTGTCCACCAAACCCCTCGCCTGAACAGCGATTGACCAATCATACCTTAACTTGTCATGTCAGGCCTGTAAAGCTTTGGATTTCCTCACATGCTGTAACAGTGCACATGGGGCTGACCAATACCTGGAATCTAAAGAGTTTCAAGCTTGTGTCTTTTTTTCAGCCTTATCAAAACCACAAACATTAGGCAAAAGTGGAGCAAACCGATTTAACAGTGTGGTTGCTCTAATGTACGCTGCCAATGTTACCAATGCTACACCACCAGCAGCAGTTACTGTTTCCTAGGCCAAGTACAGGCCTTCAGTCATCACAATCCTGCTCCTTTATTTCCATGATCTGTACTTCGATCATCAACTGATGAGGGTGCTGTGTTTTAGGAAATGTAGCTAATGTTAGCTTGGTTAGCCAACAAGCTCTGGTTCAGCTGATAAAATCTGCCAGCAAAAGTTGCCATATCCGCCAACAAACTTGATGGCTGCCAGGTAAAAATGAAAAAGCCTGCTTTTGTCAGATTTGTGTCAGAAATCAAGGGTCCTTTTTAAAACTTCTTTTTAAAAATTACAACAAATTTTAACTGCCATAATTATCATTAACTTCATGTATGCTGTGTGAGAACAGGAAGGCTGACAGACGTGGTAACTAAGACCTGGGCAAGCAGGGCTTAATGAACAGTCAATTTAGATTATTTTAGAGAATAAAAGTCACAGTGAAATTTCAATGTATGTCTATGCATTGTTGCTTCGAGCACTTGGCACCGCATCAAGGACCCTTAAATATAGCCTACATTACTTTCTAATATTCAGATCAATCTTAATCATCCTTATTATTACACATTGCTTCATTGAACCCTGTATGATAAGCCTGTGCTTTGCCGTGCACAGGATATGGCTGCTAACTGAAACAGTTGAATTATGCAAAGAGGGTCAGGTTGCTCAAACAGTTCGCCTGCAGGGCTGCCAGGGTGAGGTCCGACCGCGGTGGACTCGGTTAGCAGGAGGCCCAATCTGTCTCCCAAAAACCTTCAGTGCTAGCATGCATCTCATTAGGTTAACAGCTTGCCGTCAGCAAGGAGACAGGAAATCAGACTGTTGTGTCATGATGAATGCTCTCGTAAGCACCACATGTCACGGACGAAGGTTAAACTGAGGTATTCAGAGAGGAAGAGTGGGGGAGTTGCTTTGAGTTGTTGGAATAGTCAAATTGTATTCACTTCCTTTTCAAATACCTTTATAGCCCAACCCAGTTACCTGTAAATGACTTCAGGGCATTTCACATTTAAATGAACAAACAAAAAAGTTACATTGCCTTTTTCTTTTTTGTAATTTACATCTGTTCATTTTGGATCTCAAACATAATTGTTTTAATATACTTGTGGTTTTGTAATTCACTTGTGTCTTTGTACAGTATCATACCCAAGAAGTTGTAAGATTTATGTGCCATTTCCATATGATGTGCAAGCTTAAATAGCAAGAGTATTCTTACTCACTTTTGCATACATGCTGTGAACTGTTCTTCTAATCAGGTACATCAGAACAGTTGTGAAATGTTCTTTTTAATATCAAGATGGCCGAAGAATTCATTAGGCAAACAGTGTGACTAACCACACAGTTCTAAACAAAGTGGCTTCATAATTTGTTTCGAGCCTGTGGGCTGACTTGCCATTGGCTTACCAAACACTAACCAGCCTGGAAGTCTTTACTCCTATAGCAGCAGTGTTTTATTGCAGGTTGAGGCAGAAACTGCTTGCCTGTCACACTGATACATTTGTTATTGCACTAATTTGCAAACAATACCCCAAGCACTTCATATATAACCATTTTCTGGGATAATTTGATTGCACAGATGCTTGTCTGGGTCCCCTGTGTCAAAGGCTTTTGCCCCAGTGTGCAATGTACACTATTTCAGCAAAGAAAATAAACCTCATAAAAACTGGGATCTGTGCCAACAAGTACCCAGATGGTTCATTTAAGAACCATGAAAACAACATTATATGTTTCTTATTGTACATGTTTCATAAAACTGCTAAGGTTACCCCCTAATTCTCTCCATGCATGTGTACACAGACACATACACACATGAAGCCCCCACACAAGTGCATTTCACCTTTGTATATGACCATGTGCATTTGCACATACATCCGTAATACAGAGTTTGTTCACATTAAAATTCATGCAGTTGCCTTCCATATGTTCAGATCATGTAAGAGGAAAAATTCATACGGACCAGATGTGAATCATACAATACAGGACCCTTCACAATCAAAATAATGTGTTTATAGGCTATGGCCTTTGTTACCAGTACAGCCCTCCATGCTAATGCTGATACATTTATTAACATAGAGTAGGAGAAAGCACACCAAGTCCAGTTTTTTTTTTTGCATAAATGCATTTTTTTGAATTTGTCATCTGACAGATCATCATGCACAGAGAGCTCGTACAGTGATTCACAAGCTGAGAATGGAGCTGCTAGTTCTCTCCAAGATCTACTTTCTGTGCAGAAAAAAAATAAAGGAAAAGAAGAATTGCATTGATTTTATTTCTCATGTTGACTTGTTTATTTTCTGATTTTAAGTTGTATTTTCCTCAAAGGGAAGTTTATTGTTTCAAGGCATGACACAAACAGCAGCAGTTTAATGTGGCTACATCAATTTCAGCTGCCAATGCAGTCAACACTATGACACACTGAGTAGTAACACTGTCAATAAGATGCACGATAAAATGAAACAGGGCAAAACAAAGAAAAGCCAAAAAAGGGAAAAGAAAAAGTACTCAAGAGCACCATGAGTCAGGGTCAGTGAAATCAAATGGCAGCACAGTCACAAAAGGAAAATGTGTCTTTTTGAAAATGCTAACATGTGTTTGTTAGATTGTCTCTCACAAACATGAGTTCATCCTTTTAGCAGTGTTGCTATGAAGCCAGTTGCCTGTTGCCTTCATCTCTCAGATCACAGAATACAGGTGTCACTGACATATTGTCCTTCTGTAAGATAACTACACAGGTACAAACCCATACAGCAGCAAGGTCAGCAGGCAACACTTGTGCCAAGAACTATTTTACATTTAAGTTGTGCGTCATCTGACGACGCAGACCGAGAGATATGTGGGTAACACCTGTATCATGTTTGCTGCACTGTACAACAAAGCAACTGATCAATTCAAACGCAAGCACAGACTCAGGTCATGTTTCTTAAAATGATCTTATCATGTGGTAGTGATAATTTACTATATCGCTGTTTACAAATTGCCATTTAACTTCAATAAGGACAAGCAGCAACTGTAAACAGCTTGTCTGTTTTGGTAGTTCAGACCAGTCTCATTCCTAGGTCATTAAATACTGATGTTCTGTCACACCGCTCACAATATCATGTAGACACACAAGGTACCCTTTAGCTTCTGTTTGAGATGAACCAGGCTTTCAACTAACCCCAGTGTAAACCCAGTTGCAGCAATAGTAGATGCTTAGAGGAAGTCAGGTAGTATGAAAAGGATCAAAGGATGGGTAAAAAACAAGACTCACACCAAGGAAAGTAAAGGCTGGCTTATCACTTTAATCCAAACGTGGTCTTTTCCTGAGCCTAACCAAGTAATTTTGGTGCCTACACCTAATAAAAGTAAACCTAGCTATCATTTCACAATGTTAACAACGTGTTAGGAAAGCTTTCTAGCAGGCGTCAAACACTGAAGCCTACCTGGTACCTTAAGTGTCTGTATGAGACGGCGAGGTTTGTCACAAAAATGTCATTTTTTGGCCATGAATGAGAACAGGTTGAGTTATTTTAGTGTTTACATCAGTCATATTGGTCTTCTAGCCACCAAGCTTTAGTTTAGAATATGGTTGTGGCATGATGCCTGAACCTGGGATGTCCTTCCTGTGTGCTGCAGGTAGTTCTGTTGATCATGTAGTCATCTACCCACCACTGCCTGTATTTTTAAGAAAGAACAATATCAAAATAGCAGTTATTATTTATTTCAATAATCAATCTCTAATGGAGAAAAATTCCACGATGACAGGGCACTCCCAAAATGATGGCCCCTCCCTCTTTCACCATCCGAAAACAAATCAACCCCCAGCTTTGCTCCTCTGGCATCATTCCCGACCCCTGCCAGTCTATGGGAAACTCCCAGTGTGCTCTCTGCTCCACCAGGAACCGCAGGAAATGAGTCTCAGAGAGCGCTGAAGTTTAATAAAAAATAAATGAATGGGGTGTCCCAGGGACAGAGTGAATGAAGAGTGGGAAAGAGAGGGAGAGAGAAGCTGGAGTTGGTGCCCTGAAGTGGAGGACAGGGAAGAGAGGAGAAGGGAAGGAAAAACAAGGTATAAAATTTGAACCCATTACTGTGTGTGTTTCTGTACAGTGATGAATCAGGGAAACCAAAACCAGCTGCAACGAGGGGTTCTCGTCAACAAGAACGGCAACGTGGATCAACTGGCGGATCATTTAAAACCATCTAACCCTCTCTTTACCCTTTCTTACAATGACCAGTGGGCACGGAGCCTACAAACACAGTACACACACGCACTCAAACCCAATTTGCTCATGCATGTGTGTGTGTGTGTGCGCGTGTGTGTGTGTGTGTGTGTGTGTGTGCGCGCACAGAGATAGCCACATAGATCCCTTTCGTCTCTCTCCTGACACAATAACTTTCATGCTTTGAATGGAGGGACAAACATTCCAGACATACCACATGTCGGGGCTGCTGGCAAATCATTAAACTGTGCAAGAGAAACTGCAGGATACCGTCTTTTTCTCCCATGTCTTCTCTAATTACCCTTATACCTTTAATTGATGTTAAACATGAAACAGGTATTAACTTGAAGGGAAGGAGGAAAATGGAAATCTGCCGGGCATTTGGACGTTAGTGGTTGCACTTTATGCTCTTTGGATATGGATGCTTTACGGATATGTGATAACTCTATAAATTAGGGAGGGTATTATCTCCCTTCGGCAGCTGACTGCTCCCAGGATTACAGCTTACCTCTGGGCCTCCTCGCCAAAAAAGAAAAAAAAATGCAGGAAAAGACATGACACAGGAGCATGGTATAAAAACAGAGCTAGAATAATAAAGGTTTATCCAACAAATCCACCTCTGAGCTGGTCTCAGGGAGAAAAAGGGGTGATTCTGAAATGCTGGTTGTTGGATATCTACTCACAGCTCATATACCCTCAGGGCCCAGGCCCCCCTTTCAAAGCGTGGCCGTCTAAGTGCCTGAAGTGTAACACCAAGCAGTCTATTGAGAGGCAGGTGATGTGCAGAACAAAGGGAGGATTCAGCACCTCAGTGACACAGTGGGAAAGAGATGAGTGATTATTAGCCCCACTGAGGGCCTTGGCAGACCATTTAAAGGCAGCTTCCTTTGATTGTGACAGTGTAATTGTTTCACAGATACAATCAAGTTGAGTATTTACCTGAGGCAGGGGAAACTGGACTTTCATTAAAGTGCGGGATTGTCTCCAGGCTGCTCTGTAATTGTGTCTGTTGTCTTGTTTTGTGATGTTGTCGGGCTCTGTGCCCCTTCTGCTCTGAAGTAATCCAGAGGTGTGTGTGAATGTGTTGGGGTTTGACTGCAGGCTATTTAGAATCTGAAACAGCCTCAGATGCCACAAATAGTGTTTAAGTCAAAGTAAAAGTGTTTGGGACACAATTAAACAATTCTATTTTTACATTGCAAATTCCATAGATAATAATCAATTGAGGAAAACTGCAAAAACACTAAAATCCCTAATTTCAGCGGTTCACTTTGAAACAGTGACAGGACGGGAGAATAAATCAAATTCAAGGAGTGTAAACAAAGCTACATAAAAGGTGCAGGAGGGTGGGAAGCCTTCTCACTTAATCCCAGTCTCCTCAAAAAAGCAAACTAACTCATGTGTTTGTTTTTGATTCAGCAGGCTGAGATGACACAGTCTGTTGGGTACTCTATTGGCCATGTGGTCTGGGTCCATTGAGTGTGGCTGTGTGTCCAAGGGCCAAGCTGATTAGATAATAAACCGCAGGATGAAGAGAGAGGACAGAGCCGATGGGAAGGCCTCTTTGCTGCAGATTGTTTTTAGCTTTGACTGCTGCATCATACTGTCAGGATGCTAAAGAGCTCGATTCCTGATACAAACCAGCACTGCACAAACATTTTAAAAGATCTGTAAAGTGTTGACATCCAGCACTGTGTTGCCAGCTACTCATCTATAACTGAGTTTGTTTTCTCAAGAATGGAATTAACTACTTTAAGGGATTTATCTGTTTCGTAAACACAGGATGTTTACCCATTTGTTTAAGGAATTACACAAGTTGAGAGCCGGCCACAGTTTGCAGATTTTGCAAGTTGATAAGTAAAACATACAAATCATCACTGCTTTGATATTTCTGTGGATGTTTGACTCAAGAAGATTAATTTTGGGGTAATAACAGAACCCCAGCACGCTGCCAGCCGTGATTTGGCAAGAAGAAATACACAAACACACAGCTGAGTGCTCAACACAAGAGCTCTCCCTCGGTTGTTTATTCCCCCATGTCGAAATGCGGTGTGAAGTATTTTTCATTAAAGAAAAATAAATTAGCATTATTATTGTTTGAATCAGTCACGCTTCCCACAGCACATGTAATATAATCCTGTTTCCCTTCCTCTCGGTTTTGTGTTCACCGCTCAATTTAAGTGATGTATTTTTGTTGTCAAATGACAAATGTACGCTAACGAGGAGCTTGTGTGTCTGTGTGTGCGCACTGTGCGACTGCCACTGACCCCTGTCCTCCATGTTCATGCTCAAAATACCCAAAGCTAATTTGAAACCTGTTGATAGGTATGGTGCAGATCAAGTGCAATTTGGGGGCAGCACAAAAAGTCAGCAGGGAGACGTGGGTGGAGGGGGAAAGACCTGGATTCGCTCTGGGTGGCACAAAGTGAAACAAAGACGCATCTGCTCAAGTTGAAAACTTCATCATGATCAAAAAAAAAAATGTCCAGATTTTGTGACTCACTCAAAGACAGAAGCAAAAATGAACAAAGACTGGAGGAAAACAACACAAACAACTGGAGCTCTTAGTTAGTGGAATAGGTAAGCTAACCAGCAGCTGGTTAAATGCATTCATGAATTTATAGCCATGTGGTCTGTAAAGCTTGTCTGTAGGAAACACTACCATTGAGCCAGTGAGCACCTGCAGTTCAGACTATGGCCACTACCCCGCAATGCCTCACAGACCCACAGAAGTAGTCATTTTCACGTTAATAAAGCCAGATGGATTTAGTGTATTTTCTACCATGTGTTTGGGTTTCCTTTTTTTCCAATCTGCTGTTGCTACAATAACTGTTCTATACTCTGTCCATTAGCATCTTTGCTAGCCACAACTCACCTGTCGATCCAGATGCACACACAGAGCATATCATGTGAAAAAAAGTTCCGTATTGAAGCTCTGACGATGGCATATGTAGAGGTAAAGTGACAGCTGACACCAATATTCATCCCTTAGGGGTTTGGCGTGTGTCCAGGAGTCCCTGTGCTAGGCATTCTGCACAAGAGTCGCCAAGCCAAATCTCATTCCAAAAGGCTTGGACAAGTGGAGTTAACAGGGGCCCCAGGAGCAGAACCGTAATGGGGATCCTGATGGGCCCCGATCTCTGTGGAAAGATCAGTTCCCCTGTTTAATGAGGGCCCGGGCCCCTCCGTGCCATTGACCTACCTCTCCTCGCCGTTTCTCACGTCTGCCGGATCAGATTCACTTCCTTCTCACCATAAATCTGGGAAGCAGTGGCCCTGATCGACGTTAATTACCTGTGCTCCTCTTCAAGGAAGTTCACTCACTCGTCAGATGACTGGATGAGCCGTTAATGTGCGGCAAGCTTCTGCGCATGTGTGCCTGCATGCCTGTGTATGTGAAAGGGGAAATTGAGTTACGATAACAGGAGATGAGCAAATTGAACTCTCACACCATACATCCACGCAGTGGGACAGCCCAAACCTCCCTCCCTCCTCACCACCTCCCTTGCCTCCCTCCTCCCTCCCTCCTGCCGCTGCAGAGTCCCCTGCTCTCTGTTTATAATTGCCTGAGCCCCCAGAATTTAAAATAATAAGATCAGGTTTCCAGGCAGGTAAGTGCATCCAGACTTGTTATCTGTGATATCACCGGTGCTCTAGCCCTCTTCCTCCCGCTCTCTCGTTCTCTCCCTTATCCCCTCTCTTTCTCCCTCTCTCTCCATCTCTCTCTCTTTCTAGGGTATCTCCTGCTTTTCTAAAACTGTACAGTGAAACACAATACTTTGCATTATATACTTTGTGAAAAGCGGTTTCTGCAGCATCTTGTCATCGTTTGGGTGAACGGCTGCTGTTTGAAGTGCTCTCGGGTTCAGGGCTTGGCGTATAACAGTGACGGCTCGGCTGCACAACAGCGTATTATTTACCCAGATGGGGTTAATTGCTGAATAAAAGAATGGTTCTTTTCAGTTGACCATTGTAAAGCTTCGCCCACCCCTCTACTGAGCCTTCCTACGCACACACACACACACACACACACACACAGACATGCATGGCCACAGACTATGCATACGGACAGCACACACACACACACACACACACACACGGCCACAGAGCATGCATATGGACAGCACACACACAGGGGCATTTACATGGATGTGGACACCTATACTCACACTTAGGTGCACAGCCACAGAAGTGTTACAAGAATGCAAACAAGACAGCGAAGACATTTGTATATACATGCATTCACACACACATGCATGACAATGAAAAATGAAAATCTGACTTCTGTTGTAATGGAAACGCTTTATAATCTAAAGACACAACAATATTTGTTTCTACCATGTGCATGTGTGTGTACATGTGATTGAGGTAAATGGAGGTGGTGGTGGTGGTGGTGAGGGTGGTTGGGGGGTGGCAGGGAGGGGAGGGGTGATAATCCACTGGCTTTCCCCATCAGATCAGTGCTGAAGGAGGTGGCATCATCCCTCAAAAATGCAAGCCTCTGATCACATAGAGTACAGTTACTTATCTAAATGAAACTCACATTGCCTGCGTAATCAGATGACATATGATGGCATGCAGCAAGTATGAGAGGAAAAATTCATAATGCGTGAGAGGAAAGACAGGGAGAAAAAAGAGTTAATGCACAGAAGGGGGTGGGAGGAGAAAATGAGAGAATGTGAGAAAGAAAGAGGAGGAGAGGTTAAATAGCTCCCACACTTCAGGGCAGGATGGCAGGTTGGACAGGGCTTGACAAGTCCCAGAACAGTAGCCTCTCCTGATCCCCATTAGCAGCAGCCTGACAGTATTTCTCCTTTGAAGAACAGAAAGTCAACACTCCATTTGTGGAGATAAGGTGCAGGTGAAGGAGTGAGCATGAGGCCTGAAAAACGGTTTGGGCTATACAGGCTAAGAAAAAAGAAAAGGTTAAATCATTTGAACTGCTGCGCTGCTTCATTGAAACAATGTGTATGTTACTGCGGCTCCTTCTTTCTTCTAAAACTCCTTATCAGAGCCTTTAAGTGTTTAACGCTTTATGTTCCACATAGGTTAGTTGCTCCTGACCCATGTCTGTAAACATCTCTCGGATGGACACACAGATGCAGTGATGTCACACACCTGAAACAAAGATTGGGACTGAAGGCCATCAGAGTTCCCCCTCCCGTCTCAGTCACCTGCATGTCTCCTAAAAAGACCACACTCTCCAACCCCCCATTTGGAGACCCTGGTGTCCCATCTTAGCCCTGCTCTTCAAACAGGCCTGCACTGATTAACTCGGGGGGCTTTCTCTGCCATCCACCTATTAATTATATGGCCTTCATTAACACTGGGCTGATGAATGGCCTCTGCTAGAAAGGCGAGTTAAGAGGAGGTGTTAACACAGCACCTGCCTGCACTCATGTGGCCACTTATTAACCAACAATGACCTTCCACATCATAAACCCACTGGCCGGCTATTTGCTGTCTAATAAACGGAGCCCCTCTACCTCGGTGCCCCCCTTCCCTACTTGGTCCCCTTTACTTGAGCCCCTCAGAGTTTATTGTTCTGGAAGAAAAAAAATAGATGCCCATAAACTTCGGACACCTGGAATCAACTAAAATACAGATCCATGGGACCAAAAAGGAGTTAAGTGGGCTAGGTGGTGAATGGATTGATGAAGAGCCTCTCCACAAGCCCTCTGAAGAGAAGATAGAAGCAGCTATAGGTAAGTGTCAAAGCTGTTCTCTCTTGACATTGTAGCTAATGGTAGCAGCTAGGCAGCACTTCAATGCTAATCCGTCATAATAGCAGATCAACATATATGTGAGTACGCTGGGTAAGTAGTTGATATGAGCCCTTTGCAGGCATGGAATACAGTATGTCATTCCTCATGTCAATCAGACTAATAGGTATCTATAAATAAATGTTTGTTAGGGTTTTATTCAGGCATGACAGGACCATTATAGAAAGAGCAGCAAAGCAATGAGTGAAAAGTTCTGATATGAAGGAAAAGAGCATTTGCAGTTCTCTCACAGGCTGCATCAGAGATGGCTTATAAAACATATTTTGCATTAAAGTCTCAATTAATCACCATTTTGACCACCCTCAGCACAGTGTGCTCAGCCCATTTCTCACAGTGAATTCCCTAGTATATTTTCTCATTAACTTCCATATTTAGTGGACTTCTGAGCTCAGATTTAAAATGTCAGACAGTAAACACATCAAAAATGAGTTGGGGCTCTTTTTTAATTCCTATTTGCTCACGTGCTGTAAATCATTTTGTTAGATTCTCTTAATTCCAAAAATGCTTAATAATCCGAGTAACTCTGGGACTGATAATGTGATTCCAACATTTTGCAAACTCGACTTTTTCAATGTCTTACCAGGACTTTGATGGATGGATAAAGTTAGTGTGGTCTCCCTGTGTTGAGTGAGAGTGTGTGAGGCCCACAGCTTCACTGTGAGGACGAAACTTCTGATGTGCTGAGTGCCACAGTAACATAGCTGATGATGATAAATAGTTTGTTCTGTAAAAAAAATACAGAATATCTGATGTGTGAAGTGTTTAAAGGCGCCTTGGAGCAGGGGAAAAAAATAGCTTTAATTTATCTGTGCATGGGAGATAATAGTTAACCAATACCATAGTTTGAGAAGTGGCTTTAATCAGGCCATAAACAACTGATGTTATGAAATCACATCAATATAGTCCTTGCATTGAATATGATAGTGAGCCGAGAAATGAATGAAGAAATTAGTTTGAATTAAATTGAGACAGTTGAGACAGAGGAGCAAAGCAAAAAGAAGAGACAAGCGTGAAAAAGAAAGAAAAAATCACTGATGACTGGCATTGATGCAGGGATATATTTCTGTCAGAGTGAGTAGTTTCAGCCATTTCCCCAGCAGTTAGAGTGCTCTACAGCAGCAGTGTGGATGGAGACCTCTCAACAGAGGGCTATAGTTTGGTAGATCTCAGACAGACATAATGGTCTGGGGCTGAGCCACTGCTCGGTCCCTCCGCAGACCAGGGGCAGAAATGGAGGAGAGAGGCCTGGTAATGGGCCCTAATGTGAGGACGTATTTATTTCATCCACTGGCCCAAGTAATTGGCTGTCTTTCAGTGTGGCCGGGGTTAAAACGCAGAGTGATGGATGGCAGTTTTGACAGAGGTTAGCTGGCTTCCGCTTTCACTGCTATTCTTCTCTCTGAGAGATGGATCCTGCCACTGGCTTTGGTGGAGTGATCCACTTTGAACCGCTTTATCTTGGACCAAAAGCTCAAGGCCAATTTTAGTAAAATTACTAAGTGAACATTAAATAAAACATGAATTAAGGAAAACAATAGAGCTATTAGCAAGGAACACAACCCGCATATCTACCCTGGACTGGAACATAATTCTCCCAGTTTGGGTTATAATGTCACATTGAAATTCCTTCATGCGGTACCAAAGTCACTATGGGAGTATGGGATGAATGGGCATGTCAAACTTTTTAGCGACTAATCTTAATGAATGTAACGATGAGAGATGAATTTAGAGGGGAAAGCACAAACTGAACCAATTATGAAAGCCACTGCTATGCTGGCATGAGAATATTTTCCTGTCTATTAGTTGAAATGTATTGTACAATAAACTCAACTAATTCCCTAGTCAATGGATCTGAGGGAAAAATGGTGGTCTCCACAGACGGTTCTGCTCAAGTTTCAGTTGTTTATAGCCACCACTGTTGAGACCTCATCTGTTCATTTAAGTCAGAAGTAGAACAGTGTTGACTACAGAATGGAATAATTCTGGATTTGGTTGAGATACCATCTGACGAAATGTTTTTAATTGAACATTTCATCCGTTCTGAGCTTTGCCAAACTGTCAAAGAGCTAAATGTGTGGATTCAATTGTCAAAACCGAGCCAAAGCAGTTTCATTTGAGACTGAAGCGAGTTTCCTTTGGCTTGATGACAAAACTATACAAGTGATTCTGAAAGCTGTAAAATACTCATTCATGAGGTTCCTGCAAAAGAAGCAAGGAATATGTAATATTAAATGAAATGAATGGGAGACAAGCAGGTATCTTAACCCGACCCCCGCCTCCACTACTCTCAGGTCTTGGCTCAGTGTCTGACCTGGCAGGTGGATCCAACCATCACCGTGGAAGGGGTAGGGCTGGTATGTTAAATTACAACTGGGGAGACGAGCTGCTTCACAGCTGCCAGGCCCACCTAACTCTTCCAGCTAAATAAAAGCTGTTTAATACATTCCATAAATCTAATCAAACAAGCCCCTCTCTCTCATTACTCCATCTGATTCAGCAATGCTCCCTCATGCCACGCACGGCACACCATGCCAGGACAGCTGAAAAATCAGCACTCGAAATCCAAAAACAATGAAGAGCACTTTTTAAAACCAGACGTGGACACGGTGCATGTTTTGCTTTCTTGCTCAGAGGAGACTTGAAGAATTATGTTCTCTGTTATCCTTCAGTTGATCCCTTGATTATAGTCATACAGGTTATGCTGAAATTCTTAAACAAGCTGGGAAAGGGGCTTTGAGCATGCAAAACATACTGCTTTATGGGAATGAATCAACCATGTGACAGCTTTTAAATTCCTCAGAGTCTCCCAAACAAATGTTACTCCTGATGGTCAGAGAGGAAGTCTTTGCCGCATCCAAAAGTAAATCAAATGCATATTTATGTCTCTATTTTGTGTGTCTCCTACTCCTTTTCTTTTTCCCTCCCTTCTGTGAAGCAGGGCCTACATGGAGAAGTTTCCCTGCTTCAGCGGACTAGGCCGTAGGGATATTAGTCGAGACAGGCAATAGTGTTGATTACTCATTGGCCATTAGATTGCTTTCACTGCAGTGGCTAAGCCTCCTGCATCATGAGATCGCTTGGCTGAGTGCAAGATTAGAGAGCGTGCTTTGCTCAAATCCCCCCACTCACCCCCACCCACTGACCCGCCACCCCTTCACCCCTCCGAGCCACCCGTCCCTTTCCTTTCCCCACCTCGAAAAAAAAGTTCATCTGGCTCCCCTCAGGTCAGTGAGGCAGTGCAGCGGTAAGACAGGTTGACTAGCTGTGCAGTCCTTATTACCTCATTTCCTGTGACCACAGTTTTACCCCTTTTCTTTTTCTAGTGCAGGAACATGTTTTATGATGGTAATACATAGTTAATGGTCCCTATGACTTAATTGTTTTTAGGGTCAATTTGGAGTGACAAATTCAACTGAACCCAATTGTTTTGTTGGCTCCTTGGAACATGTTTGGTCAGCGAGGAGGGAGTGGGTTCTGTTTGTGATTTTAGCGAGTTCCTGTCATACACACCATCATACATATACAAAGCACAGGGAAAACTCACCATATGCATAAAACACATGGATAAACATACTGCCACACGTATTTGTACTTACGACACCCATATGGACAGAATGAAGAATGGTAAGAACTCAGTGTTAAATAAAAGCCCTGTGACCTGTTTCAACCTGAGTTTTATGCCTCTGTTTCTAATGTTGGCTTCTTTTAGCGCTGACGGGATTCAGAAAAAACAACAAAAGATTTCCTTCTTAAAACAGAACAAGATGGGAAAAAAATCACAAGTTCTCGCAGAGTCACTTGGTGAGGTGAACTCAAAACCTACTATGAGGTTTTATACCTTTGAGGCTCCTCTCAAAATAAGCTTGGACTTGAAAGGTGGCAAAGCAAAGGCAGGGAGAGGCATAGCAGTGCAGCTTAAAGCTCATTACTCTCTCTCCCCGGCACCTTGCTGAGTTGAAAAGGCTTGGCTGCCTCTCGTAGACACATCCACCAGCTCCTAATCAGGTCAACAGCGGAATTAACCAATCTTTTAAATTTGGTCACTGATGCTTGCAGGTTGTAAAAATACTTGCTTTTGAGTGTCATTGTGGTTTACTGTGATATAGTTCTTGTCTGTCATTTAGAACAAAGAGGGATACTTTGAGAGAGATAAAAGACAAGGCTGAACTTCGGGGAGGACAAGGGCACATGAAAGCTCAAGTTAGGAATCTCTGCAATGGTGGAAAGTAACGGAACACATTTACTCAAGTACTGTACACGAGCACATCTTAAAGGAAGTGTATTTTAATTGACTCGTTTCATTTTAGGCTACATTACACTTCAACTGCACTACATTTCAGAGGCAAGCATTGTACTTTTTATCCACTATTTTGATTTGATGACTGAAGTTAGTTACTTTGTAAGCTATGATTTTACATGGAAAGTCTATTACATTTCTGGAAATATTCATTAGATACAAATAAGTGACTCTATCCAAATGACTAGTTGGGAGTAGCTAGCGGTATCTCAACCAGTCACAACATGAAAAGGCTGCTTACATGCTAATGCATCAGCAATAACCCTATAAATAATACATAATAATATAACATGTGCAGACGTGAGCAACTCTGAATGATGAACAATTGTCAGATGTAACTTTTGATACAATACTTTATTTATGCAAAACTGTTCTAATCCATATTAACAACAGATCAAACAATTGCATGTAATGTGAAACGGTTACAGTGGTGGAAGAAATACCCTTTTACTTAAGTAAAAATAGCAGTACCATGTTGTAAAACTACTCTGTTGCAAGAAAAAGTCCTGCATTAAAAGTTTTACTTGTACAAAAGCATCAGCATCAAGTACTCATGATGCAGAATGGCTCATTTCACCAGAATGTGTATTATGTAACAGGGTTATAAATAGTGATGCATTAATGTGTTCATCACTTTAATGTTGCAGCTGGCAAAGGTGGGGCTGATTTCAGTTAATTATTGGGTATCTGACAGTAATCTATTATAATACATTAGCACTTACTTGTTTGTTACATCTTGTATTAACAATCTGCATCTATAAAGTAAGTAGTAACTTAAGTTATCAAATAAATGTAGTGGAGTAAAAATACAATATTTCCCTCAGACATCTAGTGGAGTAGACATATAAAGTAGCATAAAATGGAAATACTCAAGCACAAGTAGTTCAAAATTGCAGTTCTTGAGTAAATGTAATGTTAAATTCACAAGTGGTCACTTGTAGTTAAAATCTACCTCTAAATCTGCCGTTCTACTCAGGTCTGTGGAGCATTTTAGCATCTTTCAACTCATTGTTTTGCTGTTATTGCCCACATGTTTACTTTTTTGGTTAAATTTCACTGCTGTCATCAACCTGTTTCCTGTTTTCAGCCCAAAAAAGAAAAAAAAAAAAAAAAAAAAGATAAACCCACTGTAGGCTACCTGCTCAGCACCAAATGACAGACATGAAGTAGTGGAGTCTTTAGCCACAGAAGAGTCAGGCTAACATTCATCAGGTGGCCAGAAACATGACACCAAATGAATGTTAATTTGGCTCCATGTATGCTGGTATGTTTTCACACAACTGTTTAAAGTGATCATATTTCAATGTTGTGTTCACAGCTTGTCTTATTCCCCTTATGTGATAAAAAAAAAAAAAAAAATCAGTGAATGTAGCTTCAGCTAAGTCTAATTTTTAATGTATTTATGTGTAATGTAAATGTACATTGTGTTATTGCTACATTTACTTAAAGAAATGGTCTTAGTACTTCTTCCACCACCGTGGCTCTGATATTTGCAACAGTAGGTTACATGATACCATCATCCAGCACATTGTCCTTGCTGAGAGGTACATCAATCTCTCTCATGCAGCACGGTGCTAAAGTCAGGCCATAAAACTGTTAAAACACAGAGTGGCATGTGTGTGTTTTCCCTGGAGGAATTTTTACTGAGCTTTCCTTCTGAAAAACCACATCCCTGCCTTCAGCTTCTTTTACTTGCCACCTCCTTAACGCACACTTTTTCCCCCAACACACACACACACACCTATAGACACACGTCACCTGTCAGATGGTAATGTGCTGACTTCCACTGGAGGTTTTATCAAGTCTTTTTGCAGTGTGACAAAATGGCACCAAGCAATATTGAGGTTGAAATATGAGGTCACAGAACTCTGACAGGTTCCACATAAAAGGTTATTGATCTCTCTTCAGGGACAGATGTAAATCTGAATGTGGCCAACCTCTGCAGGCCCCCCGCACCCTAAACCTTGGTGCTGTTTCACCCCTGCAATCATGCAGCCTCAGGGAGTCAAGGGGAGAGATCATGGAGGAGGTTGGGAGGATGAGAGGTGAGGTGGGGAGGGTGTTGTAGCAGTGGCAGAGACCTGGGGTGAGTGCTGCTGAACTGTGGGAATGTGGGATATGCTCTCTGACATCCCTCTGTGGATTACGGCTCATGAGCCATCACTCCCAGTTGACCTGGCTCTACATCATCATCTACCCAGACCTATCAGGTCTGGCTTGGCCTGGCCTGGTCTGGGCCTTCACCACCACTGGAATAAGGAGGGAAAGGGGTTGAAGCGAGCCAGAAGGAAGCTTCTGGAAAGAGAAAACATGAGCCTACATATGCAAGCTCAGCCCAGAAAGATGAGGTGATAGAGAAGGTGCAGGAGCAGTGAGCGAAGGTCCTATAAAAGATTGGTGAGATAAAGGAAAACAGGATAATCTCTTGTAGATTTATGAACCCTTTGCTGAAGCCCAATGAGTCAAACATAGAAATCATAAATACAGAAATATTTAAACTATTATTCTGTGTGTTCTGTATGTGTATGTATCTGCATATATATATATGTGTGTATGTATTTGTGTGTGTGTGTCTGTGTGTGTGTGTACACACAAGATTATCTCTGTAAACAAATAAAACAGGCTAATACTAGCTGTTTCAGTTATATTGCATTGGACTGGAGCTGCTGTAAGCCATTAAAAGTCTGCAGCTATGGGAAACAGAAAGGTAGAGTCATGTGGAAAACAGGTTGTTGCACTGCTGCTCTTTTGTTCTCTTGTGTTGTGGCACTGAGCAGGGAGCAACAGTATCTCTATAATGATATTTTAATTTGCATTTCTATCTGTGTCTCATCTACAATAAAACAGCACCACACATTTCTCTGTGATAATAAATCGGGTGCAGCAGCTTTAAATGTGTTTGCATCCACTGGTTTTAATGAATGAATTTAATGAATGAGAATTAGTGTCACCAATTGTTCCTCTCGATACACCCAACTCCTAATATTCACATACAGTGGATGGAAACATGCATTCATTTGCCTTTCTTTTGCAGGTTTTTTATTAGTTTGTTTCACTTTTGCACTGACTTTGGAAGGAAATTTGCATGAATTTACATTCCAACTTCCCATTTTATTGACTTCTGAACAGGAACCTTAACATACATATTGCATGAGAGCAAGCATTTTCAGTTGGCTGTGTTCCTTCAATTTTACTACGCAAAGAATTGGTGCAGTCCTTAAGTAAATAAGGACATATGCAGTTCAACTGTTAAGTGCATAAACAAGGGCCAGAAATCCATAAGAGTCTGCAGGAATGCTAGAAGCTTTGTGGGGACGTACTTAGGCAAAGTGGTGCTTTGGGCTAAATGCTAACATCAATATGCTAACATGCTCACATTTACAATGTCAGCAAACTGACATATGTAGGACATTTTGACCTGATGACCTATATGAAAAGACAGGATCACCAAAGTGATTACAGTTGGGGAATGACTAGGAACATGAATGTCAGTAGCAAATTTCATGGCATGGAAACAAGCTCGTTGCTCGGCCAAAAACATCCAAGTAGGCTAAAAGGTTGAGCTATTCTGTTGCTGATTATTCTCTCAGCTGAAGTATTTGGATGAGCTGTACCAGACACTGTATTACACATGTCCATTCTGTGAGAGGACAAACAGGACATCACAGGTGAGAATAAAGCCCTCGTGTGTTTGAAGCACAGCCATTATATGACGTACGATTCATCATCCACTAACTCCAGCCCACAAACCATTAATAAAAGACTGACTGACACCATGACTCACTCTATCTTTGCTTGTTTTATATAGGGGGCGTAAGGACACCAAGATAGATGGGTAAAATAAGTCAGAAATGAAGATCATGTGTGGAACACTTGTTACTTACAAAAACAGAGAAAGAGAGATATCAAAGCTGAAAGATAAAAGGAGAATAGAGAATAGCCTTCACCCAGTGAGATCATTCCTCAAATTCCAGCGAGAAGCAGGAGAGAGTCTCACCAGTGGCTCATTTGGCATGATTGACATTATTTGCTACCATTAGCCACTAGTATGCGGTTGCCCTCTGACCTTCCAGCAACCATGTTGTTTGAAACAACTTTAAGCAGTACGGTTTAATCTGCATGGGAAAAAAAGCTTGTGGAACCCGCCTGTCCAGGGCCTCTTAGATCAATCAACAATTAGAGGTGAGATAATGGTGGCCGTATCTCCAGGGTCAATGATCGTAAACTCTCCTCCCTGCCGGGCTCAGCTGAGTCCCTCCTGCTCCATCACTGCAGCCATAATAACCAAAGTGAAGGTTATAGATGCGGGCGTAGTAGGCTGTGTGTTTCTTTAACCACAGCGGTTTGACGTTAAGAAAAGCAGAAACGCTCTCTTTTCCTCTGAGCGACAGACAGACATTTCAGCCAAGAAGTTCCTGCCTCTGCCTCTTCAGACTGACGTAAGTGTGAATTAAGCAGCGCAACACAGAGGTGAGGCAGAGCGAGCTTAAAATCTGAGCTACGCACAGGAACATTTTGATTGACAATTTGATCCTGGAGTTGAAAGCTTGTTTATCACACACTGCGCACGGCCTGTGGCAGCGCTGAGACATTTATGTTCAATAAAAGAAGTTACAGTAAGGTAGTGGTATTACAGTCAAATGAAGGATACTGCAATGACTGATGGATTTACTGTGCCACACAGTCAGAGTTTTATTTCACAAAATACTTCTTTTATATTACATGTAATGTATTTGTGTTTATTTCAGATTTCTAAATCTGTGGTATTTCATGAGGAATAAAAGACATGATACAGCTTTTGACTAACTATGAAACATTTCCTCCAACAGTAATTCCCTGTTTTGAGTGACCCTGTCTATGTTCTGCTTCCCTGCTCTAAGGACATAAACATGGTCACAGTACAGTCAGTGTATGTACAAGTTAAAGGGGGCTAATGGTGTAAAAATGAAGAACACCTGAAGTATATTAAGTTTGCAGCAGACTGAACTATGAACCTTTCGTTTTGAGCATCTGGTGTGAAACAAGGGTTAACAACATCTATACTGCATCTAAAAAGCCCCATCTTTACCCCCCCCTCCCCAAAAAAGACTGCAGAGGTGCCGAGGAGCTGCGGCCCACATGAGGCGAGGAAAGGGGAACTAAGAGGGGGGCAAAGAGGACTAGGGGAGGTCCCTGCTTAAAAGCAAACAATAGCTGCATGTTCAGTGTTACGACGTAATCAGGGCAAATGTAATTAGAGGAGATGTCATTTCTCACAATAAGTGTTTTTACTCAGGGAGAAACCGTCCAGGTGAATGCTTCCAAGACGACTTTCTCTGACATGTGATATCGATTTGCACTTGTCTGTCAGTAAAGTGAGTCATTGTTTAACTTCCTCCCCAACACCCAAAGCCGTCTCTCCACGGGATGAGGAATGTTTGGATGTTGAAGGATGAGAGTTCTACTGTTGGTAATAATCCTGCTCGCTGTGTTGGGCTGCGCAAACACATTGGATTTATACATGTATCACACTGATGACAGCTCAAGGCCACACTGAAAGTAAACATATGATGGTACTGTTCAAGTCAAAAATTCAAACTATTTACTCGTATATTTTTAAATGTCTGGAGCAATTATAGCAGTGCTGGAATGTAACTTAGTATATTTACTCAAGTACAGGGTTGAAGTACAATTTATAGATACTCGCCATTATATGCTACTCAATCCTTCAAGTTCACTACATTAAATGGGTACAATGCTTCGCACTCCACTGCATGCAAACTGTATTTCACAGGCTTGATGATGATTTATGATTTAAGTAAATGATTTTTTTTTAAAAATCATTCATCTGTAATAATGATTTAACAATATAATATCTAAAAATATAACACTCACTGGCAGCATTTTATGCATTATGAGTACTTTTAATTTTGATACTTTTCTTTATGTCCAGTAAGAACACTGCTAATTCTGTTTTGAATGTAGACACTGCACTGCTTGTAATGTATTACACTGTGGTAATGTTTGCTTGAGTAAAGGAGCACTTCCTTTTCACACTGCCCGACCTTATAACTGTCCGTTCAGTGATTCTATGCATGGTAGACAGACAGCACATGAAAGACTGATGCCAAAAGAAATGCCACAGTACAGTGGTACATGAATGAAGACACATCAACCATGGACACGTCAATCAGGTTTTGTTCAGATTTGATCGACCGCATGTGAGAGATCTCATGACGGACAAACAAACAGGCTATGAAGAGACAATCAGTAAAAAACAAACACCCCCTTCAATGAGTAACTATTTTCCATTCTCATAAGAAAAGCCAGAGTGAAGCCAGGGGCTGTTGTTTATGTCATGCTCAACATGATCCTTTCTTCAGGAATCAACACATTTTCTTGGGCTGTTTTAGTGCTGCAGTTTAGGATGTGTCTTTATGCACCCTGGACTTACGGTAGCCTGATAATTGTTTAAATGTGTTTTGTCTCCAGAGAGCCCTTTGCCTTCTGGTGTGTGTGTGTGTTTCTGTGTACAATAAGGAGGTTAATAAAAGAACATTTCCTTACTTCGGGGAACATTCCCTGTCTAAGGAAGTGTTAATAAGTGCACTTAAACCCTGTAGAGTATTTCCCAAGTGATACCAGGCAGTGGCTCAGCATTCAGCAAGCTGCACAACAATATAACTCTTTGTTTGTTTGATGCTAAAGAATCACTGACGCACCAAAAAGCTGTCTGGAATTATTTTAAGAGGACACAGCTGATTGTGCTGAAGGATATGCATCTAAGCAAGCAAAGCATGGTCGTGACACAGAACAGTTCTAGGTAGGCCTTACAGCTGACATGAGGACTTGTACACAGTAGTGGCTAGTTGCTGCGAACACACGTGTCCCGCTTCAGACCTGTTTGTCTCCTCTCTCTGCAGGGCCAGATGCTGCACTGATGTGTTCTTCCATATGGAACCACTCGGCTAAGCAAACAGAGAGGAGGCTGGATCACCACAGTGGGAAGGGAACCGTCCCTCTGAGTAATAATAATGAAAAGTAGGCTAACCATACGTCAACTATCCCACATTTACAACAGTTTCCATCCGTCAAACCCTCCCTCCCTCCTCGCCCAACCAACCTCTCTCTGCCCCTTACCTGGCATAATCCACAACAGGCTCACAACAAGTGCACTCATCTACTAGTTTTGGACTAGTATGGGTTTTTTGAAGGCTTGTGACAGTCTTTGTTAATTGTTACTGCTGACAATATTGAGAAATTAATATTATGTAATCATAATGTTGATTAAGGTTAAGGGCTTTCCATAAATAACCAGTATAATTTTGGCCCATATGGCAGAGAATGAATGTATTAAAACGAATAGCATTTTTCTATCATGGCAGAGATGGACAATAGATGCATACATACATCTTATTTAGATTTTTATGAAGACTGGTGGAGCTAACACCTTTAAAGTGAAATAAATAATGACTGTATGACAATCGACACTGCATGGTGAAATTGCTAGTATTAAGTCTGTGGTACTGTCATTGTCAGGCACCACAGGTGAACCATGACTGAGTGTCAATTTAGGGGGCCAGCATATGATTGAGGGCTGCACAGGAAATCATGTGGATTTGTGATTGGTCTCATACTGGCGTTTAAATTCCTTGAGCAGCAAATCCACCTTTTCGCAGGTAAGGTAGATGAGTTTATCTATCCACTGAGAGTCAACAAAGTAAGATTTGACCCATTTTTCTTTAAATCTCCTTTTCTCTTCAGTCCTACAGTGTTTTCCCATGATGCCTTTTCCATCTCTCTTCCACATTAAACTGCTGAGTAGTCCGCTGAAATACAGCACTAGCACTGATGACAGAGCGTGATTCCTGCAACACTCACGAGGTGCCACCATGGAATCAGTAGCTTTCTACAAGTTGTCATTTCTAACCTGAGAGACGCTTGTTACAGGGGCACAGTGGGATGTATTAGCCAAGTAGTGTGTTGGATGTAGGCTATTGAAAGTGAGAGTATTGAAATGGAAAGAAATATAATACATGCATTTTGTGTCATGTTTGGGGTCCACCCAAAGTGTTTCTGAGGGAGCACTTTGGGTGGACCCCTGGGTGAACCCCTGAAGCTCCAAAAGATCTTTACAGTCATGATTTTTTGTTCTCAGACCTAAACAATAAAATATGGTGTTTATCAGAGTGCTCAAACAACTCCTATGAAGGTACATACATGAATCATGGTACAGTTCTCAGGTCCCCTCTTTGGTTAAGGTTTGGTTACATTTAGGCAAAGTTTAACACCAGCTGCCTGATCTTAAATTTGCGTGTAAACAATAACTGCTATGTTGTACCAAGTTTGACACTAAACTCACCACTAGACGAAGACAGTCCTTATTCACATTCACATTCACACAGCGTTTTTAAAGTGCTGCATAAACCCAAAGGTCATTGACATGTAATCCTTCAACTGATGTTAAAACCTAAAACATCCCCTGAGTCAGACCTTTGATATTTTCACATGACAACAGTAACAATACAGATGTGTATTTGCACACTCACACACACACACACACACACACACACACACACACACACACACACACACACGCACACACACGCACACTGGTTGTATCATAATGTCTGAAATGTCCTTACAAATGATGATACAGTACAACAAAGTCAATTCCCAGTGACAGCAGCTCTTTGATCAAAGAACTGGCTTCTTTCGGCCACTGATGACACATACTTCTGTGTGCGTGTGTGCGAGTGTGTGAGTGTGTGTCTCAGTCTACCCTTAGGTCCCCTGGGGTGAAAATGAGACGGCTTCATATCAAGATACACACACACACCACTGCACTCCTTGCCAATGGTCCCCCTATCCGCCTATATTACAAAATATGATTTATAGCCCCTAAATACAGCCATGAGGTGCTTTAATAATACAGGGAGCTTATAAAGAGGGACATGTGATTAAGAGCAGATCCTTGATCCTCTTGGGTCAATGAGGAGCATATAATATAGTTTAGGGGCAGGGGGTGGGGTGATGGGACAGATGTACAGAGGTCCTGAAGGTAAGGCCATGAGATCTTATTGGCTGTCGGACTCAATCCAGACGGCGCTCTGGCTTCCTGAGCTCTGCAGTGATCCTCCTTTGTGGGAGAAGATATTGCAAAATAGAGAAGGAATTCTCTTTTTTTATCTCAGTTGGATTGATAGTATTTATCTCCTTGTCTAATGAACAGAGACATAGAATAATGCATAGGGTCAGGGATTTCAACTAGACCACTGAGAAATAAGTAAAGCCTCTCTGTCCCACCCCTCCTGATTGAGCTCATTAGAAACTGAGGTTGCTTTACTCGCGAACAATTACAAAGGCATCATGTGATATGATCCAGGCTACACTTGCACTAATTCAAGTCAAAAGGTGGGGTTTCTGGGATCCTCTGTGATGCCAGAAACACACACACATATGCGTCTATAGATCCCGCTGCTCTGTACCTACAGGGAACAGGGTCAGGCTCTGGCTTCAGTCACAGAGTCAGACCAAGACAAGGGACAGGGTCCAACCTGTGCTGCCAGTGGTGTATGTGGTACAGACAAAAGCACAAAGATCTGAGTGCCTGATCTGAGCCAGTCATGCCCAAGGTGAGGAACACGGTATAAAAGATCCACCGTAGAGAAAAAGGATGGTGTGCAGCAGGCTGGAACAGTATCTGAAACCTCCATTCAGCTTCATGGTGAAAATCACACACAGACTGTGATGTTTAACATCAGTTCCCTTTGAAATGGACTGTATTTTAACATTATACACCTTTATTTAAATGCACATTCAGCCACATTCACACACTGATGGGTACAAATCTGCCATATGTGCATGTTGGAGGGAGTTACCAACACTGCAATTATAGAGCTTTTTCACAGAGGACATTTTGACATGTCATAGCAGGAAAAGCACCAGTGTAATAATCACATTAATGATGGCTGCGATCCTTTTAGACATGCCAGTTCCAGAGTCCAGATATTTTGCAGGTTCCCTCACTGGCATGGCTTAATGGGACACTTATATGGTGCACAGCCATCATTAATACTATTTGCACCTTTTCTTTCCATGCTATAGCAATTCGAAATGTCGGTAAAACTGGTTTTTCAAGAAGCTCAGGTAGCAATGGCTAGTTCCTCCCCAACAGCTGTCTACTTTAGCACAGCTCTCAGAGGATGAACAGTAGCACATGTTAGGGGACGAAAAAGAAGCAATGCGTCAGCTAATATGTGTTTACAAATTCATTACTGACTGACACAACAAATGTGAACAAAAACGTAAAAAGTGGCAGAGGAGGGAGGTTTATCTGGCAATGCTTCACATTATCAAGAATACAGGGCTGTTGGAAAGGTCCAAAATGACCCAATGCCAGAATTTATACCTTTTGGCCTATATGGATCAACAACACCAGAATAATTAAATATGTTCCCTATTGCAGGCATTTCACCAGGTAATCAGCAAATGAGTGGGACATTATCTCCAGCTTGATCAACACTGATGCGGACAACAGATTAATTACACTCACGTATCGTACCTCATCCTGCATCTGCCTTCCTGAGTCAAAACAAGAGGAATCCAGACAACTAGAAAAACAATGTTGGGAAATGTGGAGAACAAAGACAACAAAGAAAGAAAATATGTGCCTTGCATTCCTTCTTACTGCATTCAAGTGTCCAGGTTACATGAGCCACTCACTTGTACTGCGTGGTAATACTAATGCATGGACATACTGTAGTTCTTGTGCCCTTGAGGCCCAACAGTCTTCCAGATTTCATTCCAACCCAATCACCTCAGCAGGTCAGTTTCTCCCCACTACTTGAAAGAGTGCCATTCAGTAAAATTAGCTGGTGGAGTGTTTGGTTGGAAGGAAAACCAGCAGACCGTTGGCCCTCCATTGTACAGTGTTTTTTTTTGTTTGTTTGTTTTTTTTGTTTTGTTTTTTTTTTGGTCCTTTTAGCCACTACCTGTACCCTTGTTCACTGGCTCTTTATATACAGTATATATATATATACTGTATGTGTGTGTGTGTGTGTGTGTGTGTGTGTGTGTGTGTGTGAAATGCTTTAATTCAATTCCTCTTTTGCCCTGGATGCTCTGTCCTAGTTCAGCTGAGTCTCAGACTGTCCCTGTAGCTCAGCTGTGGACCTGGGGAAGACATTAGCATCAGGGAGACTTTAACAGAAACGTCTCTGCAGCTCAGAGGGCCACGGCAGTCCAGGCACTGATTTGGAGTGGACCGGGGCGTGTGGCAAGCAGGCAAGGTCTCATCATCACCATCATTCCCTCTCTCACTCACACCCCCTCTCTCTCCCTCTCTCTCTCTCTTGCTCTTTCTCTCTCTCTCTCTCTCTCTCTCTCTCTCCCTCTCTCATAGCATCTCTCTCTCTATCTGTGTGGTCCAAAGTGTTGACCATCTGGGAGAAATGGAAGTGGAGGACAGGGTCCCAATCCAACTAACTCTGTCAGCAAGGCATTGCTTTTTCCCCACGTCTGCCTGTGCGAAGGACAAAAAAAGGAAGAGAGAGAGAGAGAGACTGTCCTTGCTCCGTCTAGTGTCTGCTTACTGCTAACCTCCCCAGGTCCTGCATTGCCTCATCCTATATGAGCTCAAAATGGGCTGGGACCCATGTGTCAGGGGTCGCACTGTGGGGACTAGGCTTGGCCTGAAAGCCTGGGAAACGTGTAGATATTTGGCTATATACATTGTAGCTGCCAAGAGCAAATACTGCATGCATGCATGCTTGTGCACAAACAACGACATAGACATACACTACATTTAAAACACATGGCTAAGTAAGTGGGTGTAAAACTGTGAAAAAAGGGAGGGAAGACCTGCTGTAGGTAAACAGGTTGTGCAGAGGGAAAAATCCCCCTGTAAGATCCCATCCCCCTGTTGTCCTTCAACCACACACACCTCACAAATCACAGCAGCTTCTCACCAAAGTCCACATTCCTCAAGATTCAACTTCATGAGAAACATATGGCTGACGTGAATCACATTATTCCTGATTAAGTGAGTATTGGGGGAGAGCATCTATAATAAACATTTTGGGTATTAGAAATGAATTCATTCAATAACTATAGTGCATAGTACAGTGAAAATAATGCCCACTACAGGTAATGTACTCATGCGTAGTTATACATTCCCTGGCATGCGATCAATACAATCTTCCAAAGATGGTGAGATAAATGCAAGCATAAGTCTGTGGACAGTATGTATATGAGTATGAGAAAAAGTGGAAGCTTGGTAGTTTTACTAAACTCTACAACAAAGCAAAGGCAAATAACTGGTGGCTGTAAACGTGTTGTAGTTTTGTCCTTGACAGACAGTATGAATGTACAATATGTTGAGACAGATGATAATGAGCAACTTTGAACAAAATGAATGTCAACTTTGAGAGGCCATTTATGAATAATAATACTCTTTCAGGAATTGTCCAGCAAATTCCAACTCAGAACTTTCTTACAGTGTTTATCTGAGTTCAAGGTGAGTAGTTGTGCTTTGACTCATCAGATATGAATCACAGAGATTAAATAGTGTCAGGAATGAAGGTACAGTAAGTCTGTTTTGACTGTGGGGACGTGGCTAAAGGTTTGAAGAGTCATTACATGGAGAAGAGAGTGGCGTGTAAGTGATGGCATGTCATTTGCTCATTGAACACACTCTACCCTCCAATTCACACCATCCCACAATCAGCTGAGAACACAGATGAAAGGGGCAAGACAGTGACAACACAGCAGTGAGGGGGAAAAAATGTATAGAAACAAAACAAAGACAGGAAAAAAAAAAACTGCCGCAGCAAACATTGGCGAAGGATAATTAGAGGGTAGGATCTTGTCATGCCATGCGATTACTCAATTCCTGTGATATCCCTGAGAAGCTCCAGCCGGCCTGCTCTATAATCTGAGCCTCGGCCAAAAGACACTGCACAGGAAGAAGAAGGCACAGGAGCCAGACAGATGCAGCCAGAGAGTTCAAAATGTCATCAGTAAATCATGACCATAAGAGGTGTTTTTCTTCATATTTTGACACATGTTGCATCCTGCAAGTTCATGTTTATGCCTCTGTCGTCACAGAAAATCGAGTAGAAGGTGTTCGGCATGTAAGAAATAAAATACTTAGTGCCGCCATCTTCAAAGACAGTACCACACTTAAATCAAACCTACTTATAACAGAGTGATACAAACCAAAACGTGTTCAGCACATGAGTCATATTGCCCGAGGGTGTATGGGAGTACGAAACTTTATTAAGAGTCCTGTAAACCGGGGGCATCTAAATTACAACTTTGATTATTAATTACCCAAAAAGAAGCCATCTATTATTGAAACCACGTCATCCTGCTGTTGGCGGAGCAGCCAGCCAGTGATTCAGAATGGTGAAGCACAGGAAACTACTCTGGCAAATTACACAGAGGGCAGGAAGAGTGTGAAGCATGTATAGAGGAAAACATTGAACAGCCTGCAGTCACACAGATTGGGTGATGTGGGGACAGAGAAGAATTTTTATTGCAAGAAAAATATCAAAAATAGTGTGTTTCTCCCAGAGTATTATCCCTGTTAAAGTGGACAACATCTATTACAACTATATTACAAATACTACTATTGCCATCATCCTGTCACATCAAGTGTTGCTACTTCTTCACAGCTTTACAACTTGACTTTGTTATTGAGTAATGCATACAAGTGTGGCCAAGCAGTCCACATGGAAAATACAAGACACATAAAAATTAAAGGATAATTCCCATTTATTACAGTTTGGGTCATATTTTCACAGTTCTGGACAGTATTTCATTGAAGTATTGCTGAGATTGTAGAACACAGTATCAAGTACAACAAGTCAATAATGAGAGGTGATATCAGACAGGCAACAAGCCAAAAGTTCAGATTATAAGGACCATAAGGAACCACAAAGCACCTTGTCTAGCACATCATCCTCTGTGAGTCCTTTTGCATTGCCCTGCATATTTGATTGTATAGACATATGTACATTTCCAAAATTTTGCATTTATTTCAAAGTTTTTATTTATTTATTTATCTATTTATTTATTTTAAAGTAGTCTTAAAAGCAGCCACACAACATTTCACTACACATATTTTTGTATGTGTGTGACAAATAAAACTTTTGAATCATTTAAAATTTTCTCTTTGCATAGGAAAACTGTGTCTGGCAAAATCTGGGGGTCTGCTGTCTTCCTGTCTTGATGTAAGTGACAAACTTGATGAATACAATGTTACTATGATGATATTAATATATTATGATATGCAACTATTAGGTGGTATGATGTCTACAATTATTCAAAATGTCTAAAACTAAACTAGATCCATATGTGGTGCATGCATTTTGAAATGATGTGAAGACTAAGTGAGTGTCTTTTTTCAAGCTACTGCAGTTATACCAAGTAAGCTAATAAGCAAACAGCACACCTGCTAGTTCACTAGCAGCAGCATCTTATATAAATCTGCTGAGTAGATTCAAAACTTTTTGACAGTTTTTTTGATCAGTCAGTTAATTAGCACTTTCCCTGAGTAGCTGTATCTGTTCTGTCTGCCTGGAGATTGCCTGGAGAAGGAAAGACAGTGAGGGAAAGCACTCTCTGATTTCAGACTCTTTTTTCTCTCTTCCTTTCCTCTTCCTCTTCTCAGACCCAATCCCACCTCCTCTACTCTCCTACCGCCTCCTATAACAGCACTGATCTATGAAAACATACAAACATGACACTGAGCCTATGATAAACACCAGGTCTGTATTTGGGGAGCAGAGGAAATCAACTCCAGTTCAGGATGTAACCACTACCTCTGCCCAGATCAATCATACTCCAGCAGACCTGCATGTGGGGGGCAACCGTATCAGTACAGGCGGGGGGGTGGGGAGGTGTACACACACATGCACATAAACACACACACACACACAAACAAAAGCTCTGGTAGTCTCTGTGCAGTGCAATGCACACATGGCCACAGCACACACAAAGTTAACAAGTCTCCCAGGCAGACAGGTAAAGAATGAACCCGCTGCAACTGAATTCCAGGGCCATGGTGCTGGGTTTACACTTTCAACTCCCCCTTCCTTATCTCCCAGATTAGCTCGATAAGAGAATTATGAAGCCAGACGGACATCTAAAGCTTCCTGGGGGGTCAACGGTGTGATGAGAGACAGCCCGGGAGGGAAGACCGCCGCCTCTGAAACGCTTAACCCTCCCACAACATACATGCACACACACATGTGCACGCATATGCACAGACCCCCACCCCAGGGCTCTACTTATTCATTGCTCCATCATCCCTTTTCCCCTTTATCAGAAAGAGAAGGAGCAGGAAACAAAGGAGGAGGGAAGTAAAGGAATGGGGTGAGTACAGATAGCCTTGCTTCTGTGACTTCCTTCCTGTGCATTCCAGGTTTTGTGACCCTCTTTCAAGGACAAAGAGCTGAAACTCATTTCCCTCCTTCTTCTCAAAATTCAGGGAAAAAAAGGGAACTTTCTCTCCAAGTTGCAGGATGTAAAGAACGATAAATTATGGAGGTCAGGAAGTCACCTGGTCACATGAGCGACTCAGCACTATGCAGGTACCAACATCTGGGTATGGAATGTCCATGAAATGTATGTATGGGGGGATTTAGATTTTTTTTTTTAGCATTTTAGTGTTAAAAACTGTAATGGAAAAATTCTCCTTATCGTCTCAACAACATCGATTTTTCTGACAGAATCTCAAAGTTTGGATGTTAGCATCCTCGATAGCACCACCAAAGGAAGAATGGCCTTGCTGCATTACCGCATAGAGATAATTTAACTAGCTAAAATGAAGTGAAACTAGAGAAGGCTAAATGTTCTGAAGAAAATTTACAACAACATCACCAGAATAAATGTTGGCATTGTACATTTCTGCAAAACATGAATATGTTGAAACTTTATGATTCTTTACCTTCAAACTTTACGTATCTTTATGTTTCATTTTTATGTTGGGACACATCTGTGATTGAGGCTTGGTTAGGTTTAGGCACAAAAACACTTGGTTATGGTTAGGAAAAAAAATAATATTTTGGCTTAAAATATGGTTTTGGAGCCACGAACATTGCTCAGCAGTAGTCTACTGCCTCGTTAGCTGACATGCCACCTAAGAAAAGCTCAGTTCATGTACATGCACTGGTTATCTGAACCACATCACTTCCATACCTGTTGGAGAAACGTTGATATGATATGTATGAAATGTACAAATTTGATATATGTAGAAAAGTATGATGGCAAAATTTTATTCTGGAAAATGGGCTGAAATTTGACTACGTGTATTTTTTGTATGTAACCCCCAAACCACATGATCCTTACATGGTCCTTGTTATGATATTGTGGGTAACTGGAAAAAATTTGCTGTTTGAAAATAAGTTTGGTGTTCTTTCTACCACACACACTAAAAATGTGGTGGGGAACAACGTCTCCTGCAGAGTTTACCATTGGCAGAAGGGAATCTGTGCCCTCACCCATCACACATCCTCCCTTGGGTGAACACCTAAATGGTGCCAGAATTTAAGAGTTTTAAGGAGGCTTTAAAGGAACAACAAGCACTACCCCACCCATACCCCAACCCTTTCCACGTTTCCCCCGCATCTCAACACCGGCAAGTCTCGGCGTCCATCCATCCCATGATTCATCCTCCAGCTCTGTCATCTGTGACTAGTGACGCACCCTACTGCCCGGGGCATAATGAAACCTCTTACAGAGATCGCAGCTGCACCGACACCTTCACCGTCTGATCCCATGCTCTGGTATCGTCTTCACCCATCAACCATGCAAAAGTGCCTCTTTGGACCCCTTAACTCCAACCTTCTTCACACTTATGCCCTCACCCTTGGTTCAGGCCAGCTAACCTCTCATGCCATGCTAATTTAATCCAAAAACACTTCCTATAGCAGCCTGTTAATGTCAGACCAGATTTCCTCTACATTCTCCGTAACCCAGAAAAGAGCACCACCCTGCCACTTTGCCAGGAACCTTCCTTGGTTTAGTGTTTCCCAACAAACGGCAAATATGCTTCAAAACCAATAAACCTACCCCTGATATTTATTAGGCTGTTATTCAAGTATTCCCTCCCTACTCGGCCAAAGGGAGACGCACAGGCATGCATACATGCAAGAGTATGCATACACTTACACACACACATGCAGGCAGTCACACACCTTTCGTCAGCCGCAGACATATTAGTAATTCTAATGAGGAGCAGAAGATTAAAGAGTTGCGTTGTCTTGGGTGTTACAGTACACGTCTAGCTTTACTGTGAGGACCAGAGGTCAAGAAGAGGAACACCGAGGGAGGAAATTGAGAGCATTTCTTGATTAAAGGCCTCTGGAACATCTAACCTTTGACTGCCCGCAGACTCGTCAGTGCTCTGACTTCATGTGCTGCTTGGCCCGGACCGCTTTTCTGTGTTAGGGACCTCCAATAGCTCCTGGAAAGGAAAGAGGATACAGGAGGATATTCAGGGACTCACATCGCTTGCCCAGACATCTGGGGACAAACTGGTAAAAGCAGCAGCCAGCTTGGCAGCAGCAGTTATTGTTTGGCTTGTGTAACTGTGTAGAATGACATTGGCATGTAAAGACTGCTCTGTTTTTGGATGGAAATAACAGGCACGCACTGAACATTACTCTTTCTCCTTCCCATCCCTGTTGATGGTTAGCTGTTTTATTCAGGGTTTGGTTTGAAAAGCTGACAAAAAGATTTTTTTGAAAGCTGATAAATATTTTGAGGAGCGCATTGCACTTACATCAAAAATATATTGAAACTGTAAAACACTTTATTTCCAATTATTTCCACACTGAAAACAACTTCATGGGGTGCACCTCTACCTTTTCCTCTCATTTACTTAAGCCGCTGTTTCCTCATGTCCCCTGGCCTTACAACTCCCTCAGCCCCAAACAGTTAGCTTATCAATCCTCCCTCTGCTCCATCATCAATCTCCCAGTGAAAATGTCCTTGATTCTGCCTGTTGTTTCCTCGATTGCCAGCATGACCCTGCAAAAGCTCCCCCTTTTCTGCCAGGTTGGTCGGAGGCTAATAAAACTGTCTTGGTCAGTCATAAGAGGGTGGGGTTGGTGTGGGGGGGCAGGTAGCAGGGTCATGGCTCAGAACAGGCTCAGTCGGACCTTACTGGCTCAGCTGAGGGGAGGGTCTTGCTTTTCGGACCTCCAAACCTAAAGGATGATAAATGGCATTTAAAGGAGACAGTAAAACACAACTATTGCATAAAGTCATCAGTTAAAGTTAATTACAAAATATATGGGGGTTTGATTGAATGGGTCTCTAGGGAGTGATCAGGGAGAGAAGCTGCAGGCGAGCCGTAGACAGTTGTCGGATGAGCGGCAGTGACTCACACACATTCCTTGAACTGGGACCTGGTCTGTGTAAAGGACTTCAGTGAGTGGGGATGATTCATCCTGGCCGCTATAAAAGCAACAGCCATGAGCAAATGTTGGTCACTGCCATGCTCGATGCTTGATGAGGAACCTGGAAACATCCAGGCAAATCATTTAAAGTCATGCTGGTTTATATTTAAAGCTGCACTAGGCAAGATTTTTATGTGAATCACAAGAGCAATATCCTACACTTGTTTGTAGGCATCAGTGGGAAAAGGACTGCTTCATTCACACCGACCCAATCAAGAGAAAATTGATGTCCAATAATATTACACTTTGTAGATGTAATGCTCGTTACCAGGGGTTTGAAATTCTCAGCATGCAGTTTGCTCATACTACCTTTTACACTTCTTTAACATATGCTGATTCAGAGATTCTTGCCAGTGTAGATTGTCACTCCTCAATCGTACAGCCAGACAAGAACATTGATATCTGACAGTTCTGCAAAAACCAGATTACAATTGATACTGGTATATATATAGGTATGATTGAGGCTAGGAAAGAACTTTGTTATTACAAAAAAAAAAACAAAAAAACATTAATTTTAAGGTCTATACTTAGGGTTACACAACTAAAATGCTTAGTTAAGGTTAGGGAAAGTTCATGGTTACGATGAATTAAAAGGCTGATTGCAGGTCTGTAACTCAAGCTTGCTGCCTGAAAGTCAGACCTGCTACATGACCAAGTACAGTTAAAGCTGAGTATTAGCAGTAGGAGATTATCCAATGAGGTTGCATGTTCGGGCACATTTGCATAAAGTGGAATCTTTGTCAGCTTGCCAACGTCACACCACTGGGTAGCTTTTGAGTGGGTGGGTGGGTGAACAGCACGTGTTTCATCCTGCTGCATCTCCAGTGTTTGACTTTGTGTTCATGATAACGTGGCACTGCGGAGACATACATATGAAAATGTTTAATGTTGATTTAAAGTTTATTGAAAATCTAGACATACACAATATAAATGTAAAATGAGTTTTGGCTTATTGCGGCTGGCTAAAACCATTGTTTTATTTGCTATGCATGCAAAGCTAATATTGTTAATGTTTTTGGAAGATGATCAAAATTCAAGTGATTGTTGATGCATGTTCAGGATCATAAGCGTTTTCATGCTCAGAATGAAGTGTGGAAAATGAAAGATCATCCACTGACAGTCATACAGCAGACGCATATGGAAAATATGGTGAAAATGGTGTAGAGGATAGTATGCATGCTTTTTGTAAGTGCTCACATCCATGTTTTCGCGTAGGGGTGTGTGTGTGTGTGTGTGTGTGTGTGTGTGTGTGTGTGTGTGTGTGTGTGTGTCTGTTTAGGGGATCTGTTACGTTTCAGACAGAGGGCTTTGTTACTGCTTCTGAGTGTTGGGGTGCAGCCGTGCATGCAATCAGTCTGTGTTTCTTTCTAATTTTCAATAAGTCTGTTTTTGGGCCTCCTATAGTTCAGCGCCAACTCAAAAGCACAAGCACACATTCACAAGCACACACACACACACACACACACACACACACACACACACAAAGATACAGAGAAACACATACAAAAAACTTTTGTGTTCCCTTCCAAGCGAAATGATTTAAGCCAGTTCCTCATTCAACCAGCAGACGCCATGTGTTTCTCATGTTGCCCTGACAGTCCCTTTCCATGAAATCTTCATGTTCTATTTCAGAGGAAAATGGACAGAAAGTCTAATTTCTCTGCATCATGTTCTAAAATACAAATCACATTGAGGGAAAAGGCTAAGAAAGAGAAGAATGGAAGGTGGGGGGGGCAGGGCGGGTGGTGGTGGTGGTGTATAAATCTTCATGGGGTTTGCAGGGAAGGAAACTCTTATGCTGAGGAACAAGAAGCACATGTAGCGAGCAAGCTACCAGGAAATTGGTATAGTCTTGTATGATTTTATAGGGATCTTGGGCATGCCCTTCACATTAATTAGGATGTGGAGTGCGGAGGTATTTTTTACAGGAAACTAAGTATGGAACCCCTGCTGTCTGCCTCAGGGCTGAGGCAGCTCCTGAGTCAAAAAACCTAGAGGACTCTGTAACCAAAGTAAAGCACGATAATGCAGGTCATATGCACACAAACAGGCTGACACACACAATCAGGCATGAACACACGCATGCACAGACACATACTGTACGCACGCATGAGGGAAACATTATTTTTTGAGGACAAATGAATGAGAAAATGATGTTCTGGAGGTTTAAGTGGCCAGTGCAGGTTCTTTTCTTAAATGTGGAATTTCAAGTTAATCTTTTTCTTTTGTTTGTTTTGTTTGTTTTTTTTTTACTTTGAGGTGATGTTGTTAAGGAAAGTTTGCTAATGAATCCCTGCTATTCCTCTGTGGCAAAAAAAATCTCTTAATTTGGGTTACTCAGGCTGTGCTTTAAAAAGATATGTTTGCATGTGTTTGCATAGTCACACTATAAAGACTCATCTCCTATTGGGGGACAAAAACATGATCTCCATGAGCTGAACTCTGTAAAGCTGAAACACTTACATTCTTACCTCTGATCCGCTTTTCCACTCTAGTCCCCTTCTCCGCTTTTAGCCCAACGTGTGTGTAAGTGTGTGTGTGTTGACTGCCCGTTTGCAAACTCCTCTCCTCTCTGCCCACCCAGGTAGTTCTTCAGAAGTACACAGTAGTAACTTCATCCTCTGTCTACTTAAACATGGCACTGCTGAAATGCTTGCATTCATTTGCCAACCTAAACGGAGACCAAAAGCAACTGTCGTCAAATTGTGTTTCAAATCTCATCTGAGCATGTGTTCGTCTGTCTGTATATACATTACAATCTTTTAATCCAGTCATTTTTTCTGTGATTATGTCCTTGTATTTTTTTCTGCAAAAGCCATTCAGTGTATTTACATTCTGTAATTACCTCTGATTACCTGTCTGTAAAGTAGTTTTCACTACTGCCACATATTCAGTTTTCCCACCTACACATGAGGGATCTGTAGGAAGCAATGAAACAGAAAGTGTTACTACGTGTAATTTTATCTCAGATTGCAATCAGTATTCAGTTGATCAGTCTCAAAGCTGTATTAAGATATTACTATTTATAACCCAATCTTTCCAACTACTGCTGCTTCACATGAAAAGCATCCAACTGGATAGTGCACACCTCCAAGTCTTTAGCAAGGCCACCAACTCTACTGTGCCTCGCTGTGTGGACAAAGCTACACACACTATCGCAGCATGAAATCACATCGCCTCTGTAATTATTGCTGACCAACTTCTTTATTAAAACTGCTCCTCTGCTTTATTTCTGTTGTATTAAAGCGCATAAGCTGTGACCAACAGCAACAACGTGCATCACCAAACCAACCAGGACTGATAGCGTGAGGGCTGCAACTTTAAAGTCATATGTTTTAAAACAAAGGGAAAAGTCTGCCAGTGCAGTGAGATGATTCAAACTTGTTTATAACAAAAATCAGACACAAAGTTTTTTTTTTGTTTTTTTTTTGTTTTTTTTTTGGTTTTAGTGCAGGACCTGCCTTGTCTTTTCATGCTTCATTAAACATGCCTGACTTCTGGATGAAAATTTAAAGTGGACACAGCATAAAATATTCTTTTAGAGAGACAAAATAAACATTTCTTAATAAGATATAGATTTTTGCAGCATATATGCAGAACTGCATACTTTGCAGTTTGCATTGTAGCTGTGTTTCCCAACCTGATGATTTTGCTTAACAAGAGTTATTTCAGCTGTGCAAAGTTATACTTTGCTTTTTCCCTTCAAGGCTTTAAAAACTTCTGAAATACAGCAAGGAAAGTCACTTTTTGGTTGAACAGTATGAAATCCTGAAATGACATGGGGCTGCAAATAAATATTGCTTCAGTGGAAGGGGTTACAAGCCAGAAAGGCGAATCAGTGCTTTAGGATTTGACAAAAAAGGTGCTAAGAAAACCTCACTTTTCCTCCCATAAATACTTGCCATTGCTCTTATTCCTGAATATTTGCACTCCCACGCAGACAAACCAGAGGCTAGATCTGCAGTTGCAGAGGAGGAGGAACCAGCGGAGTGTGTAGCACAGTGTCAGGACAAGCTGTGTCTAAACGTCTCAGTGTATGTTTACACAATCTAATGCACAAGTTCAAAGGTGAAGGGGAAAAGGCCTTTTAATGTTTCCGGGTTTATTTATTCAGCCTAGTGTCTGGCTAAGAACTAACTCCCACCCACCCTCTCTTCAGGCCCTCCTACAAGGGTTCCCACCTCAAATGACATCGCAAAGCCTGCGTTGTGATTGGTGAAGAGCACAATGTGGTCTGTGTGAGAGGGGGAAAAAGAGGAGCTGTAACTTCTATCCACATGTTTTCTGAGGCAAGTTAAGCACACACAGTAGTATATAAGGGCAATAAATCAGCAACAACCGACCACAATAGTCCCGCTCATTTCTGCGCAGAGGTGGGGGGGCTCTGTTATCGATTTCAAACAGCTCATGTAATTTTCTTTACAAGCACAGATCTCGAGGTTTTGAGAAGAGAAGTGAAATCTGAATTATGTGTGGAAATTTCTGCATCTGTATGGCATATGTATAAATAAGCTAAATCTGCATTGCTCTCATTCTGAGCAGATGTTCAAAATAGTTTTAAATGTGCACACACACACACACACACACACACACACACACACACACACACATCCACACACACTATAAAAATTGCTTTAGGTAGGCAGACGCAGTATGCCAAACTTTAACTGTTGTTCCTGTGAGCAGTCAATCATAAACAGTTGAGCCATTTTATTTGGCCAACTCGCTGTTAGTGGAAAGTGTTGGCACGCTGACCAGAGGCTCATAAAATTGACATGTCTGTAAATTCATGCATTTATTGACACAAATTAGTAGATGCAATGCCTTCCTCTGCTATTTCATTCTGCACTTTTCTCTACATTCTCAACCAGTTGGACAGTTTTTGGATGAAGTTCCCAGTCTAAGGGAAGTGCTTTTTTCTTTCTCTTTTTTTTCTTTTTTTTTTTTTCAAAAGAGGCAAGTTTCAAAATCTTTTAGTAGAATGTTGCGGCCAGACTAAACAGAAAACAGAAAAGTTTACTGTGCACAGATGCACTCAAGTTCAGTTTGAGTCCAGGAACTCAAGCCAAAGAGTCATGGCTGGCTGTATATTATGGCTGTCAGGGGGCTCTCGTCTTCAGACAAGGACAAACCATTACATTATGCAGTGGAGAGAATATTTTTTGAGGGGACAGTTTGGAACTGAGCGCTGGTGTTGCTATCTGTGCAGAGTCTGCATGTGTTGCCTGCGTTTGTGTGGGTTTCCTGCAGGTGATCCAGATTGTTCCCACGGTCCAGACGCATACAGGTGAATTCAAAACTCCAATTTTGTGTTTCTCTGAATTTCCCTCAATGAATGCAATCTTTTGGTGATCCTGTGTAGGGAAAAGCAGATGTAGAAGATAGATGGATAAGGAAAATAGAAACATGCACTCATGTACAAGTCACACATGCCAAAAGCAACATGCCATATCAGCTGTGTAGAGTTTGCGGTGCTGGAGAACCTGAGCCCTCTTTAAAAGCTCAAAAAACAAAACTAGCGTTGTTTTATCATCATTGTGATGCTTCATGACTTTTCCTTATTATATGAAATTGCTAATAGACGTGATTTTGAACAGATGACATGTCGGCTACAGATCATCACGTCATTCTGTTTGGGTTGTCCAAGACCTCAAAGCTAACATGGAAAAACACAATGGATCATATTCTCTACATGTGTGATTGGTTTTTACAGTATTTCTTATGCAGCACTATCGCTCCAAAACCCCAAATAAATCTATTTAGATTTATGTTATTAGACTTTTACAAGCGTTCATTTGTAAGAGGCACTGTGAAGGATGAATTTGGTTTTTGACCAATAAAAGGAATATGTATTTGTTAATATAACTTACAAAGCAGAATATTTCCATATTTGGCGGAAAAACAATGATTTATGGTCATTTTTGTTTTTTGTCACCATCAATTTTCATTTGTGAAAACTCACAAAATGAAAAGTACAAGATCAGCGCTTTCCTCCATATTGGGTTTTGATGAAGTCAGAAGAAAAGAATATATATATTTGATATATATTATTGATATAGTATATATTTTGACAGAAAAAAAATATATANCTTTAGCAAGGCCACCAACTCTACTGTGCCTCGCTGTGTGGACAAAGCTACACACACTATCGCAGCATGAAATCACATCGCCTCTGTAATTATTGCTGACCAACTTCTTTATTAAAACTGCTCCTCTGCTTTATTTCTGTTGTATTAAAGCGCATAAGCTGTGACCAACAGCAACAACGTGCATCACCAAACCAACCAGGACTGATAGCGTGAGGGCTGCAACTTTAAAGTCATATGTTTTAAAACAAAGGGAAAAGTCTGCCAGTGCAGTGAGATGATTCAAACTTGTTTATAACAAAAATCAGACACAAAGTTTTTTTTTTGTTTTTTTTTTGTTTTTTTTTTGGTTTTAGTGCAGGACCTGCCTTGTCTTTTCATGCTTCATTAAACATGCCTGACTTCTGGATGAAAATTTAAAGTGGACACAGCATAAAATATTCTTTTAGAGAGACAAAATAAACATTTCTTAATAAGATATAGATTTTTGCAGCATATATGCAGAACTGCATACTTTGCAGTTTGCATTGTAGCTGTGTTTCCCAACCTGATGATTTTGCTTAACAAGAGTTATTTCAGCTGTGCAAAGTTATACTTTGCTTTTTCCCTTCAAGGCTTTAAAAACTTCTGAAATACAGCAAGGAAAGTCACTTTTTGGTTGAACAGTATGAAATCCTGAAATGACATGGGGCTGCAAATAAATATTGCTTCAGTGGAAGGGGTTACAAGCCAGAAAGGCGAATCAGTGCTTTAGGATTTGACAAAAAAGGTGCTAAGAAAACCTCACTTTTCCTCCCATAAATACTTGCCATTGCTCTTATTCCTGAATATTTGCACTCCCACGCAGACAAACCAGAGGCTAGATCTGCAGTTGCAGAGGAGGAGGAACCAGCGGAGTGTGTAGCACAGTGTCAGGACAAGCTGTGTCTAAACGTCTCAGTGTATGTTTACACAATCTAATGCACAAGTTCAAAGGTGAAGGGGAAAAGGCCTTTTAATGTTTCCGGGTTTATTTATTCAGCCTAGTGTCTGGCTAAGAACTAACTCCCACCCACCCTCTCTTCAGGCCCTCCTACAAGGGTTCCCACCTCAAATGACATCGCAAAGCCTGCGTTGTGATTGGTGAAGAGCACAATGTGGTCTGTGTGAGAGGGGGAAAAAGAGGAGCTGTAACTTCTATCCACATGTTTTCTGAGGCAAGTTAAGCACACACAGTAGTATATAAGGGCAATAAATCAGCAACAACCGACCACAATAGTCCCGCTCATTTCTGCGCAGAGGTGGGGGGGCTCTGTTATCGATTTCAAACAGCTCATGTAATTTTCTTTACAAGCACAGATCTCGAGGTTTTGAGAAGAGAAGTGAAATCTGAATTATGTGTGGAAATTTCTGCATCTGTATGGCATATGTATAAATAAGCTAAATCTGCATTGCTCTCATTCTGAGCAGATGTTCAAAATAGTTTTAAATGTGCACACACACACACACACACACACACACACACACACACACACACATCCACACACACTATAAAAATTGCTTTAGGTAGGCAGACGCAGTATGCCAAACTTTAACTGTTGTTCCTGTGAGCAGTCAATCATAAACAGTTGAGCCATTTTATTTGGCCAACTCGCTGTTAGTGGAAAGTGTTGGCACGCTGACCAGAGGCTCATAAAATTGACATGTCTGTAAATTCATGCATTTATTGACACAAATTAGTAGATGCAATGCCTTCCTCTGCTATTTCATTCTGCACTTTTCTCTACATTCTCAACCAGTTGGACAGTTTTTGGATGAAGTTCCCAGTCTAAGGGAAGTGCTTTTTTCTTTCTCTTTTTTTTCTTTTTTTTTTTTTCAAAAGAGGCAAGTTTCAAAATCTTTTAGTAGAATGTTGCGGCCAGACTAAACAGAAAACAGAAAAGTTTACTGTGCACAGATGCACTCAAGTTCAGTTTGAGTCCAGGAACTCAAGCCAAAGAGTCATGGCTGGCTGTATATTATGGCTGTCAGGGGGCTCTCGTCTTCAGACAAGGACAAACCATTACATTATGCAGTGGAGAGAATATTTTTTGAGGGGACAGTTTGGAACTGAGCGCTGGTGTTGCTATCTGTGCAGAGTCTGCATGTGTTGCCTGCGTTTGTGTGGGTTTCCTGCAGGTGATCCAGATTGTTCCCACGGTCCAGACGCATACAGGTGAATTCAAAACTCCAATTTTGTGTTTCTCTGAATTTCCCTCAATGAATGCAATCTTTTGGTGATCCTGTGTAGGGAAAAGCAGATGTAGAAGATAGATGGATAAGGAAAATAGAAACATGCACTCATGTACAAGTCACACATGCCAAAAGCAACATGCCATATCAGCTGTGTAGAGTTTGCGGTGCTGGAGAACCTGAGCCCTCTTTAAAAGCTCAAAAAACAAAACTAGCGTTGTTTTATCATCATTGTGATGCTTCATGACTTTTCCTTATTATATGAAATTGCTAATAGACGTGATTTTGAACAGATGACATGTCGGCTACAGATCATCACGTCATTCTGTTTGGGTTGTCCAAGACCTCAAAGCTAACATGGAAAAACACAATGGATCATATTCTCTACATGTGTGATTGGTTTTTACAGTATTTCTTATGCAGCACTATCGCTCCAAAACCCCAAATAAATCTATTTAGATTTATGTTATTAGACTTTTACAAGCGTTCATTTGTAAGAGGCACTGTGAAGGATGAATTTGGTTTTTGACCAATAAAAGGAATATGTATTTGTTAATATAACTTACAAAGCAGAATATTTCCATATTTGGCGGAAAAACAATGATTTATGGTCATTTTTGTTTTTTGTCACCATCAATTTTCATTTGTGAAAACTCACAAAATGAAAAGTACAAGATCAGCGCTTTCCTCCATATTGGGTTTTGATGAAGTCAGAAGAAAAGAATATATATATTTGATATATATTATTGATATAGTATATATTTTGACAGAAAAAAAATATATATATATATATATATATATATTGCATTGACCTCTGGTCAGCGTGCCAAGACTTATTGCATTCATATATATATAAATGCAATAATTAAAAAAATTCAAATTATCACTTTAATACACTTTTTTCTGTTTTCTTTTCTCTCTGTGAACCAAACAACTCAAAACTATCTCAAACACAAGTGTTGCTGCCTGTCTGTTTGGTTTATTCAGCTGTACAGGACTGAGACCATGTTCAGAATCTGGTTTCTGATCCATCGGTGATCCCACCCAGCGACAGGAAGCACTGTACGTTATGGGTTAAACGTGCCATGAATTATGGGTTAAGGTTTTTACCCCAGAAGAAAGTCCTTTAATGTTCTAAATTGCTGGGCACTGAAGGAAGGAATGGCTCTCACATGACTTTTCTTGATGAGTTATGGTTCTTTAGTAATTTTGCCATGTGAGACGTACTGAAATGATGCATTTATGCAGCTCCTCCCCTGGTTTAAACCAAAGCAAGCAGGCTAAAGACTTGAGAACAAACTAACTGCTTTCCCAACCTCATTTTCTCAATTTCACCCTCGCTTGTCCCCTCCTCCCCACACTAACGAGATGTGCCAGTCACAGGACACCCTGCTGGCTGGAGAGAGCATTGCCTCTGTGGGACAGGTGAGGAGCAAGCTTTAGCCGATCAGCCTGGCTGGAAATCAGGAATGCCCTCCTCCTCCTCTTCCTCCTCCTCCTTCTTCCCTTCCTAATGGCTCATACCAAACTCACCAGGAGATCTGTGGACGCACCATCCTCAGACCATGAGAAGACTGCCACCAACCTCCCCAGAGGTGGAGGATTATGTGTGCAAATGCTTTGCATCTGTGTGTTTTCTGTCTGTGCATGCCAGAGTGCTATTTCTACATAAGCTAAATGTAATGGGAGACAGTCTCATGTCCCCAAAGGTTAAGGTTTCATGCTGAGAGGGCTGATGTTTTCATTTTACAAACAGAAAAAGAGAAGATACTCATAGATGGAGTTTTCATTCATAAACTATTGATCATAGCCTGTAGGGAGGCACTGGTGTAATTTAAATGCAGTCATAGACAAGTGTATGGCACTCTGTCATGAAACTGTATCCATCAATGGGCACGCTTGTTAAGAGGTTTTATTAAAAAATGCTGAAAAGATGTTTCACTACTGTTCTGGTATTTTTATTATTTTATTTTTATGAGAACATAATTTTTTCCTCCCTTTCCGTTTGGTTTCTTTGCCTCAGTTTACATTTTCTTTACTGCCTCTTCTCCGGAGTTCAGCTGGAAGTGCTCTGTTTTCTCCACAAGAATTTTATGACTCTCTAACAGAGTGTTGAGACACAAAACACTTAAGCAGCGCTGGAAAAGACGGCGGGACGGGACTGACAAACAGGGACACAAAGCCTTGGAGGAATGAGGAGGAGAGAGATGGACACAGACAGGAAGAGAGTATGTATGTGTGTGTGTGTGTGTGTGTGTGTGTGTGTGTGTGTGCGCGCCCGAGGCCAACGTATTTCAGCGTGATGACCAAGCATTTCTACTTGTTATTTAAAGTCATTTCCAAATCTCACAGGAAGTGCGTAGTTGACTTCCAGAGGACATATGGTGTTAAACGTACCTGCTCTGCCCAGTTGTGCTCCTATTTGACGTTGATGAGCTACATCTCACATGCTTAATGGTTAACAGCAGCTTTGCAGCATCTGTTCAATGTCTTTCTGAGGGTGGATATGCATTTTTAAGGCCAATAAGTGCACAAGCGACAGGGTAGGATGGAATAGTCCGCCCCAGATTAATCAGATTCAGTGCAATAACCCTGCAATCCTAGAAGTCTGAAGCGAGACCCCGGATGTTAATTCAAGAATTGCATTTTGAACCCCTCTGAAGTAGACAAAGAGGTAATTTGCAGAAGCATCTGGATCCGGTGGCAAAGCAGGCCAAGCAGCGGAGTACGTTCCCATCCACAGCCACTCTCCACCCAGCCCCCTTTCCCCTCCAACCACCACCCTCGTCTGTTTATCATAGGATCTCCAACACACAATCAAACATGAAAGGATGAGTGCTCGCAAGAGCCTTTTTAGATTTTGTGGAAATGTGACATCTCTGGAAACATTTAGGCTGTCATAGCTGCTGCTGCTCTTCAAAGAGCGCCAAGAGGAATAGATTAATGTCGCTTCTGAAACGAACCTTCTTCCTGTCTGTCCTCCTTTCCTACTAAACACGCTGGCTCCCTATATCTGCTGTAACCATACATGCACACAGACTACTGACTGTATAGTAATAAGGCAGCAAATCATTTTAAGATGTGTGTGTGTGTGTGTGTGTGTGTGTGTGTGTGTGTGTGTCAGCCTTGTACTGGTCATGATTTCAAACTGATAAGGCATGTGTGTTTAATTTCCATATCACAAAATATTTACTTCTGTATCCCACAATCTAGATTTAAAGTAATCTATGTATGTCTTTGAGTTATGCCAACTAAATAGGAAAGGTATGTGAACACATATTGTACAGCAGCATGTCATCATACCAAGGGGATGTACTTTGCTTATTATACTGCATGTTTTCTGCATCCGCAGGCCAATAGGAACTGTATGGAAATGGATGTGAATGCATCAATGTATCGCTTTCAAACTAGGACATGCAAACTGAACGAAAAAACAACCGGCCACAAAAATGTTCCTTTAATCATTAACTTTAACTCAGTCCCCTCCATGCCAGTGTACTGAAGATAGACTGGAGAAGTCAGAATCAATGCAGTGAATATCCTGGCCTTTATGGTGTGCTCAGACAGAACTTTAGACATGGAATAATTGCATACACAGTCAGTGGAAAGACACTCATGGACATGAATAGAGGCAAATTCTCCCAGGGTGGCTTATATTGAGGCAAACACATGTCATACAGGCATCCGCAACTCACACACACACAAATTCAGTGCGTACTTTTCTAACAAGCTTATTGTGCAGCTGTACATTGGCTGTTTGGAGACAAATAAATGCAGACGGCATTAAAGGCCCCACTGTCAGATTCGAGCAAATGTGAAAATCTGTTCCACTTTCTGTCTAAACTAATTTTCACATCGTGTGACCCTATCAGTGCCTTGACAGCAAGATGGATTTGTGATTAAAGATATAACAGCCAGAAAACCCCAGCTCAACACCCAGCATCCTAAAAACTACCCAACACTGAGATATGTGACGAGTGCTTAAGTGTCTTTGAGCAAGGCATTGAATGAGCTCCAGATATGCTGTTCTATAGCTATCTCTGACCTTTGGCCACTGGAGAAGTTAAAATTGAAAGACTTTGCAAGATATCACATGATCACAGTGACACTTTCTTGTTTTATAGTTTTGCTGTTTGAGTTGACTACTCATCACTTTCCTCTTTAGAATAATGTAGCCTACATGCATGGACATAGTTGACATTATGGACTGTATCTTGTATACATTACTACATTTTCACATGGTTTGAGGCAGCACGAGATTAGTCTTAAGGTTGGTGATTCCAAATAGAAGCAAGAGGGAACTAAATGAATGTGGATATGCTACAATTCAACACTAACGTGATGAGATATTTCATACCAAAGGGAAGGAGGCAAACATCATTTTCCTGATTCTAACTTTTCCTGTGAATTTCATCGGGTCACTTCCCAACTCCAAGAAGAAAAGCTACTTTTGAGTGGCAACTGTTTTTTCACACACAATATGTGTATTAATGGAAAGATCACCTGTATTACTGTAACGGTACTGTAACTTTTGAGAATTGTTCTGTTTTGATTTAGATTGTTTTTAACTCTTGTAAAGCACTTTGTGTTGCATTATGTATGAAAGTGCGATATAAATAAAGTTTTGATCACAAACATTTTCCTCACAAAATGTACCCAAGATGCAAAGTTGTAAATGTTTTAATAAAGGAGCTGATGGTCAGCCAGAGGTCAGATAGAAAGTGGCTCTAGCAGACAGATGATACAAACTGGGAGGTGAAGAGCTTTTGCTAATATAGACAGACTATAAGAAAGATGAGAAAGAGAGACAAAAATAGGAGGCAGAGAGGGTCAGACAGAGAGAAAGGAATGCTGTTTATGCATTGCACTCATCCATAAGAGGGCTCCATCTCAACAGTCAGTCAGCCGGACGTTGCCTTGAGTTCAGCACCACATCCAGCCAACACCCCTCCTCTCCACCCCCAAACCACCCAACCCTAAACCACCACCACTTTACCAACACAAAAAGATGCAGCACGGCACTTTCCTTTTCACCCTAGCATGCAACGCCCCCCTCCCACCACCCAACACACACACACACACACACACACACACACACACACACACACACTACTGGCCTCCCCCTTTCCCACCTTTGTATCAGTTGAAAGGCATATGGTTACTGCCATCCGATTCCCCTCGGCTGAAAGTGCCTTTCACTTTACCGCAGTTCACAAAGAGGTCAGACTACGGCAAACAGAAATATTGTGTGAGAGCTCACTTTTTTGTGCCTGAGCTAAGAGATGTGAGAGACACAAGAAGGGCAGGGGAGAGAGAGTCCCTGATAAAGTTACATCTGGTCAAACAAACCTCACTCCATTCCTCATGCCAGAGCGGGAGAATTTATGTTGTAGTGAATAAAGAGCGGTATTTGAGAGAATTGACAGAAACTAACCTCGGACATGGTCAGCCATACATCATTCATTCAACTCTACATCCTTGCACCGAGATTTCCACCCAGGTCGAATTTCCTGATGTAGTTCAAACAGCTGCAGCAGAAATTTGCTGTGCGCAGCCACATTAGTGGAATTTTCAGTAAAAGTCAAACGGTGACAAATTCAGGACTGAGAGGACAAGGGTGTCCTGTCTGAGGCGAGCGTCACAATGAGAAAATCAATCATCGATGGGCAGGTAAAGCTGATAGCAGCAAGGTGTCAGAAATATCACAGTGGCCAGTGTGTGTAACATGATGAGGCAGTGTTTCAGTCACAAACCCCTGGGTGCTCTGGGCTATCTAGTCTCTCCAACTCTCTTTGTTCTACTCTGGTAAATGATTAATAATGAGTGTTCCTCTGCTGACCTTGTTTGTTAAAAGACTTGTACCTGACAACTCTCCACAGTTTGTGCTCCAAAGGAAAACTATTTCTGACACAGACAGAGACCTACTCCTATTTCAGAACGTCTCCTTCTGCCGATTAAACGAGTCATAGAATAAGTTGAGCTCTTTGAAGCTTTGCGATCTCTACCCCAGCGTCCCTATTGTTAACCTTAATAATTGTAGCCATGATTTGCAGGGTAAATTTTCAGACCACAGCCCTGTAATTAGACTGCCTATTCAGGCACCAATTTATGACCAATATTTTACTTGGCAGAAAAGCTACTGAGCTAAAGATTTGATTTCCAAGCGGGAACTCTGGGGAACCACACCAAAACAGCCTCTGGAAAGAAACCACGCAGCCAAAGACTCTTCAGCACTTCAAACACTTCACTGCAAACTAAAAGAGATTAATTCTGAAAAGCTAACTGGTGTTTACTTTGCTCTTTATGATGGTTCCTTTTCGCAGGATAACATTTGGTGAGAAAGTGTCAGACTTGGTTTTACTTGAGAGCTGCTGCTTCTCTGCAGACCAGGGAGTCTTCGAGGAGATCTTCCCCCAGCAACCCACGGCAACAACAGACTGACGACCGTCCTGGAAGCATGCCTTGTTCCAAGGGGCCATCAAACATTTATTCATCTCATAAGCTGCTGCCAACAGTCTCACTCACAGCCGTGGGTGCTGCAGTGAGCTGGGCAAAGGGAGGGCAGGGCAGGCCCACAGTTGTGGCAGTCATAAAAAAGATAGTGAATTTATATGCATTTCTGCTCTTTGTTTGTGTGAATACAAGCAAGCGTGTGTGTTTGTGTATTAGGGAATGTGGTGGTGAGGGTGTTTTTTTACCCCTGAATGGGAGACTGCCTTGCACTATAAATCTGTCCCTCATTGGGAAGACAAAATGAAAATGGCCCCGTCATAAAACATCTGTAATGGCTCCATCCACCACCAGCACATAATGGGGCAATTACCAAGAAGGGGGCTAGGACAGCATGAAGCCTTTAGCTCTCTTTGGTACACCACATAATGCTTTGGTGCATGTGTTTGTGTCCCATATGCAATATGTGTGTATATGCATATGCTAGTGCTTCATTCCAGCTTAGGACCACTACGTGAAGATCTTAAAGGAGACACAATGTAAGGCATATTGCAAAAACCTCCACTTCTACCTGTTCATTGACCCCGGACCCTGAAACCATTCTTTCCACTGTGCACGGTGACAGACAGGCACATCTAATCTGAAATTGCATTATTGATGCCTGATCTTTTGCACGGCCCAGCCCCAGCCCTGCGTCTTCCACACCTCGTAATCAAGCATAATTGAGGTTAACTGTACGGCACGGCTGAAATGCTAGACAGGTAAGCCGCAGCCTCTCATGATTAATGTAGTGCGTTAGTGTTCTGGGCTCTGACCTTTTGAGATAGGCCAGGCACCATTTTTAAGTGAAAGCTCTGCCTCTGCCGAGTTGTGGAGTTGTCCATCAAGTCCTCCTGCACCCCGCCACTCTCCACCCCACCATCATCCCCCTTTCCAAAGTCAGATCCTTGTCTTGCTGCCTCATTGCCCCTGACCCATGTTTGTTTGCTTACATGTCTCGTTTTACAATGCAGGACCAAAACCTCTTTTTACCACCTAGGCCCCTCTTTAGATATGGGTATGTTTTATGTATTGGAGAGAAAAACTTGATGGGTATTGATCGAGCATGGATCAGAGGAGCAAGAATTGTGCTGTTGACTCTGAGATCCTGGTTGTTTTCCTTACTTTTGAGCCATAAAGGTTATTCTGTGCTACTCCGGAGCTGTGTTCTTTTTAATTCCTGTCTTTTTGCAAGTCAAAGCACTCATTTTAGGTCTAATTTATCCATGTGCTGATCATTTAGACCAGCGAATGCCACTGTCCAGCCCCGGCTGGTCTGCAATCATCCCTCTCCTCTCCACAAACCTCTACGGATGTGAATTGGCAGGGAGGTCATGTCCTTGCTTTGCTCCCAAACACAAGCATTGTCAGAGTTAACTGAGTAAATTTACTTTTGGCTCGAGCTCATTCAGACCCTCACACAGAGACACTCAACAAAATAAAAAGATGAACTGTGACCATACAAAGAGACAATCTGCCTTTCTGCAGAGATTTGCAGGAGAATCAGAAGGTGTACTTGTTAATCAGGGGGTGGCAAGGACCCAGGTCACCATCTGTAACATAGACCAGGGGCAGTAAATGGATGAGGAGGGGTGAAAGGGCACCCTCAGACATTCCTTTAGAAAATAAACAGAACAAAAGCGGGCTTCTCTGGACAGGTACTCCAAGCAGATCTATCAAGTTGACATCAGTTTTTACTCTTTTCTGAGTTTATCAATGCATTTAATACAAAGATTTAGCCCAGATACAAAAACCACAAACACACTTTAAAGCACAGTTTCTGCTGCAGCTGAAATCAGCTACATTAGCGATGGCTTCATCCTCAAATTTCAAAAGCTCAGTTGGGAGTGAGTTTAATGCAATTAGCAGGTTATCTGTGGTGAAGTGGAGGTGTCTGCTCTCTTCCTGTTGCCGTATGGTCTGGCAGGAGGGAGGGATGGCTTTCTGCAGGACCACATAGGAAGAGACAGAGGAGGAGATGGGCAGATGCCCTGTTTGAAGAAACACCCTGGTCTTTTGTTACACTATGTCTGCTCTGCCTCTGCATTTATTATCTGTCTCTGCATAAAGAGCAGCTGCCAAACGCAACCAGCCACCATTCTCTGAAAGGACACATATTTTTCAGTTTTAGTTCTCAAGTGATTTCAAAATTGTCTTTAAAACAAGTCTTTTAAAATAAGTTTGGATCGCAGGAGAGAAAAAACAAGTCATGACCTCTGGCATTAAGGCACAAGCAAGTGTATTTAATGTTTGGGGCTGCCCCTGCTTTTGTGTTGAAGCCAGTGTTTCAATGAAAGGCGGCAGTAGGGGTCACCTCAGGCATCTGCTGCTCTCCTGCACTACTCATCTGTCCATCTGTGTACGCTGCCGCCCTTCTGTCCACTCACGCAGACTGACAGACACACAGACACAAACAGAAAGACGCACTCCTTAATGTTGGATGTCAAGGCACACATAAAGTTGGTCAGGGTGTTTTTATTCTACATCTGTTGAGCTCAGAGAGGCACCACCTTGCATTGGCCTGTGTCCTTGGCTGGAGAAAGGTGTCAAGCTTTATTATAGAGTTAACTACAGTATCTGCAAAGCATAATGGTGGGAACTACAAGAAACCAGAGAAGGAGGGACCCCTCTAGAGGCAAAAAAAAGAAAAAAAAATACTGAGAGGAGAGAAACAGTCTCTGCAAAATAACGAAGTTCTTGCTGGATTTTATCAGTAGCAGTTTCAAAGTCAGGCCTTGGCAGCAACAGAGCTCCTCTTTTCTCTTCCTCTCTGTACATTTAAATTGTATCCATTCAACAAATCAAAGCACAAGATCTAAGTCCTCGTAATACATTTTCTAATGCTCCTTAATGCCCATTCAACAAATTTCTGCATGCTTAGAGGTCCTTGCTGTCTGGAAGATCAGCGTGATTGATGCCTTTCCTGCTGCTGATGGGGACATCACTGATAACAGAGAGGTTAAGTATGAGGAACATTTGTGTCTCCATATGAGCCAAGACTTTTTTCTTTTTATCTTGGAGAGGCTCCTGGCTTTCCACTCGGAGCAACACCTTGTAGATATTCAGTTATGCAGCCTTACAGATCTCTAAAGAGGAGCCTCCACGCACAGATGTGGGGTGTCAAGTCTATTTAAGTCTTTCTGATGAAAAGGACCCCTCTCTTTGCCAATTTTGGTTTGCTTAGACTAATATATTAGGACGGAGTTTCAAATAAACACAACTTTCTTTTTTTTTTTCGCTCTCTCTGCCTCGGCGTGGAGCAGAGGAACAATAAGGCGGTTGTGATGAAGAACTTTATAGGAACATTTAACTTGAGAGTGAGGGATTGAAGCGGGTAAACAAAGCATTCCTTTCCCTTTCATCACCATTTAACTGTTCCCTTAACATTCAGTCTCTCCTCCAGGCCAGTGCCCACCAGTCCGGGAACTTGTCAAATAAATATAAATCAGAAAGTAAAGGTTTATCCCACAAGTTACCATGAAGTTGCTTAGAAATTTATAATTGACTGTGCAACATTACAGTATTTCTACCCCAGAATCAGCTGTAAAGACTTGTGGCAGCGCACAGCATCTCCCATAGTGCAGTTGTGTGCGGCAGGGACTGAATGGCTTGTCGCAGCACCCCGGCAATGCTGTTCCAGACTTATAGCCTGGGGGGCCATTTGGTTATACTCGGGGGAATAGTTGTTGTGTCAGTCATTTGCGGCGACCGCTAAAGAGTGCACTTAGCATCCTCTGTTTCCCCCTAGCAAACATGTGGGGAGTGACATGATACTGTACAAGAGCCTGGACAACATATAACATTTCAAAGCAATTTCCTAATTGTTTCCAGGCCAAGGTCGATAGCCTATATGGAAGCAATCCCTTCTTTCAAACTTTTTCATCCACAGATTGGGAAACATTAAAGTGTTAAGTAAACTTGACCCAGGCAGGCTAATTCATTGGGAAATAGCTGGGGTTCATATATTCAGTGCCATATCAGTGACAGTCAGTCAGTGGATTTCCTTCTACGTGGATGGTCACCATATGTTTATCTGGTTTTTGTGGTGCAAGCCTGAGCCAGCCAGTCACTGAATAATGACATTTGTTGTCTATAATGAGACATTGTTTACAAAGGGGAAGACTAGATTAGCTTGCATACCTGAAGGCAAAGGTATATGTGCTCCATATGCACATCTTAGAGGGGGATTCTTGAATTTGATTGAAAAAAAAAAAACTCTCTGTAACTAAAAAATTACGACAATGTAGTATTT
>JBBMOE010000005.1:7420471-7488192 GCA_037975065.1 Chaetodon trifasciatus | reverse complement strand
AGAGAGAGAGAGAGAGAGAGAGAGAGAGAGAGAGAGAGAGAGAGAGAGAGAGAGAGAGAGAGAGAGAGGCCGGGCTGCACCATCTGCGCTTTAATGAGTTACCCCAAGTGCCAAAAGTAATTTTCAGATTCGGGTTATTCTTTTCTGATCTTGCCTTTTCTGACCTCCAGGAAACACCCCGCCTGGTTTTATAAGCAAATTTCATTTACCTACAAAAGTGCGAAAGCCAAAGAAGCCGTAGATCATAGGTGCACTCAGTAAAACATGTCTCTGTGTGGATGAATAATGCGCAAAAGACGCAAAACCTGTTACTTTACGCGTAAAAAGCTGCCCCCGTGTGCATTTCTCTCGTGATGGAGGAGATCTGAAGAACCAAAACTCCCAGCTGAGGTTCATTCTGCAGGTTAATGCAATGCAACACTTAAGGGACGCTGGGACGAATCCCAAAAGAAACCAAAGGCGCTTGAGCTGAAAGAACGGGAAGAAAAATAATTTTCCGTAATTAAAGTGGCGGTCGCAAGGGGAGGATCCGCAGTAAAAATACGAACCACTTCACAGCGGAGGAAGTGCTCTTTTATTTTTTTCCCCCTCGTCGTTTTTTGGTGATGTGCCCATCGTGGCCAAGCTGGGTCATTATGGGAGAATAGACAGTGTTTGATATGTTATGACATGAACACTCAATTAGATCACCGAGTTCAAATACTCCAATCAGCCGTTCGATGCCAAGCAGCTCTCAGAGGGTCCAGCTCGGGGTCAGAGCCAGTGACACATCACATCAAAATCACAGGAGAAAGTGAGGCGTTTTTCCTATCAAATCAGTTCACACTGCAAGAAATGGCCACACGGACGAGCCGTTTAGCTTCATATTCATTCTTAAAACGTCCTCTTTTGTCTGGAAACGAGCAATTGTGTGAGAGCACCACTTGCTTTCAGTTCATTTAGGTTCACTTGGAGGAAAAGCTATCAAACCTTGAAATAAGTATTTTTCCTATATTTGATAAATCTTGAGAAAAGTTGATTTGCACTGGAAACAACTGCAGCTGCACCTCAGCAAGTAGGCAGAATATGATTGAAGCAGCCGACTCTGCACTGAGGAACTCCTAATGATGGATATTTTTTGCAGCGCGCAGTCCGCGTCCGAGAGCTGAGACTCGCAGTGTTTCAGACAGGAGGGAACTGGAACAAAGATAGCTTTTATTTCTCCAGCAAAGATTAACTTGGCTTATGTCCCCTTGTGTGTGTTGGATGTGTTTGTGTTTATCAGATTGTGTTTGTCCTCGCAGGCTGGTCAAATCACTTAGTTACACATGTTAAGTGACCCAAACACCTGCTTCTCACACCGACCCTCTCTGCCATGGCCCCCGGCTGCCTTTGTCAGCACAAGTGGGCCAAACTGGGTACCACAGTGGCAACAGATTGATTTTTTTAAAATATGTGCCGGGTTTGGGGGGGTTTAACTCATTTTAAATTTTAAATGTTCGGGTTTATATCATATAGTTTGCGTTTGGAGATGGATGATAAAATGAATCAGCCCCTGAGTGCTCTCATATGACCGAAAAAAGTTTCCTCTGAATTCACGTGGAAGTTGGGAGCAGCATAGTTTGCAGCCTGCACTGACAGTGATTTACAGCCTTCATTTAAAGGGCGCCTTAATTAGTGTTTTACTGTCGTGTAACCCAAAGGTTAATTTAAGTGTAATATAACTTAATACGCGGAAAAAGTTACATGTTTCCACGGCTGTGAGGAAAATAAACCCGAATGCAAACTACTCACGAACAACATATAATCCTGCAGCTTTCAAGGCTTCTATTTACTTCCACACTTATTCTTATGATCTATGGATATTTGTGCGCGTAAAAGTGCACATTATTTCGCCTTACCTACAGCGTGCGTAAAAGCTGCCGCTGCGAGCTTGATTTTCTGCAGCTTTTATGCACTGTTGTAATTTTAGCCACATTTTAGCAAGATCTATACAAGAGAATATTAGACCAGTCAGTTGAGGAAAAAACTGCCACAGAATTATGCAATGCCGAGCTGATGGAGCTGGCAGCGGACTGAAACCAACCTGTTCCTCTGTCCACAAAACTTGTTATGGTGTTGGCAGATTTAGAGGAGCGGAAAAAGCTTGCGTTTAGTCCGAGCTTCTCTGCAGCAGAGTATGTCCTGTATATAGAGAGCATGTATTCATGCGGCACAATAGCGTCCTTTGGGTCTTCTTTGTGATTGTCCACGATAGGATGTGAAGACGCGAAAATGTCTTTAAGGAATTTGGATGACCTTTGTCCGTCCTGATGAGAGATCCTGGCTCCCCTGTTCCTCCGCGGCGCAAGGGGAGAGATGATAGCAGCAGACTGGAAACACGGTATATTCCCAAGGAAAACGAGGAGCAGGCCGAGATATAGCGTTACGAGTCGAGATGCGTCCATGGCTGGAGGAGTCACCAGAAGATGTCAAGAAACTTTTCTTTTCCCGCTCAGTGAAGCCGGATTCGTGGGGGCGTCGGAGTCGGAGATGGTGTGCGCGTCAGGATCGGAGAGCTGCTACTTTTTCGCTCTCCGGTCGCACCACAAGAAGTGCGTTTTGCGCTCTGGACTCCACACAAGAGCGGAGACTGTTGGTCCGAGAGAAACACGCCCACATGGTCGCTCAGTGCAGGGCTTCCCAAACAATTTCATGTCACAGACCTCCAAACAGACGCGCACTATGGAGGCAACGGACCGCCACAAGATACAGACACGAGGGTCTGTGTGGGAAAGTTTTTGTTGGTGGTGGTTTAGCAACCCACTGCTGAGCAGTTTACGCTGTCTATAGGTAATAATGGTCTGCTTCATTTTTGGATGACAATGACTTAAATGATTATATTAATTATATCATTAAATTACAACGAAATTAAACTATTGACATTTCTGCTCCTTCCACAATTATTTATTTTAGACATAGGTTTAACGAGAAATACATATGAGCTCTGAGCTGCACAGAGCTAGTACCTTTACTACTGAGTTTATAAAATTAACCAAAGATGTAGGTCCAAACAGTTTTCAGAAAATCTTGAAGGGTTTGGCCTATAGTCCTCCTTATCACAAAGTCTTTGAGAGCCTGAAAGTTTCCAAGGCCACGTCAGATCAGATTAGATTAGATTAGATTTTACATACAGATAGACTGAAGACACCGTGTGCATGAGGTGATCATAAGGTAAAGCATGTTTTTGAAAGAAACATCATGAATTTTGCAACACAGTTTCAAACGTTATATTGTGGAAGACCATAAAGTAACATCCCATGGAATTATTAATAGAACAAGGCAAATGAGATTTCAGTGTTTGATTTAGCGATGAGAGAAAGCCATTTGAAGAGGAGAGAAATCAACTCGTCCTAAACCAAAAGCATGGTTCAATAAGGTGAGGGCAGAGGTCCCGTGCATTTAAGTGTAACCTCGAGGTGTGATCACAGAAAACCCAAAACATTCAGTTTTGATGAGCAGTCAAATGCATAACACACTTTCTAAATAACATTAGCGACCTCTAGTGGCCATTACTACTTATTACAATCCGGTGTCTTCTACGTAGAAAGAAACGAGGACAAATGCTGCATTCATGTGATCCGGGAAAATCTGGAAATGATATGCAGTGTAAACCTCACAGCATAGACCAGAGCTCTGCCGTTCAAATGGTTTCAGACTGATTTTAAAGTAGTTCAGTAGCACTGATCAGTTTCACAGCTGGACTGTTTTTGTTTTTGTTTTTTTGTTTGTTTATGGCACTGCAAACATTTCAATTAGAATTAACAAATAGAAAACTTAACAATAAGTTCAGGGGTTTGTTAACTCAAATGGTGGGGAAAATGCATGTTTTTTATTCAGTTCGAAGGGAGCATACTGTGCAGCTGTTTTATTGAGTGTGTGTGTGTGTGTGTGTGTGTGTGTGTGTGTGTGTGTGTGTGTGTGTGTGTGTGTGTGTGTGTGTGTGTGGCCAGCATCCACAGTTCAGGAGGGCAGAGACATCAAGGCTCACTGCAGGATTGAAATGTTCAAAAGTAGAAGGCCTGGCCAATGAAAGAAAAGTCAAATAGGAAAACGTTATCTCCATGTTACCTGAATGCATCATCGGGGCAAAGATACACATGCCTCCAACAACAACAGATCCAAAGATGAAAGTGGATAGATTAATTTGTACATTTGGACTTGGCTAATATTCAGTGACTTGGCTGTGTCATATTGTATTTAGTAATTAAATAGGATGGGTAAATGGGTTGCCATGGAGAAAAAATGACTTTTTATAGTAATCAAAGCTTTCATTGTCAAATACTGTACAACATACAGTCATTTATATTACAGCTCTTGGGCATGTGTTCATGTTATTTTGTCTTATCTTGCAGGGGCAACATGTCAGACAGCTTGTTTTCAGTATTAATTAAAACAAGGCAGAATAATGCTGATCACTGCACAGAGTTAGGTTATTATAGTTTGTAAAATCATGCAAATGCAGATTTACATGAGGAAAATAATGTTAGGCATCGCTGTCAGATATATGGAGGGCAGTGTCACTTACTTTAGGCCAGACCAAGCCTGTTTGTTGTGAGTTATAAAAAATGAAAATTAAAGTCTGCATCACAGGAACTTGAACTGCACAGCACAGTGTACTCAGGTCACAGTGTACTCAGGTCACAGTGATCTTGATGCCAGCCCATTGAGGTTTGTTACGTGACATCATGATGTTGTTCCAGTAGAGGGCCTCAGTGTGAAGAAGACAAACTGCTCCCAGGTCACATGCTAACATTTGATTCAGTACCACCCAGTGTCCAGATCTTCTTCACAGCCCAGTCTGACACACTGATGATGAACACCTGTGCGGAAAAAGACACAACATGAACACATGACCTGCAGGTTATTTCATAAAGATACACGACAACAGTTGAGTCGTCTTGCTTACAATAACTATCTGCAACATTTCCACTCACTGAGTCGCTGGCGCAGTTGCTGAGGAAAACTGGATGTCGTTTTTCATGACAAAATCTGTATATAAATGGAGATAAATCGGGACAGGAGCAAGAGGCTACCTCCCTGATTTCAGCACCATGGAGAGCAAACTCGCAACAGACTGTATTCGGCTTCATGCACATCATTGTGCACAAAGACCTCCTGCGTGTGTTCAGCATATGCTGGGTCTGAATGTCATGTTGTGCGTCTTAACGCGAGTCAGTCAACAACATCGCCTTGAGGAAATATATTTCGCAGATCCATGCAAGAGCTGTGAAGCATCACCGATGGACCAAATGTGTTAGATTCTGGAGAAATATTCCAAAATATTAGATGTATTTCGGCGATGAGCGCATCAGATTTTGTTCATTTATGAATAATGTATAGAGGCATATGTCATGTGTTAAAATTGGAACAACATACATTTGGGGTCGGCGGTTAAGTAACGTCTCACGCATTATGTAACACACTTGGGATGGTGGTCATATTGTGCGTGCACCGTCAGTGCTCCCGCTTCTGGTCCAATCGCGTGTGTCCTCAGTCTGCACGCAGCTCTCCTCCATCCGACATCCGATCAGCATAGCGGAGGCTGGCACCGCCGGAGCACCAGCAGCGGAACGACCCTTTGTGCTTCACCGACTGACGCGCATCCTTCTGAGAGCAACCACCATCAGACAGTCCAGGCAAGCCTGTCATTTCTTTTCCTTTCATGAAAAATCGTTCCAAAACAATCCGTTATCACCATCAGGTTAAAAACCGAAATGAAACTACTGACAGGATGGGAGCAGGTGGTGCTGAGGTAGAGCTGTTTACAAGTTCAGAAACCAGTCTTTTGTCAAATCATCCAAATATTGATAGAAATACAGCATGTATTGGCTGGTACTGGGTGAAATATGGACAAGTTGGATGTTTACATCCTGTGTCTTTATTCTAGAAGCTGAGAAAAACATCTGGTGCGGCTGCTGTGGGGGCGCCACATGAAACAAAACAAAACCCCATAGCTGGAAACAACGTGATAGCAAATAAATGCCACAAGACATTTGAAGGCAGTGTGGGAGAAGATGCTGTCATTGTCAGGACAAACAGGGACACGAAAATCTCACGAGTCTTTAGAAATAATGAAAACGGCTTTGAAGTGAGACATGGAAAACAAAGGGATTTGTAAACATGTAAACACATGGGGGGGGGGGGGGGGAGTGTTCTTTGGTTAGCGCAGTTGTTTTATTTGATGTCTGATATTTTTAAGAAATGTCGCATTTGATTTAATGAGAGTTTGGTCTATTTTTAAAGGGCTTCAGAAAGATTATAGATCTATGTGGAACCATATGGCGCTACAATGAATCTATTAGGACTGACACAAGCACTCAGCTGTGTTTCCCTCTGTGGTACAAGCCTAATAAACAGAACAAAACATTTTTCTGCATGCTGGTATTCGTTTCAGCGTGCTTCATGCTCCCTGGAATGAATGCTGAAAGTGAAAATGATTACTCAGTAATGACATCATGCAATGATGATGCAGTGTGTTTAAGGGTCTGTGAACTGTGTTGTAAATGACATGCTACTCAGAAGAGAATTAAACATGTCTAAGTATTTTCTACATGGCTTAACAGGGAAAAATGTAGTATTTGGACATACTGTAGATGCTCAGTTAAGCTCACATCTTTCAGAACTGTACAGTCTGTCACTCTGAAGTTCATGAGCTCTTTATCACTGAAATGACACAACACCACATTAACAATTATGTCAACAGAACGAATGGACTGAGTGCATCATCATCATCATCAGATTGGAATAAATAGCTTCACATTGTGCAACATGGGAAAGCACATACGTGGACTGGAATAGATTAAAGGAATTTATTATTCACGCCTACTCCATGCTGTTTTAGACCATCTGGATAAGGCAAATAGCTTCAGTGGAGGCTTAAAGACTTGTTTACCAGTCATGTACATATTATCTCAGCATCCCACTGACAGCTGTCATCCATGTCTTCTTTTCTCAGTAGATCTGCCTCCTAAAACAGGGCACTCTTATGCTTAGAGGTGTCTCTTACACAGTGAGTTTAGCTGTTGGTCATGCATTAGAGAGCTGAAAATCCTGTGTTTGCATCTTAGATAATGCTTAGCCTGTCGCCCAGCAGGTAGCTAATCAACATTGTCTGGAGTCAAGCAGAGGATCCAGGCAGAGGACGGAGTGCATGGTGCTAGTGCAGGAGCTACAGGAGCAAGAGAGGAACAAGTGCAAACACAAGGGAAGCAGGCAAACTGTCCCCACAGTTTAGATAACAAAAACAAAATCAAAGTACAGTCAGTACAGGCAGCAGAGCATGCATGGGCAGGCGTCTGTGTCCAAACACTTCACAGAGTTTCAGGTTACAAGCCGATGAGCGATCATTAGCAGAGGAAGATGGTGTTGCACTGGAATAAAAAACATGAGATGATTCTAAAACACTGTTTTAATGGTTATGCTAACAGCATCTGATCTCTAACTCCAGCTCACAGCATTTACACCTCTCTCTCCTCTCAGCCACACCCTGTTTATGGAATTATTTGTCATCTATTCATTGGTCTCATTTTTTATTTATTTTCTAGCACTTCACCATTAAATATAATCATTCCAGGTTGGAAGATATTTTTTAACATCTGATGGCTCTGATGGCTTTATGGCTCATACCCTTAATGAAAAAGAATTTCATGTAATGCACTCCCAGTAAGAGAATCTGTTTAAAAAAGGCAAAAGATAAGATAAGATAAGATAAGATATTCCTTTATTAGTCCCACAGTGGGGAAATTTCCAGTATTACAGCAGCAAAGTGGATAGCAAAAAATAGAGTGCATCAGTAAAAAACATATATTCCATATAAATACTCCATATAAAGTCCAAAATATACCTTAAGCATCTGCTACAAACAGCTGAAATATAAGTCAGTAGTATTTGAGTTTATACAAAAGCTGCCTAAGCTCACACATGCTGCCTCAAGGACAGCATGTTCATTCAGTCTGAATGAACACTCTGCAGCTGAATGGCAAACACCCCACACTACCTCAGTACACTTTAGATCTCTCAGTGAAGGACAGCATCTCATGAGCAGCAGAAGCCTACACTTTGTGCAGATTTACACATAATTGGTCTGATCTAGTCGAAGCCGTTCGTGCAGTGTTTTCTCTCGGTTGCTAGGGCACAGCGCTGGTTGCTCTGCCCTGCTTGGTGTCTATACCCTGACTCTGCTGTGCCAGCATGCCAGGCAGGCTGTGTATTGCCATAGTACGGTAATACTGCCTGATAATGAAAGTGAAACAGTAGGCAAGGTGATGAAGGCCGTCCAGAACGCAAATCTATTTTTGAGTCTGACAAAAGGAGGTGGATTTTGATTCCCACGACTCTCTGCTCTATTTTTGCAATCCTCTTTGGGCCTCAGTGGTTTAAAGAAAGAGGATTTTGCACGAGTCTGGACTGCTCATACAGAGAACGTGGCTTATATTAGGTCATCTGGTGGTGATATCATTCTGTCATTGATGGAGGATTGGTTGGGGGGCGCAGATGATCGAGGCAAGAGTGGCATCTATGCAGGCAAAATTTAAAAAAACATTACCATCTGGATGAAGAGAGGAAAGACAAGTTCAGATTCACTGATGCGACAGCAGCACACAGACCTTGGGGTCAATTACATCATTCCCAGTGCAAAAAAGGAAAAACATGCATGCACTTACGCAACTGACCCCCTTAGGCAACGACTCTGAGAGGAAATCAACAGGCGAGAGGAAGTGCAGGGATTGTATAAAGTTCATTCAAGCGTGAGAGAAATTCTGCATTATTTAGCTTTAAAGCATCAATAAAATATGTTTTTCCTTGTTTAAATGTGCATGTGCAAAACAAAAAAGTTCAGCGTTATACAACAGTTAATTTCTACTTTGGTCCCTACTTTGTTAAAGAGGATATGATGCCGCTCTATCGTCTACAATATCTCAGTGATGGAAGCACGTTGCAGCTTCTGGCAGACAGCCCCATATATTTGGCATAGACGTTTGATAAGGAGAGTTTAGTGAAGTTCTGCTTAGCAGAGCGATACACTGAAGTTGGACACCTTTCATCTATTACTGTGCTTCATCTGATCATCTTGATCAGGGATGAAAAACCAGAGTATGAAAAGATTTACACAAATCTTTCTTCTTTAGAGCTGTATCCGTGCAGACTCTGAACTCCACTCCTTTGAAACCACAAACAAATGAGTTAACTGAGTTATTTTAAATCAATTCATTTGAATTTTTCTTTTGTCTTATCCCCTTCTTGTTTTTGGTTCCATGGCAATGTCTGTCTGTCGGTCAGCCCACCACTTTGGTCTGAACTGAAAAATCTTGACAACTATTTGATTTCTGTGAAATTTTGTGCAGACAGCCATGGTCCCCTGAGGATGAATTCTAAAGAATTTGGTAATAATCCGACATTTTCTCTAGTGCCACCACAAGTTCGGCATTTGTGATTCAGAGTGAAATATCTCAACAAATTTTGGATGGATTGCCATGAAATTCAGCTTAGATATTCAAGGATCCTTGAGGATACATTTTAATTGTTTGGTGATACTTTCACATTTCCTGTAGCCTCATCAGCTGGTCAAAGACTTTTCCTCGAGCAGCACCATGAGGTTGATATTTTTTACTGGAATATCGCAACAACCATTGAATCCAGGCACATCTTCAGGTTGAATAAATTCCTACAACACTAATGATATTCCTACCAGCCTCAGCTGTACTTGCTGAATGGCAAATGTAAGCATGCTAACACGCTCAACTGAGATGTTAAACGTAAACCTGTCAAACATCAACATGTTAGCATTATCATTGTAAGCTTATAAGCATGCTTACATTAGCATTTAACTCAAAGCACTGCTGTTAATAAGCCACTAGCACTGCTATAGATTCCTAGTCTTGCTATCTCATCCTCTTCACTTGTCTTTGCTATTAAACTCATTTGCCTCCATTTGATTGTTAAACTGCTTTACAAATTTGGATTTAAAATGTAATTGCCTGTTTATTTTTAGGGTTGACGTGTAGAATTTGTTTCATAAGGTCATAAATTCCCTGTGTAATGGTCGTGGCTAGCTCTGGGCTTGTTGTGCCATCTGTACCAGGCAAGATGTGTGTGTGTGTGTGTGTGTGTGTGTGTGTGTGAGGGTGTGTGTGTGTGTGTGTGTGTGTGTGTGTGTGTGTGTGGTGGGTGGGATTTAGTGGCGTAACAGAGTTCAGACAGAGGGCCCTTGTTTGTTAAGGGTTTGAGTGCCACGTCAAAATGCTGCCACATACACAGCCCACAGAAAAACATGACTCACCTGAGTCTTCTCCTCTTTTTCACTCATCAGGGGAAAACAGTACGTGAAGCACAATGGGACCATTCCAAGAATATGAGGTGAGTCCTGTCATTGCTCCTGGTCACCGGTGATAGATTTATGTTGAATCAGTCTTTTCCAAGAAGAACTGTCTTTTTTTGGAAGCAGTGTTGTAAAGAAAACCATTGGTAAACTGTGACCTTACAGTTATTATCATAAGACACACAACCAACAAAATGAGCAAGCTTAGGTCTTTTATGAATTGAAAAATCGTGTCATCCTGAAAAAGAAGGTACAGTGACTTAAGGTGGGTGGCTACATCCCTGCCTGCAGCTCTGACAGAAGTTCTTTTGAACAGGAAAAGAAGTCACCGGAGAAAGGAAGCCCCCGCAGCCGCATCCCACGTTTGGTCCTCCATCCCTTCCGACCAAAGGACAAAGGCTCGCCTCTGTCTGATTCGCCTTTTTCAGAGGAGGAGGGGAAGGAGTGTGACATCAGCTCAGACCACTCCAAAAGGACCATCAGCACCAACAGCTTTTGCTCAGGTAAGAAGTTCAGCTGCAGTCTGAGGAGAGCTGGGTTCATAACTGAAAGCTCTCAGATCAGTCTGAATACCATTTACAGGCTGTCAGGTGCAAGATTGTGTTGCATTGCTCTCAGTTGGTTGAGCAAACATAAAATCCTCACTGTGTATGAAGAAAGCAGTGGTGGCAGAAGTGTAAAAAACAGTGTAAAAATGTGCCATTACAAGTGAAAGCCCTGCATTTTAAAAATCCTCCAAAAAGCAGTTTCAAGAAACTTTCTATTTTTGCTGAATCTGGAGGCCCTTTTGGACAGCAAATGAGAGAAAGATGCAACTTGTTTTTTCGTACTGTTTTTCTTTTTAAACACAGCCATTTGCAGGAGACATGAGGTAATGCATCAGGTCAGGGCATATCAGCTGCTGTACCAGATAAATGTACCAGATAAATGTAGTAGAAAAAAACACAATATTTCCCTCTGAAATGTAGTGGAGTATAAGTGTTAAACAGCAGAAAATGGAAACACTCAAGTAAAATGAAAGTACCTCCAAATTGTACCCCACTGGATGAAAGCAGTTAAAACCATTGATTCAGTATTTCACCTTCTTTTTTAGTACAGCATGCTGGATTAAGCAACCTTGCACACAGTTATGTTTATTTTATGTACTGTACATGTAAATTGTCTTCAATAACAGAGAAAATGAAAGACAAAAACTACACAGCAAAGATTGTGTGTGTGTGTGTGTGTGTGTGTGTGTGTGTGTGTGTGTGTGTGTGTGTGTGTGTGTGTGTGTGTGTGCACTGTGTAAACTACTTTTTGAAAGTGACAAGCTATTGTGAAAGCTGTCATGCTATCTGTCAGATAACACCCAGGCTGCACCTTGAGCTCTGGATGACTGCTTGTGTTCGCTGCCTGCCCCACGCTGCCTGTTCTTGGCTATTACTGTCTGTGTGCCTGTTTACAATAGATGACACCGGCTGCCCCACTAGTCAGTCTGTGTCCCCCTCCAAAACCCCGTCAGGCTCAGAGCAGAGTGCCCACGGCTCGCCGATACTCCCCGAGCGCAAGACCAAAGTGAAGAGGGTGAGGGTGATGGCGGAGTGGAGTGGCGAACCACGGAGTGCCCCGAGACACAAGAGGGAGCTGAGGTCGGCTATGAAAGCCAGAGGTAAAGAATACAGAGATGAAGATAAAAAGATCAAAAAGACTTTTTGTTTTTTCAGAAAAAGCAGAATGAGGATCAACAACATTGAAAATCTTTACTGTAGACCTGCAGTGTGATCATCTGATCCTATACTGTGTGAAAATAATCTGACGTGTATGTGTTGATTCTACATTAATCTTTTTTTTACATGCACAGACTTATAAATAGCATGTTGCCTATACGTACTGATGCATGCCTGCGCTTCCCCAAAGACCAAAGTACAATAACTGTATTTGTCACATGTCAGCAGCCAACAGATTCCCTGATATGTTGACTGGAACAAACACTGACTGGGAAGCAGCTGTTTGCCTAAAAGGGAAATAATAACTGGAGTGAACCGTCGTCCATGCATCTCTGCTCTCTTAACACATATTTTAGAAACAGCAACAGCACACTCCAGCCTGTATCCTGAAATTAAAATTCCTCCCGTTTAATCTGGGGAAGGAGAAAAAAAACTGCTTGATCGTGAGTCAAAATGAGCTGATTGGTTGAGGAAAAGGTTTGGGACCTTAGCCAATTAGACTGATTAGCGGGAGGTTACTACACCGACTGAATGTGCACAGACCCTCAGTTGACTCACCAAGTGGTGGAGGATCACTTAGGTTTAAAGGATTTTATTTGTCACAGTCATCACTGGACAGAGTAACATGGTTTTGTTTGATGGGAAAAGATGCTACTCAGGTATGGTTTTAAAATTGACATTTATTATTTATCATTTTAATGCAGTATTTAGTGACCATTTTGTTCCACTTAAACATTTAAATTGGTGATGCCCCAGGCTTCAGTATTGTGCTGAGGCCTTCTGTATACAGTGACTGTCTATCTTGTAACATTTTAGCAGAGCCGATTGGTGTAACACATAATGACTGGATATTATTGGCTAATTCTGGACTGTTAATGCCATTTGTAATCACAATAATCACAGTAATCTGTGTGCCCTGTGCTTCAAACTTGCATTGATCTAAAGAGTATCGTTAATGGGTAGCCCACAAGTAGCTCATCCAAAAACTGTATGAGAATATCTGTTTCAGACTGTGATATCTGATTGGTCCCTCTATCGGGAAGACTTAACGTAAATCCTGCTTACAGAAACTGTAACATGATGGTCCTGCTTTAGCCTGCGCTTGATCCTAACAGGTCTACATATGAGAAGGTGCTTAATAAAGGAGAGGCTAGCATACAAAAAAAGAACAAGAGTAAAACTGGACTCAGATGGATAATGTATTTCCATGACAACAGAAAAAGAGTACGTTTTTGCATTTATGAGGAGCTAAATGTTGATGTTTGAGAGGTAAAGTGAGACAATAGCTTCTTCTGAACAGCCACTGAGAGTGAGTGGGATGGGATGGGACCACAAGCAGGATATAATAAACCTGGTTTCCTGGTGAGGTACAATGTGTTTACATCTCTTTTTCCTTTTTGGTTTTAAAACTGTGACCTGGTTAGGTATGGTATGACATTAGCACAAAAATGCATTAAGGACAGCAAACTGGCTCAATATGTAAAGTATGGTAATATTAGCTAATGTTTGGTAACAATAGCCTTTATAAACATCAAGTCCTACCAGACCAACAATGGTTTTGGCACCAAAACCATCATTATGTTGAATTGGGCAAGAGTGTGTTTTATTTCCTATGAATTGAACCTTTCATTGAAGAGATTTTGTTCGATTGCCTTTCAATAGCTAAAGTCTGGCTTTAAGTGTGATAGCATGCTAATGTGGTGATGCTTCTCTCTGCAGGTAGTGAGGCAGACTTCAGCTCTTCTAGCAGCACAGGCAGCCTAAAGGCCAGGGGGAGCCTCTCTTTCAGTTCAGCTGGAAAGAAAGCCCCTTCACGCAGGTATGAGGTGCATGCATATGTAGTCTGCTGGGGTCACTATGAGACTAAAACCGTTGAACTAAAATGTGTTCATCATGCATTTTGTCCTTTTTTGGAATTGACAAGTTAATGATTTTTTCTTTTTATCTAGTCGCGGCGCCCACATCAGACCACTCCCAGTGTTCAAACCAGCCGGGAGCCCTACAACCAACCGCGATGCAGAACTCTACGCTCCCTACAGGACTCCTCCCAGACCTGCCTCCTCGACCAACAGCAGCAGCTGTAACTCCAGCCCCACCTCCAGGTACGAAACCTGGCTCATACCTTTTCAGTAATCACAGAGCAAAGATTGTGGTTTTAAAGTTGGGGGAGTTCTTGATCAGTCGTGTGACCTCCTGGTCACGTCTAACCTTTCCACATTTCTCCACTTGGATTCATTCACAATCCATCCTTGCCTGTTTGAGGGAGACGCAACTTGATTTTGGAGACTGCAGATATTTGGATGGTAGCTCAGGCAATGTGCAGCATTACGATGAGTGAGTGGGAGGCTGGATTAAGCTCAGACAGTTTTATCATTTCCTCTCTTGCACCCTTCTGGGATTATATCGGTCATGATTTGGCTGTGGTTGGGATTAATGAAGATTTAACATAGCAAATGTCTGACTATGGGACCCAGACAGTGGCCCTACTGACTGCAACTGACTCTTAACTGGATTAGAGTGAATGCACCTTGGTTTGGAGGAGAGAAGAAGGTCATAAATATTTCAGTATGGCAGAACTGATGTGTGAACTGAATAGCCTGAAGCATAAAAGTGTTTGGGACCCCCATGAATTTCCTACACGGTGCTCCAGGCTGCATATTTGGAGGGTTTACTTCTTAGGCTTAATGTCTGTTGGCAGCTCAGCCCTGCATAAGGTTTAACCCTAACAATCTTCTCTGCAGTATAAATGACAAACATTCAACCCATGCCTTTTGAGTTTTTATGCAGTAGCAGAATTTGCCTGTATCTCATTTACAGCTTCCATAAATGCATTATTACGCTCCACTCTTGTCACATTAAGGCATTTCCTCTGCCTGGCTAAGTGTCATGTGACATCTTTTCCTCTCACATGCTACCTTCTGCTGGGCTGTTGCTATTTCTGGCAGGATGCAGAGCACTCGCATGAAAGCCTCAAGTATCCCAGGTTGCTAGGATATTGTGCTAGTGGAAGAGAGGGGCTTACATGCTGCTTTGCATTTTATCCAAATCCACCCACTCATCCTCTGCAGACAAAACATGAATCCTTTTATCAGTTCTCTTTGAGCATGATAAAACACTGGTCACAGGACATGCTAAGGGCATTTGCATGCTAATGCAATTAGCTCCTAGTTTAGGGTTTTTTTGTTTGTTTTGTTGGTTTTTTTTCTCTAGTAAGGTGATTTCTTTCCTTGCAGACTCTGCTTGTATTTAGATAAACCAGCATTTTAGGGGTTTTTTTTGCCTCTACTCAACATGCCAGTAATCCTGCGTCAGACAGTAATTCCAGGCTTCAGAGAGCATCTGCCCTGACAGCACTCTCTCAGACAAATTACTGTCTACAGGGAGCGATTTTACTTTTAATCGCCAAATTGGTTTGTTTTCTGCTGTGCTCCAAAGAGTTTAGCTAGGAACTGATGGATAATGTTGGTTCTACGGGGCTAAATGTTTCTTTAACCAACATGTTTCTGTGGCCAACAGAAGAGCAGGCTTGGGCCGCTACCACTCCTGTGGAGACAACCATGGCATCAGACCCCCAAACCCAGAGCAGTATCTCACCCCTCTGCAGCAGAAGGAAGTGGCCATCAGACACCTGAAGACCAAACTGATGGAGTCTGAGAATAGAGTCCATGACAGGTTAGTTAAGATTTAGCAGAACAGTAGCTCCTGTGACTGTATCTATAGCTTTTTATGGTTTTAAGGCAGGATGATAGTGGTCCTATCAGGGGAAAAAACAAAACTATAGCTCTGACGTAATGCGTGCTACACACTGCAGCTCTAACCATTAAAATCCTGTGAAGTGTGAAGCCACTGGAAAATGACCATTATATAAGATAAAAACCAGCATGATGCTGCAAGTTATATCTTGCAAGAAATATGGACTGTACATAAGACAAACAAGGCAACATGTTCAAAACCGTATGCTTCCTGATTTGTCTGGTTTGTATCTTTAAATAATTCTAGAAATAGTTCTGCATTGTATCATAAATTATTCAATTATTTCCCTTCTTAACAAAAGCTAGATGAGAAGATTGATACCTATCACTAGTCTGTCTGCCAAATATGAATCTAAAGCCAGTTATCTTAGCTTAGCATAAGAATTGGACACTGTTGAGAAATAGCTAGCCTGGCTCTGTCCAAAGGTAACAGAATCCACCTACTGCCTACAGAGCAACCAAAACATGCTGTCTTTGGACGTTGTTTCTTTTGTCCAGATTTAACAGATAATGTGAGGTTTGGAGGTGCACTTGCTCCAGATTTTGTGTGGGACTGGTTGTAAGCATACACTGCAAGAGATAGCCAGCTAACAACAACATTCCACAAATGAAACAGCTTCATATCTTAACACGTTCTTTTCTTAACCTCTCAATATTCTTTCACTTAACTGCAGCCAAGCAGTGTCACCCCTTCCCTGCTGCTTGCATTATTATGTGAATCTAATTGGCAGCTGGCCACAGCTTTATATTTAGCAGATAGATATGAGTGGTATTGATCTCATCTAACTAAAGGACATAAGTATATTTCCAAACTGTTAAGTAACTCTGGATATTTTCCTTCCTCCTGATTAGAGAGACAGAGATTGAGGAACTTAAGGCTCAGCTCAGCAGAATGAGGGAAGACTGGATTGAAGAGGAGTGTCACCGGGTGGAGGCTCAGCTGTCCCTCAAAGAGGCTCGCAAAGAGATCAAGCAGCTGCGTCAGGTGGTGGAAACGATGAAGAGCAGCCTGATGGAGAAGGACAAGGGAATACAGAAGTATTTCATCGACATCAACATCCAAAACAGGAAGTTGGAATCCCTGCTCCAAAGCATGGAGCTTGCCCAGAGTGGCGCCAACCTCCAAGACGAAAACACCTTGGACTTTATTTGTGACAGCCCCGATAGTGGCGGAAAGAAGGCGGTGGGGGAGGAAGAGGGAGGGATGGAGCTGGGAGAACAAGGGGCAGAGGCGATGGCGGACAGCGGGCTACTGCTAAATGACGAGATGGCCAACAGAGCAGACATTTTGGAGCAGGTCTTCATGTCCACTGCAGTGGATTTCAGTCAGGACTCTAGTGGTAAGCTGAGGGCAGGGACAGGTGAGCCTGGGGTGTCTGCACTGTCAGAAGGACAGTTGACCAATGAATCTACTGAACCCCCACCAACTCTACCGAATATAGTTTCCACCACCGTCTCCATCTCTTCAAGCTCACTTCCCCCTCAGAACGCAGAAGATAAAGGAATCCAGACGGATATAACGCCCATGTCTCCAGACCTGCAGGCTCTTCTCCTCCAGCTGCTTAAGTTCCATGGGGCAACAGTGGGGGACACAGTTCTATCAGCCTCCAGCAGTCTTCTGGGCCTCCCACACCTGCCCACCTCTACTTCCACCACTGCCAATCTCCTTGATTCGACCCCTCCTCCACCCAGCACGCCCAGTCCTGCCCCCCCTGACACCCCCGACACCTCCTCCGATTCTGGCATGTGCTGCTCGGAACCTGCAGAGAGCCGACGGTTCATGGAGGAGCTGGACTTTAATGTTGGTGAGGAGGAACCGTGTCTGTCACCAGGACTGGATGTGGTTGGCAAGCGTTACTGGAGCAACAACTTCCTGGTGGATCTGGTAGCAGTGGCAGGCCCTGTGCTACCCACTGTAGCCTGGCTGTACTCGCGACATGGTGTGGACGGAAGTGCTCCAGTGTACAACATCGCTGCTCTCATCAGGGGCTGTTGCATCATGGGATTGCACTCTCTTCGTCACGTCGCTCACAGGCCTAATGCATAAAGGCTTCCACCCCGCATGCACACGCCTAACCTTGAACTACAAGCACTTAAGCATCTTTTCAACAGTATTTGTGAGATTTGTTGCATTTATTTGTTAAACACTTGATGACATTAATGCAGTTATTTGGGTTCCAGCACTGTTTGTTTGCACTGTGCAGTTACCATGAGCTGAAACAAAATGGTGACTTGAAAGGGATTATTTTTAACAGGGGTTATTTATATATTTATTTATCATTTACATGTATAAGCTGATCATCTGGGTAGATGGTTATGTGTTATCATTGTCCGGTGGTGTCCCAAGTTGTCCTTGTGTTTGAGAAAAAAAAAGTTCCTTATGTTAGGATGAGTTAGGAGGGGAAAGATTGAATGTTAGTTTCTGTTTGATGGGTTCTGAAAATTCAACTGTTTTTGAGTTATTGTTCAAAAAGAAACCTTAAACCTTCAGCCAAAGCTTTAATGTGAGTTCACTGTTATTGTTTTGTGAAGAAGTATAAAATATTTTTTTCCTCCCTGGGAGTAGAGCTTTATTCGGTACAGCCTGTGTATTGTTCCATAGAAATAAGTTGGCGCTTCAGAGCAATTGACACTTGTTATGTGCCTGAGCTATGTGCAATACTGGTGGTTTACATCAAATGTCCTTGTATCTTTATTATTAAAGCATGATAAATTCTGGCCATGTGTTCTGACTTGTGGTGTTTTTGATCAAACAGGTTTGGCATGGGGGAGTGTTAAGTTTGACTTGTTATGTAAGACACAAGTTAAAAATGCTAGCAAAGACTGGGAGAGCTGACATTTCACTTGCACAAGATGTTCACATAAATTAATAAAGGGGACAATATGAACCAAGTGCAACCAAGTGGTGTTCTCATGGCAGTTCATCTTACATAAAAGCTTTCCTAGCCTGTATTCTCAGACATCCCTTGGGTTGTGGGTCTGACAATGTAAAGTGCACTTTACTGGCATCTCTCAGAAGCTGTGAAATGCTGTCTGTGTCCTTTATACCAGTAAGAACTGGGTCAGTGCCAGAGAAGATGCATAAACTAGAAATGCTTTTAGTCATTACAAAACATCTCCCCATATTCAATGATAATTGTAGAAAAAGCTGATTAAGTCTAAATGAACAAACGCTTGGCATCTTTGCTGTGATTACTCTGTTTCCCACTCTGCCATATGGTGATGCATCTTAAATTACATAACCATGACCCGTCAGTTCATGAGGCGTCACTCTGAGTCATCAGATGCTATAATCCCCTCACTACTCTGTGGATGCCAGATTAAAACGAGTGAGCAGCAGTGGTCGTGAGTCAAACCAGCTGAGAACACACCAGTCTTGAAAAATCAGTATATTTGATTCTCAAACCTTTCAGGACAATTATTCACCCAAATAGCTTGTTCTCTTTCTGAAGACTGATGACGCACATTTTCCCTTTTTGAAAGTGGGTCAGTCTCTGAGAGGTTTTGGCAGGCAGTGTCCCCAGACAGATGGGAGTGACATCATTACGATGGGGGTCAGATGAGTGATGACAGCCATCCGTCAATCCAGTTTAAAAGCCACCTTTGTGTCAGACGGTATAATTTTGGACACAGACAAGAGTCTGTGCTAGCAGCTCTAATGGGTTGCTATTTAGGCACAGCACTACTTCAAACCAAATGCTAATATCAGCATGCTAATATGCTCAAAATGACAAGACGAACAGATGTTTAGCGGGTATGTTTACTACATTCACCATTTTAATTTAGCATGTTAGCACACTAATATTTACTGATCAGCACTAAACACTATAGTTGAGACTGATCAATGTCATTCCCACTCTGCTGGCACGAGATGAAGTCAGGCTCACCAAAGTTATTACAATTCATTCTGAGGGGACCATGAATGTGCGTACCAAATTTCATGGTGATCCATCCAATAGACATAAGTCAAAACCAAAAACCCAATAGTTTTTGAATAGTTTTGATCTGGACCCATGTGGTGGAGTGACTGATCAACATCCCCAGAGCCACGTCACTAGCACATCTAATATGCTAATATGTTATCGATCTGTACTGGTACCTCAACCACAATACTTTAGATAGTGTTTCCCAAATTACACATCAGGCAGCAGACTCATGACCAAAGTTATTCACCTCTATAAGTACAAATCAAATCATTTTATTAAAACTCTGTGTAGGACTAATACAGCAGATGTACAGTCTGCCAAACCTTCTGAAATGATTGAGCATGTGGTCTCATTTGTGCTCAAATGTGACAATTCTCATAAGATGAAGTCTTACACGTGGATGAGAAAGAAATTGGTGAGAAACAAAAGGTGTTGTCTGTGATTCTTTTTTGGGAAACTTAGATGTGGAAAACTTAAACAGAACCACATGCAGCTAGGAAAAACAGAGGGATAAGATCATATCCAAAGAAAACACACATCCACATATATAGTTCACTGGATTCCCTTAAAATAAACACCTGCTTTGGTTTAAACTCTTAAACCTGATCATGCATTAATCAGTCATTTTATCATTTAATAGAATCAGTATCTCTGAGTGAGTCAATAAATCACTGCAAGGTAACATTAACCCAGTATTTCTTTAGAAGCATCAAATACAGACGGGTGACCATTAAAGGAAAAACCTGTTTAAATGAGTGGAGAAACATAACAAATACAAATGCTTCCACAAAGGTGTGCTGCATGGTACGGTGAAGCAGTTAACATCCAATCATGATCCACGGCATGTACAGGAATGGTGAGCAGGCCGAGCTGATTCTGCGTTATGTAGGGAAAGATCTGAGTGATTTGAAAGAGGGTTGATTGTTGGGGCTCAGATATCAGGAGCATCAGTCACAAAGCTCAAAACTAGCTGGTGTTTCAATGGGAACAGTGATTAAAAGTGACATCAGTAAATAGGGTTGGAAATTGTGGTCAACAGTGCACATCTGATGACCATGATGATGGTGCCTTAGTTTGATATGCAAGGAAAAAACAGGAGCAACTCTTCCTCAAGTGACTGAGAATGTCAATCAGATCGATCAGACTGTCAGCAAAAACAGTCCGTCAACAATGACATAGAGTTACTATAGCAGGGTCGCACTGCAGAAACCTGCATAACAAAGATGAATGTACATTTAAGAGTTCAGTAGTGCAAAAACCATCGGCACTGGTCTACAGCACCAGGCTTCAAGTTATGTGCTTGTGGCCGAACCGCAGTGGATCAGACCAATCAGCATCCTATGAGGAACCAGTAGCTACGAGTGGGCGTGGTTTAGGTGTGTTGACAGTGACAGAAGCTACTGTTCATTCGAAAACAACAGTGGTAGATGCTGCTATAGCATCAGTTATATCAAACTGGAGAGCATTTCTTCACTAAAAGGCTTTTCTCAATGGAAAAGATGTTTTCACTCTTCTCCAGACTGGCTGTGATAGACAGACGGTTCATTCAATCACCTGCCAAAGTGCCTGCCCTTTTCCCAACAGTTTCCATGGACGGCTTCCCAGACGGTTCTGTGGAACAAACCATCTGCTAGTCAGGTTACAGATGAGTCATCCTTCGCCATATTCTTGACAAATTGGCATGTGGTGTTCACCAAGTGAACTGTGCAGGCCTGAATGCTTCACCCAACCATGAGGGGATCAAGTGGCTCTGCTACACTGTGGGGTCCATTTGTCTCCTTAGACGGCTGGGTCACCGCAAATCACGCTGTTCAGCGATCATTTATCCTTTGATGAAACATTTCAATCCTTGTGGAAACAGTCTGTTTCACGATGACAGTGCCCCATCCACAAGGCATGAGGGGTCACTGAATGGTTTGCCGAGTATGAAAATGATGTGTAAGTTACCAGACCTCAACTCGGCACAACAACAGTGGGCGATTTTGGACTGACTCTCTTCTCATCAAAACACCAAATGAGGAAATATCTTTTGAAAGAATGGTGTTCTGCCCCTCCAGCAGCACTTCAGAGACTCAATGCCATGGAGCACTGAAGCTGCTCTGGTGGAACATGATGAGCGAACACATTACTGTAACACCTCATGTTGGTTTTTCCTTTGTCACCCGTCTGCAGCTTGCAAAGCTCTTCCAATTTTAAGATTCAGTATGGAAATCTGCATCTCTCACCTCCACCCAAGTCATTTATTACACATCATAGACCAGAGGCATTTTGTATCATGTCTGCACATTTGAATTTATAAGGGCCTTTGTTCACCTGCTAATGTTTCCATGACAACAGCTTGCCTTTTGGCAATGGGGCTAACGTTTCCAACACTGACCAAGAATTTCATTATGATTCATTACAGGATGCACGGTCCAAACCATTAACTTCAACTGTTAGCCTCACATTGTCAGATGAGAAAAAAAGCAAGAATTTATTTTTCATCATCTTATCAGCCGAGGCAACTGGTCTGAGATTACTGTGGTGATGGTGAGCCCTGTTTTATAAAGACAGCGCATGTGCAGTGAGTGTATCAACTATTTACGGGCAACATACCACCACCGCCCCGTCAATGGCGTGAATACTTTCCTTTGAAATCAAAACATGTCAAAGGAGGAGAAAGAATGGCAGATCAGTAGCCATGAGATTACCACAGGAACCCACAGCTAGCATTTATCGTTGGGCGAGTCTATGGTCACTTATCTATACTCTGCCTTCATTTTAATGCCGCTTTCCAGTGTAGTAAGGGCTGCACAGCACAGGGAGATGATTTGAAATATCAAGTAACATTCATTAGAAAAAGAAAATAATCAGTTTTCAGACAATGAAAGACATAAATATAAAAACACAAGAATCAAGCAAACCAAGGGATGTCACTGGTACACAGTGATGCTTTCAATTAATTACACTCCTTTGTCCTTTGAGGTTATAAATATGACAAAGAAAAGGAACTGTACTCCCTATTTGGGTTTCAAAAGGGTAGCACAGGTACCTTTTTACTGACAAATGTTCCTGGGAAAAACCAAGAGAGCATTTCTCTACACTACCTGATAGATTTAATCAGAATCTAAATGGCGCCTCTAATGCTGCATCTAACCTTTAACCTAAGATGAACTGGATCGTATCAATACAGCTCTCCTTTGACCAAAATGACCATGCCACATGAACAGCAAGTACACCAGGTGTGTTACCTGCCCAAGAATGATGCATTTTATACTGCTGCAGCTGTAAAACAGACTAAAATGGCTGCTGGTGGAAACAGGGTAGCGAAGGAGGACAGTTTGCAAACAAATAAGTGGGGTGGGGCAATAATCCTGGTTGGTTTGATGACTATAAAGACAAACTAATGAATGATTTAGTGTCTTTGCCCCTGGCCCATCCCTTTGGCTCAAAATTGAGCGTTTCTAAAATGTTACGAGAGCTTGACGGCAATCTTCTGCTCCTTCTTCATCATCCTCTGAGCCTCTTTCTCCATCTTCTTCCTTTGCTGCTCCATGGACCGCTTTTCTCTCTCAGCCATCTTCTGTTGTCTGTTAAAAAAAAAGCAAGATAACCATACGTTTGCAAGCCGTGTCATTACAGCGCACATCAATGGAAGCTAGGTCAGCAGGGAGTGGGGAAAACAAAATCCTGCTCCTTTCTCTTACATGCCGATATAATGGCACACACTGTCACCTACTGGCCATCATGTGAATCTACACTCCTTGAACAGAAACATTGACATGACCTTCATGAGATGTTCTGTGAGATTATCGTTACTATGGTGGCCAGGAAGCCTATTTCAAGTGTTCTTTATAACTCTGACCTTTCCACGAGGAGAAGAGCAGGCCTGCAGTCCTGGATGCTGCAATTACTTAACCCCTATGTTTGCAGGCTGATTTACGTGAGAATCATCTGCAGTTAAAGGCACCTTTATCTTAAGAGTTATTCTGGATTAGTCAGCGTATTACCTACTGTAGGTGGCAGTAGGCACTCTCCCAGTTTGGAGAAGAAAAAGAAAAGAAAAAATTTAAAACAACAATATCAGTTTAAATGTGTGCTACATTTAGAAGATTTTCACCATTTTACCTTGCTGTCAGATAGCCCTTTCCCTGTGGAGCTGAAGCTGTTAGTATCATCTGCTCCAAAGTCACGATTCAGACTCCTTTAATAAAAACAGTACTTGTACCTTGCAGAATACAGGAGCTCCTAATCGCTCACTGCCTTGATCGGTTAGGTTGTAATTGTGTGAACTCAGTGCTTTAAAGGGTTAGTTAGGATTCACCAAAGTCACACAATAACACAAACTAACCAACCAAGCAGGGCAGTGGTAGACCAGCAGCTCTCGTGTTCTGCAAGGTCTAATTAGGAGTCTGTATAAGTACCTCACACAACCCCACTTCAAAAATCAAAACCATCCCTTTAATAGGTTCAATTTTCCCCTTCCTCTTCCATACAACTCATGCTCTTGTTCTTGTAACTGTTTTAATAAATGACTGATGCATCATTGATGATGAACTGGAAAATCCAGAAAAACTGGTATTAGTGCACATATATGGACTGTGTACAAGCACAGAAGCATCCTTTAAATATTACCTGAGAACCTCCTCTGCCTCCCAGGCAGCATCTGACTCGTCCTCCCAAGCATTTGTGTCCCCCTGCCAGTTGTCCATTTCTCCAAGTTCAGCCTGTACAAGACAATTTAAAAAATGAGAATTTCTCTTTTTTCAATTATTTTGGCTTTAGCTGTACCAGAGTAACTGCATGGAGGACACTGTGCAGTTCATACTGTTGAATCCCTGCTAGTTTCCAGTTCAGTGTTAGATTTGTTTAAAGGTTTGATTTATCATTTACTGTGGCCTGACAAATATCCAAAAATGACACCAGAATTGAATCTGGACAGACAGGATGTATAAAATGTGATTTGAAGGCTGAAGGCTCACGTTGTCATTTTGACTGATTATGTGCATTCTTACATTCAAGTCTTGCTTCTTGCAGCTTTAACAAAGTTCTTTACAAGCCTAACAGGTTACACAGCAGGTTTACTGTCCTTTTATATCCAAGCATCTTTACCATACACCTGATGAATCTGCATTTGTAAAGTAACATACAGAGTGTAGAAGTGACATAATCTGCATATATAACACTAAGACTGGGGCTAATTTGATGATTTTTCACATTTATTATATGATGTTATTGAACAAAATGCATGGCCATGTATTCGGAATGAGCTGCATTTGATTTTATATTTCTCTACAGTAGAAACTCTGTTTGGTCCTAAACTTTTCCAAAAAAAAAATCCTTATTCTGTGAGGAACAGAAAACCTTCCTGTTGGTATAAAGCTGTGACTTACTGAGGGTGGACTGAAGGTCATCATATCCTGAGAGGCTGCCAGTCTGCTGGAGAAACCTGCTGAGCCATCAGGCACAGAGTAGTTCAAAGGCTCTCTTTTCTTCAACAATATCTGCAACATGGAAACAGGGGCTGAAGCACTTCGTGAATACTATTAGAGGCACAGATTTAGTGTTTTTACATTCAAATTTGACTGCTTTCAAGCTGATTGCACTGTAATTATATCAGCGTTGACAACTGACTATTCAGATGCACTATTTTGTGCATTATGTCATGCTCTAATGCATTTGCATTATATATATGCAATATACATACATTATAACCATCTCAAGTAAACTGCAAGTTAAATGCATTGTGGTCACGGCCATATAGTAATATATAATCTATCATAATTCAGAATATTCAGTGTATCATTGTGCAGATGCTTGGTAACCCTGGATTAGCTGCACTGTCTGTGGGAATACCTTCTGTGTTTTCCTGATGGTGGGAGCCATGTCTTTGAAGTAGTCAGGCTCTTCATCGACCTCGTTGGGTGAAGGGGAAACGTTTCCGTTGCCGCCTTCAATCTTAATACTCGTAGGAGCCTCTTCATCCCAAGAGCTCCATTCTTCAATCTCTGGCTGTGCGGACAAGACAATAAAATACTGCTTGAAATCAAATTTATACACATGGAATTCAAAGTGGGTGTTCGTGTAGTTTATCTGTATAAGCAAATACATCAAAGCCCAATGATCACATCCGTACTTTGTAGTTCAAATAGTGTTCAAATAGTAAACCCAAGGCTTTGAGTATCTCAGGCGGGTTAATTGAGGCAATGCTGACCTGTTTTGGTACAGATGATGAAAAATCCACTGTTGTTGGGAGAGTTATTTGATCACCACTGAGCTTGCGGCCCCTTCCACTCCTGCAGAGTAATACAATAAAATAAGACAATTATCTATTTTATGCTGTAAATAGCAGCAACTGATGGAACATTGTTATCAAAACTACTGTCAGATCTCTCTCTTGAGGAGAGCTTGATCTGCTGCTAATTTAACTTTCTTCCAGCTTCACAGATGCACAAGCCTTTCGACCATGAACTGAGACTTTCTGAACTTTCTGAATCCATTTGATCCATCAAAGCAATGATCTGGTTGGTCTTCCATCACCATTATTCATGGTGGGTGGTAGTGAGTATGTTGAACAAGCACAACAAGCACATTTAATTAAACAGCTACTTAGTTGTGGAGCACAAAGCAAAGTGGCATTGTACTGACAAGACCTTCATCAAAAACAACAGCATGCATCAGGTGTACTGGGCATTGCTCTTCTGCAGCGTTCGGTTGCTCACCTGCATATCAACCTTTTAAAGAAAGTAAGTAAGCTGGCTAGACAGGTGCAGATCTTGAAAAGACGGAACTGAGTGATGGCCATGATGAAACTGAGCTGGTGGGAAAGAACACACAAAATATTATAATAGCATTTTGATTTACAATGATCATGTGTGTATTGTTTTGCTCCAAAGTACCTGAATGTGCGCTAAAGCAAGTGTCCAGTAGACCAATATCTATGCAGTATGACATAAAATTAAGAATATCTGGCCAGGAGAAATAAGTTTGTATGTATGAACAATACGCACCAAAATCAGTCATATTAGTCATACCCCGAGCCGTGACACTAGCCTCTTATGAAAACGCTACCCTGCTTGTGAGTAAACGGATACACTCTCAATAGTTTATATGCTATTTTTAACAAAAGATGCAGTGAACACAGTAAAACACCAGTAAATGTAACTCTGCTGATGATTTAACGTTATACCTTTGTTTAATCCGAAATGTTCACCATAGAACAAAAAGCTCGAGCTAAGGTTACCATTAACTGTTACACACAATACAAAATCTCCCAATATTTATGCTAAATCAATACAATCAAATTGTGTCTTCACGTTTGCTTTTTGCACCTTTCAGCTATCATACAAACAGATACTCACCTAGCAAGATGTGAATACACCGTATGCAGAGCAGCTGCTTTCTTCTTGTGTGGTAGAAGAGACAAGTTCATTTATTTGCTAACCGTTGCTTGCTAGCTTAGCCCACAGGAAAGATGACATTTCTGAATCCTTTAATTGTCTTCGTAAGATGACACATTGGCAGTGACAAAAGATATCGTTGTCATGTCAAAAGCATGCATATAACAGCTGTACACCACAATGCAGTTTCATGACAAAACTCTAAATTTGTGTCGTCTCTCATCTCTGTCCCATGGCTGCCATCTTTGAGCTGGGAGGAGCAGGAACAGGGAAGTACGGCGTGCTCCTGCTGCATTCAAGTACTATCGGAAATTAAAGCGCCACAAAAGTTACTAACATAAAGTCATTCCAGACTATGAAATTATGAATGTGTGTCTGTTGTTGAGAAATAGTTGAAATCAATTTTACACTCACTGAATCAGAGGGGAAATTACAGTATGGAGAAAAGTAAATCGACAGCACCAACAGTATTGGTATAAGATTAGAATATTATCTGGCTCTAAAAAGAAATTATGAAGTGGCAGATCATCTCTCTACAGTAAGAGATAGAACAGATCCTGGGCAAGTACAGACTCAGTGACCACAAATTGGCAACCAAAAAAGGAAGATACAAAATGGCAACCAACACAAAAGTGAAACTGTTCGACAGGTGAGGATGACAGAGAGAGAGAGATCACTTCCTCCTGCAAAATATAATATATGAAGGTCTTAAATATTCAATGAAATAACACTGCTGGGAAAAAAAAAAAAAAAAAAAAAAAACAGAGAGGGAGAATAAAACCTGAAGGTGGCAGTAATGAGACATCGTCGATGACAGTTGTCTGAAAACCTCCAAAAAGAAAAGGAAGAAGAAGTAGCCACAAAATATCCAATCAACGCACGCCTTGGCCGGAAGTGGCATATTTGAAAACTGGCAGATGAAGTCGAGCTTTTTTCCTGCCCTGCAAGTGGAAAAGGGGAAAAGGATTAATAAAAACGTCAACACGGTGAGATTATTTTAACAAGAGATATGTCGTTTTTGTGCTATTGAAGATGACCGTATACATGTTTAACTTTACGTGATTTTGCGTGACCCACAGGGGAACCAGTTCGCTAACCTAGTTAATGTTAACAATACCATTAACGTGTTAGCAAACTCGGCTAACTCAGATTGTAAACAAGAAAGAGTAACTTCGTAAGTATTGAATGTGTCACTGAAACGCTTTGTTGCCTCGCACCAAGCAACTTACTCAAACCAGGTATCTTCAAGAAACTTGACGTTAAGTCCGTACTTTTCGTCAGAGTCGAAAACTGAACAATAATCCACAAGGCTGCACGTCATTGTGGTAACGTAACCTAAGTTACCGTCGCATGTGAATGTTGAGGTTGTCCTGACATTAACGTTACCTTGCTAGTATGTTAAATGTCACTTACAGCGTCACCGTTTTGGCAGAGTCTTATAAGGCATTTTATAAAAGGTCTGAAGTAACGTTTATGTGTCACTAAAACACATCGTCACACCAAGTGACGTTAAAGAATGATTAAATGAACATAAACTGTAAAAAACACTGTATGTCTTCATTCAGACTAATGCGAATTAACCTTATCAAATGTATGTATCCCTCAATTTCAGATGGAGGAAGAAGAACATACAGACAGAAAGCAGCAGCTTGCTATGCTTTATCAAAAGCTCAACAAGATTAAAAAGTATCTCAATGAAGGTAATGGTACGATGAGCCGTCCTGTCACCATCAGAACCATATGCACCATGATCCACAAGTCCATACTTCATACATTCATCATGACACCTTACGCTTCTTACAGATGACACAGACGATATTAACCAGGTCATCAGCTCCAACTCACCTGAATCATGCCTCTCTTATCTGACGGACCTGGAGAAGAAAGGGGACCCTCACCTGGATTGTAACCACCTCACACGACTTGTTGATTTTTATACCAGAGTCTTCTCCGGGATGCCACTGGGGAAACACTGTCAGAATGAGAGCTATGCCAGGATGTTGGTCAGATTTGCAGAGCTAAAAGCGTAAGTAACCAAAGTTATAACTTGTGCAAAGACCTTTGTCCTCTTTCTAGTTTAGCAATTAGTCTGTTTTTCTTCTTGTTTTTTTTTTTTTTTTTAGCATTCAAGATGGCAATGAGGCAGAAGCCAACTTCAACGTGGCACGATCTCACAGCCAGAGCTTTGCATTTGTTCATGTCGCACATGCACAGTTTGAACATTCTCAAGGTAGAGAGGAGCTTTTTGTTGTTCTTGTACACATAAACACCTTCTCATGACCTGCTGTGTGGAGTGTGTCAGTGTCTTCTATATCATCTTATCAGGCAACACAAAGAGAGGCATTTACATATTGCAGAATGCTATTGAACTGGGTGCCAAACCAAAGGAACTGCTGGAGGCGGCCTTGCAAAGCATACAGATGGGGAAAACACAACTCTTTTGTTCAGAGGATAAGGAAAATGTACCACGTGAGTGTTTATTCATGTTTTATTCCATGACTTTACATGCTTAGATTACTTGACTGGTGTACAGCAATTCAGAAAAAGAGTTTACTGTTACAATACAATATTATTGAATGATATACAAACTTGTCTGATTTTCACATTTTGCTGTGTTTCTGTCTGCCAGTATTGTCTAACAGTGATGTGCACGATTCTGTCAAAGGCTCAGCAGTGCAAAAAGTAAGCAGAACATCAGACGGGACAGGCGACTTGCAGCTCTCCAGTATTTTTGGTTCAGGGTAAGAATAAAACGAACGCTCTCACAAAGGCCTCTGTTTGATTTTAGGCAATGTGACATCTTGTGTTGATCTCTGACCTGCAGGACCGAGTCCCTCAGCGGATCATCAGATGACCAGCTACCAGGCTGGAGATCTGGATCTCAACGCAAGAGAGCAGTTGGCATGGTGAGACTTACATTTCCCCTTCTTGTGTTTTACACATTATGTCAGCATGCTTTTTTCAAAGAATACACAAAATAAATTCCCAAATTGCTGTTTTTTGAAGTTGTGTTCTGACCTTTTGTGTTCCAGCCAGGGAGAGTTCCCATAATACCTTTCTCTATCCCAGAAAAGGATGATGATGACTACATTAGTGGGAATTCCTCAAAGAGAAGTGATGCCTCACTTCAGACCAGTTTGTCCAGGTACTTTTTATTCCACTGTGCCATTTTACAGTTTGTAGCTTCTTTGCAGCAACATCCATATTTGAAGCATTGTAGTCACCACAAGCTGGTTGTTCTGCTGATACTGAGCTTCAGGTGATCGTCGTTGCACCAACTGTTGAAGCTCTCTGTCAGTCCACTGCTCGTCTGTAAAAACAGTCTCTAAGTGAAGACAGCGTGTTTCTCACTGGACGTTATCCACTGGAATCATACATGTCAATACTGTGACAACTTCTGTTTTACCCAAAATTATACGGAATACCTTTTATGAAAGTCCTTCAAAGTCTTCATGATTTATGAGTCTGGACAGACTATGCTGTACTGTACTGTATTTAAACTACAACTTGACTGGTTGGTGGAGGTATGCAACCGAGAGGCGAGGTGGTAACTGCAATATATACCCACATTTATTTCCAAATGTGTTTAATTTGATTATGTGTTGAGGAAAGCTGTATGAAAACAGTTGTATTGCCACATTGAATATGATACAGTAGATAGTGTTGAAAGTAGCTTCTTATACTAATGAGAGGTTAACTTACACTGTCACCTTGCTTTGAACACCAACGGTCCTTTTGCATGGACAGCAGGAGCGCCCTCATATGCCACTAATGAAAACAGTAACAGAGAACACACAAATGCTTTGAGTTAAATCAAACAGTTGCCACACATTTTTAACATGCAGTCCTGTTTATTAAGCTGAGGAAATATCTCTTTTTGACATATTCTAAAGCACTGCGGCTGTATTGTGACGCATATTGCTGAGAAACCACAGGACACCCCATGATTTTTATATCCCTATTCACTTTGAGTCCAAATGCTTGAATAGTTCAAGCAAATGTATAATAATAATAACAATAATAATAATTGTTGTTTAACTTTGTTGTAGGCAAACATCTGGTTCAAGCATGAACCCACACTTTGGGCTGTCATCCTCAAAGAAGAATGCCGTTGATGGAGATCTTCACGTGAGTCGAAACGAGCTGCAGTAGTTTGAGTCTGGCAATGTCAGAATCAACACTCAATAGTTTTCATGATTGGCGCTCTGCTGAGCAAAGGTAGTCAGCTTGAGTTAAAGAAAGAAGTGTAATAACTTTCAGTTATATTGCTGTGTTTTCAGCCCCCAGCTGTCAGCCCAGAGCATTGCTCCTGGGAGGACCAGGCAGCTGTGGACTCCACCACCAATCTTCTTCACACGAGAGACACCTCACGAATGGAAGGTAGTTTCTAACTCAGACAACATGTGCTACATAGGATGTTTGTTTGTTTGCTTTGTTCAGCATTTTAGTAAACTCTGGTTGTTCTTAAAGATGCTACACAAATAAAGTAGACCTGTTGTGATGACATGAAGTTTCTCCCTGGCAGATGTAACATACAACTTTGACCAGGTCCTGAATACAAAATCCCCCGAGTCGTGCTGGACGTATCTGACGAACCTGGAGAAAAGAGGCAACCCTCACACAGACAACAACCTCCTTAATAAGCTCAAGGACTGTTACTCTAAAATCTTCTCCAGGCTGCCAATAAGACAGTTCAGCAAAAACGCCAGCTATGCCAGAATACTGGTCAGATACGCAGAACTCAAGGGGTGAGTGTGGATGAAAATACCAAAGCTGCATCACAGTACTGGGACTTTGTGGTGTGTGCGTTAGCGAGGATTTAGCTGCATGTGTGGTTAGCATTGGGCATTGTAGGAAAAACAGTTAAGATTGTGATAATATTCACAGCATTATCTTTATCGCACACTGATAGGTTTCAGCAGACCTCTATTTTATCATCCAGACAGACACTATGAACCCAATTCAACCCAATTTTGAATTTTAATCTTTGAATCTTAATCAATTCTTTGTCGGATGCTTTTTGAGTGTAACTTCATTTCTTTCTTTTCCCTGTGAAGGATTGAAGACCCAGATGAAGCCCAAGACCACTTTATAGTTGCGAGATCCAACTGTAAAGGCTTTGCTTTTGTCCACATAGCACATGCCCAGTTTGAGGTTTCTCAAGGTACAATGGCTTTGTATTGATTTCAGTTTCCAGAAGGTTGATACATGAAATCCACAGACTAAATGCATGCATATACACTATTAGAAATACATATTTTGAGGAATACATGCAGGCTTTCATCTTTTTCTGCATTGTGTTCTGTTAAAAGAAAAAAAAGGTTTTCATATGGGCCCGTCTCAGACAACATGTACGCTAAGACCGATATATCTGTGATTGGCCAATGATGTATTGATCAGGTTCTACTTCAACTCTCAATGTGTTTAGTCAGTGAAGTGAATACTTGTCCAGTCAGCCTGTCCCCAACATGGAGTGAAAATGTGATTTTTCTTCCTGTTTCCTTTCAAGGTAATATCATCAAAGCAACTTCAATTTTGCACAAAGCCCAGGCATTAAATGCCAGGCCAGCAGAGCTCCTGGAGATGGCCATACGTAATCTGAAGGCTGGGGAAAAACAGCTTGTGCCCACCAGGGAGGAAGACCAGCCCACAGGTAGAAAAGTCTTTAAAGGTTACAGGTTAAAGCACTGACTTGGACATGTTTTATAACTGACTTTTTTTCCCCTAATTTCTGCTGTTTTCCGCGTAGATTTGCAAGCAGCTGCCCCACCAAGTGTGCCGACTTGTGGGGGAAACCAGGAACTTCAGCTTCCTGCTCGGGTCCCCGTGAGGCGGTCAGTGGAACAGCCTAAACCTGCCAGCAGGGAGCCGATATCAGAGTGGAAGATGCCAGCTCTGGTCCACCGACATGTTTCTCCAGAGGTCTAATGATGTTCTTTGTCGACTGTATACTGTGCACACATTTAAAATGTTTCATAAAAAAGATTTAAAAGTTACTTTATAATCTCTTAATTTGCTGATTCCATTCTGATATGATATTGTTTCTTTTTGTTTATGACCTCTTCAACTCATTTATTTATTGAAACAGGTTCTGTTTTTTACTCTCAAAACCTTACTGTGGTGTGGATCAGATATTCCAAATCTATTTTCTTTCTAGGAAAAACGCACAACACCCCCTGACCCCAGACCTGTTCCTCATGTGCTGGAGTCACTCTCCACTCCGTCCCTCCATCTTCCCTCCAGACTGAACCCACAAACAATCTGTGAGACACCCAACAGCAACAAAAACCCCTCTGCCAACAGGTAGCATCTTGAACTTAGAAATTCTCTTGTTTCTTTTATTTGTGCCATCTTGAAATTTGCCCAACGTTATCTTTGTCTCCCTCAGCTTTATCACTCCTGTTGTAAAGAGAGGCCCTGAAGTGTTTTCCTCTGCAGTGGCAGCACACAGAGCTGGACCCGTTCAGCAGCCCTTCACACCACTAAACCAAGCGCCATGTTTCCAGACTCCGCAGGTACAGCACGTTCATGCCCTGCCTTTTGCTGTTTTCTGACACACCACATTCATTTTTACACAGGAGGATGTATTGCATGTGTCCATAAACCAGTTTTTCCTTGACACCAAACACCTGCCATAACTGGTTCTGCAACAATAACTTAACAGTGTCAAGAGCAGTGCAAAGTGATTTAGGAAGTGTTTTTATGTTGAGCTTCTTACTGTATATCGACTGAGTCTGTTACTGATATGAAAGTGTCAACCACTATAGAAAGAAATCATTTTCCCCACCAACATTTATTGAGGTTTCTGTTAGAGCTGCGATACCCATAACTTAAGTGTATGCAGAGATGACATCCATTAGATAGCTGGACATGTAGACAGCAGTGTAGCAATCATTTGAGACTAACAACATGCCACTTTTGCCTGAATCTCATTTTAGACAGCATCCTTCACTGCGTTGTCAAATGAGTCTGTCACCATTAAAGGCAAGCAGTTCTTCATACTCAAGATGATTGGACGAGGAGGATCCAGCAAGGTAAAACGTTAGCAGGCAGCATTCACGTGCTCTGCTGTTTGATTTGATGCAGCAGTAATTCACAGCTGCCTTTTTGTTTCTTTCAGGTCTACCAGGTCCTTGACCACAAAAAGCAGCTGTTCGCCTTGAAATATGTGAACCTTGAGGAGGCCGATGCTCAGACCATAGAAAGTTACAAAAATGAGATTGAACATCTGAACCACTTGCAGCAGTACAGCGATCAAATTATCAAGCTCTATGACTAGTGAGTACATGGCCTGTCCAAAAACGGCACATCAGTGCATTACACAGGAACCCTGACTCCTTGTCCTCTCAAAGATTTTTGTTTTAAAGTTAGAGGTCGACTTGTAATTATGGTTTCTGTTAGAAATGCCATGACGGTTGTGTATGTGTTTGCAGTGAAATAACCAACAGCTACATCTACATGCTGATGGAGTGTGGAAACTTGGATCTGAACACGTGGTTGCGAAACCGCAAAGCTGTGAATCCGCTGGAGAGGAAGTTCTACTGGAAGAACATGCTGGAGGCCGTCCAAACCATCCACAAACATGGTTCTCTTTCTCTTTATCTGTCACAACTGTTCCCTCGCTGATTCTCAGTGTTTACTAAAGGACAAGCTAAAATTAATTCAGCTCTAATAATTGCACATTTGTGTTCTGTGTGCGCAGGAATTGTCCACAGTGATTTGAAGCCAGCAAACTTTGTCATAGTGAACGCTTCGCTGAAGTTGATTGACTTTGGCATCGCAAACAGGATCCAGCCAGATGTGACAAGCATTATGAAGGATTCGCAAGTAAGAATTATCATAATGTTGTCAGACACTGAGAATAACAATCTGAGCCTGTCAGTGGCCAAAAAACAAAACACTTGTATTGGACATACATTGACGCTGTATGATTGCCCAAAAGACTTACAGCTGCAGCGCTCTCACTCAAAACTCCACCAGTTTCAGAAATTGTGACATAAAACATAGGAAAATACGGTTGAAAAATACCAAAGTTTCCCTTTTAAGTTGTGTCAGATGTACACTCCAGGTGGAAAAAGTTGTACCCATGTAATAGTGTTTGTCAAACACAGGTTGGAACCTTGAACTACATGCCCCCTGAAGCCATCAAAGACACTTCATCCCAGCCAGGAAAAGCACGCTCAAAGGTACTCGTGCTGAGTCAGTGAACCGTTCTTATTCTCCAATCATTTCTGATCGCAGTACAGTGGTGAAAACCATTTTCTGACATTTTCCCCAAAGATCAGCCCCAAAGGTGACGTGTGGTCTCTTGGATGTATCCTGTACTGCATGACTTATGGGAAAACTCCATTCCAAAGCATCACCAATCAGATCGCCAAGCTGCACGCCATCATTGATCCTTCCCATAAGATTGAATTTCCTGACATCTCAGAGAAGGATTTGCTGGATGTGTTGAAGGTGAGAGAGCAGTGAAAGCTTTACAGGATAATCAGCCTGTGTCCTTTACAGTCCTTTACTAATGGATGTATCTCTGTTCTGTATGAGCTTGCGTATGAATTGGCCTCTTGAAATTCTACAGGAGGAAATAAATCTGTATACATGAGTTTTTCTGTTGATCATTGATAAAAAAAAAATCCAAATTACATCGTGTGTGTAGAAGTGTTGTTGAAGCGATGTAAAATACAAATGGACTGTTTTTATAATCCCATTGTTCCAGAGGTGCCTGGTTCGAAACCCCAGAGAGAGAATCTCTATTGCAGAGCTGCTGGAGCATCCGTACCTGCAGCTGAAGCCACAAGCATCACCTGAGCCAGGTGTGCTCACACACACACACACACACACACACACACACACACACACACACACACACACACACACACACACACACACACACACACACACACACACCCTCATCAGTGGATGTGCACTTTGAAGACGCCTTTGCTGTTCATGTGACACTGAACTGTCCTCAATTCATCTGTTTCAGAACGACCATGTGACAGTGATCTCAAGAGGATCCTTACGGACCTCGCCGCCCTTCAGTCTCCAAACAGCATCGTCCGAGCTGCTAATGTAAGATTTACTTTGTATTTGTACTTTATTTGTACTTTGTTTCTTAGATGCTAACTGCATTCTGCTTTTCACAGAATCTGGCCAAAATGTGCAGCAGTGGCAGGAAGCTGGATGTTGCCGAGTGTGCAAAGTCATCCTCTGAACTATCCTGGAAAATGTGATGGGATATGTGCTCTATTTCATTCTTCTTCTTATTGTTATTTTTTGTTTTATTTTTATTTTTTAATGTATTACCTTTTTTTTTCCACCCCACATAACCACTTCAGTACACGTTCAATATTTTCTGTAGATATAGAACTAACAAATCAATATTTGTATGTTTGGTACCTTGAAGCAAACTCATTATATTGCCTCATTTTTACTTCTGTCTGATCATAGATGCAAGTTGACAACATTGTTAAATATACATACTGTATCCTTAGAAACTGTTGGTCCATTTGTCTCAGCTGATATAAATATAGTAAGTATAGCAGTATACTGTAGTATATAATGATCATATCTGCATCTGAAAATGTCATGTAAAACAAAATCAGTTGTTTCTGGCTGCATTCAGCTCCCATAGTTCAGCTCTCATACGGCACAGTGCAGCAGTAGAAAGAGCACATGATGAGTGCCAAGGCCCTTGCTCTCTTTAATTTGCAGAGGAATTAGAGGTGCTGGAGAGGTCCTCAGTGATGTGCACACCCAGAAATGTGATGCTCCTCACCCTCTCCACAGCAGAACCATGTTTGACTTTCCTGATGCCACAGGAAAGGTCGGCCCTGGCTATTCTCACACTAGCTGTGTCTGAAGGCGGTGTTCCAGGCCTTCAGCAGCCTGTGGATCCACAAGACCAGTGTCATGATTCATAGCTGAACGCAAAGTCAAGGCATAAATGTTTGGTTTTGTTATACCAGCAGACAATCTTGTTTAATAGCGCCCAAGAAGAGAGGCTGACCAACTCCCATCTCTCTGCTTCAGTGAGCAGTTGCTCATGGCAGTGCTGACCTTTGAGAAACATTGTAAGTAATAAGAGGAAACAACCTTTTGTTTTCTCATGATAACAGGTGCTGCTATAAATAATGTTGGGGGGAGCTGGCAGTAAAGAACGTAATTGTTCTTTTAAAAAATGCTGTACTTTATTAATGATACATCATTTTGAATTATCAATTATATTCGCAATGTCAATAATCGAGTGGAATGGACCACTTTTGTACATCACATATCAGCTTTATCGATTTGAAATGAAGTCACTCCTTCTCTAAAGCATATACAGCAAATACTTTCACATCCTAAAAACACATCCTGATATGTGCCAGTCGAATGTCACAGTATAATCAAGCACTCTCTGTTAGTAATAAAGAGTTATGAAACCATAACTAATCAGAAACAACAATTGGAGTGAAAAAACATATTTAATTCAGACTATCGTGATCAAGTCAGAGAGGTCATGGAGGACTGACGTCGTTTGGAGAACCCATGTAGAGAAACATCACGTTTTGTGAAATTACTCCTCAGACTGTGCAGTTCGGTGAGATGGCCGCTAGGTGGTAGTCATGCGCTAGTATTTGTCCCGTCTGCCGGAAATTAAACGGAAGAAGAAGTGCAGTTAGTCGTCGACGTTTGATGACGCACTGAGCCTCAGTGACCGTGAGATGTGTGACATGTTGAAAGCAACGGAAGCATGCCGACGATAAAAATGATGAGTTTAGCCGCTGTAGTGCACAGACTGCGGTGCTCTTTGCTGCATATTGAAAACAGACTTCTGCAGGCGGCGGGACTGGACAGACAGCTGGGTGAGTCCACTGACGAGCTCAGGACGGCACAAACACACACACACGCATACAAGCATACACATCGTGTTCATCCAAAGGTTAAACTTGAGCTTTTTTATGGCCACACTGGGAACCATGTCTTTTCCCGAGTGAAGTTCCAGCGCTGGCAGTGAATGGCCCCAGCCTCCTTCCTCAACTTGACAAGAGGGACGAGCTGGAGGAGCAGCAGTGCCCAGAGCAGCCCCCCGGCCTCTTAGACAGCATCCTGTGGATGGCAGCACCCAAGAAGAGACGCACTATCGAGGTGAACCGCACCAGGAGGAGAGCTGACAGCAAACTCCTCAAAGTCCAGGTACACTGATGAAGACCTACGCTGGATGAATGTTTACCCAGATAAAAGTTTGATAGACTGCTGACCCAGCAGTTTACTAACACCAAAGAACTGATAGATTAGCTTTTAACCACAGTTAATGGAGCTCCTATGTATGTGTGTATATACCAGAATGTCTGTGGAGATCATTCGCAGTCAACAAAGATGACAAATACTCTGAATTCATCTGAACAGTAATGTTCAGGATCCCCTGTCATGTGACTAATGCACACTCTCATGTTATTCATTACAGTTTCAACCAGGGAATGACTAATTGAATAATTCAATATTTATCAGTAATAATGAAGCGCAGCATTCAGAGAGCCACTAAATGAGCACTGGGAACTCAGATCAGTTCAGACAAATGGTATCAGTACCTCCAATCAAGAGAACTGCTTTGTGCTTCAGTTTATTCTCATCTTCTCATCTCAGAGTACAAGGAAGTAACTGTTAATAACAAGGGGCCCAAATCTCTATCTCTGTTTATATGAAGAAGTATATGACTGCCATCATTTTCAGAGACAGCAGAACAGCTCACAACAGAACCAAGATGAGTTCATGTCAACATCTCCAGCAGAGGCAGGCTGCTGTCACAGCTCGATATTAGCAGATCACACATCTGTCAGCATTAAGTGTATATTTTGGCCAATAAGCAGCAAGAAATGCCAAAGATATGTCAGAAGTCATTCAAAAACAGCATTGCCATTCCACTGTTTAACCCATAGTGTCCACTGTCTGTGTCCCTTTCTCAGACCAACATTGAGCCGTGTCCAGAGTGCGGCCACTTGAAGCAGAAACACGTCTTGTGTGGCTTCTGTTATGCTAAGGTGTGCAGGGAGACCAGCCTGATTCGTCAGCAGATGAACGCAATGGAAGGCGGCCCGCTAAGGGCCCCAGCTGTGGAGACTGTTGTCCTGTATGAGGGTGAGACGCCAAGCCAGCAGGACAAAGACAAGAGGATTGTGGAGAGGGCCAGGAAGAGGCCTGCCTGGTTCAGCTCCTGATTCTGAGATATTAAGGCTGTGTGTGTGATACATACCTTCAGGCTGACACTGATGCTTTCATCCTGTCTGTTATTCAGTAATTTCTGAAAGGTTGTGGTATCAGTTTTGTTTCCACAAACAAAAACAGTAAAAGGATTGTTTTGATCAGCACTGATAGCAGTTTTCAGTGGTCTCTGTGGACATACTGTACTATATCATTAATGTGTGGGTCGAAAAAGTCTATAAAGTTGTAGGTCTCTGGAGCTTGTGGTGTCAGACATCATGGTTCTTTGTCATTGTTTCAACTGAGAGAAATTTACTGTGTCATTTGCATGTCTGACAATAAATCTGATCACTTTGAAAAGGAAATTTTACAGTCTGTATCTGTTCTGCTCACCTTTGCAATGTGCAGGGCAATGGCTGTATTAGATAATGTTTGATTTTCTATATGTAAAAAAGAAACATGGAATCTGATTTCTTAAGATTTCACAACATTTAATGTAAAATCTGTGTAATTGACACATAACAAATGATTACATACAGTATGCATGAACAGTGTCTGGAGAACATCCCTGCTCAGATGAAATCACATTCATATTATCTGCATACTTCCTAATTTGAAGAGATGCCAGTTTTTTGTTTATGCATGTAGGCTCATGTGGCCACAGCAACATCTTTTAGTCAGGATTCAGCATCAAACTGAAGTCATGTAATACCGGCTCTGGTGTTGCTGGAGCTGACTGTTTCTGCTGGGATGAGTCCAGCATACCTTCCACTGATTCAGTTTCACCCTCACAGTTTGATGGAGCCGGTGTTGCCAGTGTCCCCATGACAGCACAAGTAATCATGGTTTAAAGTGATATTCTGTCAAAGCTTCAAATGTTCACAGAGAACTGCAGTAACAGATTGTTGACTTATGGAGGTGCAGCTGCTATCTCTGGAAAGTGATAAAACGTTACAGAAATGAAGTGTTGTGGAAGTAATCCTGCTGTGTTTATCTGTCCCACGAAACATTTAGTGTAAATCCAGCAAGGTCTTTAACTGGCCTCCCAGCCTCGTCTCACATCCATCCATCATAACTGAAATGGGAACTGGGAGCACATCTGTTCTATCACTGTCCATCACTTTCATTATCCCACATTCATAGAGAGCTGAAGCACTCCAAAACACACATATTACACTCAATCACAAACATTATATCTATGGTCCTTGACATGATTTTGGCAGAGAAACTGACGTATCTCTTGATTAATGAGTTGGAATTTGACTGTCAGTCACTGCCCTGATTGCTCTCAGCTGTTTCTTTCCTGCAATGTGGTCGATGTGAGAGACATCTGAGGAGTGGGAGGACATTTTCTTTGACCTGATGGGATGAACCCAAGATCCACGTCATTCTAGCAGATTAGTCATTTCATATTTCTGTCAGCACTTATGTTATAGATGTAAACACATACGCAGGTCTCCAAAATTCTGTACTCACATGCGCATAATCAAACCTGTGATCCAAAAAATCCAAATGTACACGAGGGTAATTTGCACAAATCAAGATCTTGTCTTATCTGCAGATACATGATACAATGCAAATAAGTACAATGAAATGAAATGAGTTGTGGTTCACACTCCACTTCCATCTGGATTCATCTGGTTCGCTCGTGTCATGGAAAGAGCCAAAGCTCATTTTCAAATGAAAACCAACCTTCAGGATGCCTGAAGTGAGGACATTCACGACGTTCATCACAAAGTGATGCAGAGAGTAAAAATAGAAACAAGACTGGATATTTAAGACACTGCCCAACACACACACACATCTCAGACTACTTTGTACACACAGAGACTCACATCAGTGATGACAACATGATTTGATCGCTCATCATATGTGTTTCCTGTGAGTTTTATTCAAGTGCTGTCAGACAGGAGTGAAAGAGGCACGTGCTGGCTGTTTGCATCAAAATTACTGACGTTCACACAATCACAGCATGCACTGTGTGAGCAGAGGAGGCTGCTACCAGGTGAACTCCTACTGTGATCTTGAGGAGGACAACCAGTGGAAGAAGGAGAGCTACCAAGCATGCTGGCTGAGCCTGATCCTGGAGACAAGACCACAATACAGGTAGGTCGTTCTCACTTGAACTTTGTTACGTATTTGTAGATTTACACAGTGTGGTGCTCAGGATGGTGTCGTGGCAGAGAGTGGGATTGAGGGTAAAGGACAGCGGGGCAGTTTTGACTTGGAATCCACAGAGATTCACACACAGCAGGGCTGAAAACTGCTGCCGCACTGCCTTGTTTGGATTGACACTGTCAGCCACGTCCATGACCTCATCCTGATCAGTGATGCCACTGCAGGCATGTTGCCTGTGACCGCTAAAGACAAACACCTGCACACGTCATGTGGAATGGTCAAAAACCAACCAGCTTCAAAGATTCAACTGGAGCAGTGAAGCAGCAGTTTTCTTCACTGTGGATGAACCCTGAAGTTTTTAAGCAATTTGAAAGAATTAGAAAGAGATAAGACGATCACAGCACCACTCTTAGTGTGTCACAGAGGCTGGATTAAAATCATTCATCTGGTATGTGTAATGTGTTCCAGGCAGACACTGTCAGAGACAGACAGCATTCAGAGAGAGAGTTACAAGCAGCAACAGGTGGTCCACTTCATGGTCCAGAGGAGTCCCAGCCAGACACTGAGGCTGGGCAGCAACAGCAGAGCCATGACAAAGCACCAGCTCCCCTTCTTAAGCACCAGCAGGGACCTTCATCACGCAACAGCCATCCTTGGGTGCACTAAACAACAGCCAGTCATACTAAGGAAGGGGAATACGGGTGTGGATAAACGGGAAGTGACTGCCAAAACTCAGGATCTCAGCAAGCCAGTCAGAGTGAACTTCAGGCCCTCAAGCCTGATGTCCTCACCGAGGGAAAGCTCTCATCGGGCGCAGAGGAGGGAGTGAAGCAAGGAGGTGGAGGGTATTTAAAACTGCAGTTCAGAAAATATAACATTGCCATTGTTATTGCAATTTACATGTTAACAAATTTAAAACTACTGTATAGTGTTTAACACTTGTGTGAACAATCTAAGCTTTGACTTTGAAAAAACAGTCTGATGATATGCGTCTCAAATAATTTTTCCTGTGTATGACAAACTCCTCCATATCTCATCTGCTAAGTAACTTGATATTTTAAGTATCATCCAGACAAAAGACTTGTATTCTTCTTTTGAGGAGTGTTAACTTATTAACTTTATCAGAGTTTCATTGTTTTTTTTTTCTCTCAATTAAATTACCAAGCTATTATCTTTAAAAATGTGGAATAATGCTGAACTGATCATGTGAAATGTAATCACATAAAGTATTACAGATATGAACACGTTCTGGCTGATTCTTTACCACGATAATGTACTAATGTTCCAGGAAGAAATTATATCTCGGTCAATGATTTACATGCCATACAAAGCTTGCTGAAAAAGGGTCTGGAGCCTCATCCTGTCTCCTGTTTTACACTGAACTTCACAAGATTGTCTTGTTGAGGAAAAAAACAACAAAGAACTGTACACACATGTGCTATGTTCATTTTGCATTTTCAGCCTCTGTGCTTCAGCTGCAGCACTCCCTCAGAGGTAAAACACCAGTGATCTGATTTTATACTTTGGTCAATCAAGCAGTATTTTTGAGATTCTTTAGGAGAAAACAATAGCAGCCTAGAAATGACCAAAGGTTTATTAGGAGAACTTCACAGAGTGGGTAGAGTTAGTACATGTGAATTTATGGCATTATATCCAGCACTTATTCAAGAGGTTATGGTCAAAACAAAACATGACCATGTAGAGAGGCTTGGTAAAAGGCGACAGCTTTCATCACAGGGGTGTAGTGTGCACTGGTTGCATGGCAACTAGTGGCACCTTGCAAGTGTGGGGGTTTGGGTTCTGTCATTAATGATAGCGCTGTTAGCAACAGCTAGCATTGACAAGTCTGCAGTTTAATGTGTAAGTGAAATGGAAAAGCAACCACTGAAAAAAGGTTTTGGTTAAGGAGAAAAGGAGGATCGGACCTTGAGAGTCTGAACTGGCACTGAGTCCTCAAAACTGCCTGCCTGACAGTGCAAAAGCTCCAAAATAGCTGCATCAAACGCTAGAAACCAGTAATCGGAAACACAGTATTCTACTGGCTTTAGGCCATTTATCGTACACGGCCACACACATCAGAGTGTGAGGAGAGATGGCATGTATGAAAAGAAACCCCCAACTTATGGACAGAAGTGTTTGTAGAAACAAATTCAGTCACACAGATATCAGGATAAAGATCTCGCACAATGCTCCATCCACACATTAATGCATGGTATCAACACACTCCACAGAAAGTTGTTGGAAAAAATATTCTTGACAATGTGTTTTGAATTCCTGGCTTTTTGATCAATGCAAGAGTGTTTATTATGAGTCAGATTTTTTTCCTGAAGACGAGTGTGTGTGTGTGTGTGTGTGTGTGTGTGTGTGTGTGCGTGTGTGTGTGTGTGTGTGTGTGTGTGTTATCACAACCAATGGGGAACAGTTATGGGAGCTCTAAATTCATAGACAAGATGGAGAAATTTGCAGACCTAAGAATTTACATGCAAATGGTAGTAATTCATGGCATTCAGAGAATGTGAGTTAAATTGACACAAATATTCTGACAATGTTCTAATAGGCTAAACAAAAATACTGGAGTTGTATATCCAATATGGACGGCAACTGAATGATCCTAGTGCACAGTTAAGTAAAGCTATTATTGGGGCTTCTGAATTTATGGTAATATTGTATTTCAGCATTCTCAAAACCTGACAAAGGCATTGGGGAGATTAAGGGAGGAACTTTCAGAAGTTCAGCTTTATGTTGTTGAGACTGCCTCTTGTGTGTTTCCATAAAATCCCTATCAAGTAAATTACACAGAGTGAAAAATGCATGCATTTTCCATTCCTGGTCCATGTATTTTCAACATTGTTCAAAGTCAAATCAAAAACACCAGCTTGTGTTTGGCTTTTGTCACTTTGTGTGAGACTGCATTTTCTCTCCTAATATGGCTTCTTCAGCTCTCTTGTGTTTCTGGACAGTGACCTGCAGCTGCCAGTACTTGAGGTACACCCACATGAGGCTTCCATTCTTCCTCTTGTCCATGTTTAGCAGGTCCGCACAGTGCTTATCTCTCTTGAAAATATCCTTAAGATCGGACTCTAGATCCAGTTCTGGCCCAATGGGTTCTTTGACGACCTTGAGCAGCATGTTCTTCTCCATCTCCAGCCGCTGGTCTCGGGGCTGGATGAAGGAACAGTAGGCATTCTGGCGCTCCACAAGCTGAGCCTCTAGCTCCTTCAGGGTAGCAGTTGCTCGATAGTACCAGTTGTTCTCTCGCTCCAGGGCTTGGTGCAGCACAGCGCCCGCAGCACCAGACTTTACCAGCCTTTGCTTCTCTCCCTCCAAGGCCTCGCGCTCCTTGTAAGGAAAAGACAGTTTGACTCATGCAGGACAGGCTACAGGTTAACATGCACAATAGCAAAAATGCATAGTCAATGTGGACATGATTTTACCTGCTGTAACTGTTTCCGTTCTGCCATCAGCTGCTGGCTCTGTGAGACCAGGGCCTGCTTGTAGCCTTTGACCCTCTGTCTCTCCTTCTCCAGCTCCAGCTCTAGTGTAGCTGCTGCCCTGCGCCTCTCTGTCAGAGTCTCCCGGTACTGTGCCTCCATCTCACTTTTTATTGTGGACACATCCTTGTCATACTGGGCTTTGACCTTCTGGATCTCCCTTTGAGACTCCCTGGTCCAGATCCAACCTGAAGGCACAGTGGCAAACATAAGCTCCACCAGTAACTGCATTCACTGTATACTATCCCTCCATCCATTTTCATAATTACTCAGTAGCCTCTCTCAACTGAAATATAATGTGTACATATCCTACAAGTAATACATAAATAAAGTAAGCACTGAATTTATAAGCCCTTTTCTATAATGCAATGGATGTTCATAGGATTTCCCTTTCAGCATCTGATTCTGACCATGTAACTGTAGTCACTTGATGTAGGAACAAATGTTAGTTAACTAACAATCCTTGCTGCTGTGATGTTGTAAAGCAAGTGGTTGCCTAGTGGTGACTTTAGGATGCACTGTGTGTAGCCTTGTCTACATGTAAGGTGTATGTGGGCAGTGGAAGGGGTGGCGAGACAGACCGGGCAGGGTGCTGGAAAATTTCCCTTATTTTCAATGCTGACAGGTATGCTTGCATGTTAGATTTTATTCACTACACACAATAATAACAGACGTCCTCCTCCTTGCTCTGTTCACCTCATCCATAAACACACTTACACAACACAGACATGTCCCCTTGTGTAACTTACGAAACGCAGCCAGTCCTAGCATGGGGACCAGCAAGGCATAGTTCCATTGGTTCCCATCACCGGCCGCCGCCCCCCTTCCTCTGGGGTCTGGTTGGATGTTCCATCTGGGAGGGTCATTCAAGTTGTTCATGGAGGCTGCTGACAGACACACAGAGCAGATCCAAACAGTAGTCATAACCGAGCCCTTCAAATGTAGCGACACACACTGAAGGGTGCTGCTGTCTTTTAGCATAGCACACATTAGCACTGACAGCGCAGTAACCAGCAGGTCTCCATCACTGGCTGCCCGTAGCTACAGTAAATATCAGTCAGCAGCTATAAACATCTATCGTTAAGACAGTGGCCATTTGTAAATCACATTATAATTAAGCTGATTAATAATGTTACACAGCGGAGGTCCAAGTGTCTTGATTTTGTAGCTTAACAGAAGAAAGTCGCTTTAATGCTGAGTTCACCGACAAGCTAAAAACATAAACATGTTTTTGGACACGACGTGTGGCATTTAGAAATAGTGTTGCAAATAAGCAGAAAGCCAAAGTTCGTTTGCAATTTCATTTAGGCTGTTAGCATTTAACAAAATCTTTGCGACAGGCAGCAACAGCAATATCAGTATGGCATGGGTTGGAAGTTTGACAGCCCAGCTAACCACAACATGCTAGCTAACATTTTAGCTTGCTGGGTCATGCTCGATAGAGTATTTCATACAAACATTACACGGGGCATTACAGCCTTGTAAGTCCGACTACAAGTCAGTGTACGTCTGCGAAAAGTGCGCTGCCGCGTCTCACCTTGAATGTAAAGTCTAGGTCACTTATACATTCGCTCCTGCACAACACCCGGTTATACAATTGTTACGCTTTTGCAGTTCATCTGTACCTACCGAGGGTTAGTCACGGAAATTTACTTATATTAAAGTCTGAATTCACCTTGAAATTAAAGCATGTGTATACTTATTTGGGACTATTTCACATTTAAAGGCATTTTCTACTGTTACAAACTTGTAAAAAAAATCATTTGTTACAGGAAAATCATTAGGTGTAACATAAGCGATACCCCCGTGTTTGGAAAGTGGTTTGGTCCAGTGCAACAGAATACGTGAGCCTCCGTTGTCTCGCTGAATCGGTCCTTCAATTGACAACATGGCGAGTGTCCGTGCTGCTTCCCGTCTCCTCTCCAAGCGGGTGCTGTCTAAAACAAAAACAGTGAGTAATAACAACTGGATATTTAATTTTCCGCACATCTATATGTGCTCTATTTATCTGCGCCTGTTTTCTTATTCACGCAGAAAGGAAGAATTTTGCTGCTCTCAGCTTTCGTAACCAGCAGATTCTAACTTGCGTAACCAGTGTTATGTAGCTGCTGTTTCAATGTGACACTGAAGAAAAAGCTATTTTGCGAGCGCAACAAAAATGTTTTATCTAGCCATGCAGCCCATATTTGTCTCACATTATGCACAGAGAGCAACGTTTTCAGTAAACTGTCAATGTAAATTGATGTAGTCCGACGTGTTTCTAAGTCACTTCAGTTGCCCTTGTAGCAAACCGTGTTAGCTAACGTTGCTGTGTGTTAGCTAGCGAGCTGTTAGAGGATACAATGCATTTATTTTTAAAGACAGTTTCACACTTAAGTAATCTTAAATGATACCTTAAGTCATGAATGAGAAAGAAATGCCCAGTGAAAAGTAATTACGGATATTAATTCTTTATTGTTATAAACATATGAAAGGTAGATGTATATATTGTTTTCAAAAGTTTCCATTGGCAGTACTATTTATTTATACTCCCTTTGTGTAAAATGTACACATATATATATAGTTGATTTTTCTTTTGTATTTTTTATTCTTTTGTATGTCTCCTTTTTTTTTCTTTTTTTCTTTTTTTTTTTTTAAATTCCTGCTATTATTGCTTGTTGGCAGGGAATTAATAAAGTTATATCTTATCATATCTGTGTTCTGTGTATCTGAGTTATTAGGAAAATACATTTAAAGCTGCCTTCACTATGTGAGTAAATATCATGCTTAATCATGATTTGTTTTCTTTAGGTAAGCAGCAATCGGTATGGTTAATGTTACTCATTTGAGGAAAACTGTGATGCTTTCGTGTGATTTCTCTGCTGATATAAATTGCTGTGCTTTCTGACAGGTCCCTGCTGCTGCCGTTCAGGGTTCCAGGAACTTTCATTTTTCCATCTACGGCAAGAAGAAAAATGCCAAAGTATCCGATGATGTGAGTCACATTTGCCCATTTGTGTTGAGCAGCATTTAATAGGGTTATAAGTATGGTTGCAGGGAAGGATACAGTACTGCAGATGAGTAGAAATGTGAGTCTATACATACTCATTTTGTTGACTGTAGCCTTGCATATCAGTATCAAAGTTATTAACTTTTGATCATATATAATAATGGCCTCAAACTGGCCTTGAAATATGCATGCTTACTGCACTCCCTGACTATAGTGAGAGATTCAGTTTCCACTATGTGCAAGCTGCTCTTAATTGGAGTATCTTCTGTCCACCGTTGTTTTCAGATCTCTACCCAGTACCCAGTTGTGGATCATGAGTTTGATGCTGTGGTAGTAGGAGCTGGAGGAGCAGGGCTCAGGGCAGCTTTTGGCTTGTCTGAGGCTGGCTTCAACACTGCCTGTGTCACCAAGCTCTTCCCCACCAGGTCCCATACTGTGGCTGCACAGGTATAGCAGGATTTTATCAGGCGCCAAACCTTTCTGCGTTCATTCAGCTGGGATTTAAAAAGATTTGCAGTGCTGCTTTGCTATACAAATCCAAAGCTTCATGTTAATGTAATCAAAAGTAGACAGTCTCTTTCTAATTTCATTGAATTGTTGAATCTTAACCTGGTTCACAGGGTGGCATCAATGCAGCTCTGGGGAACATGGAGCAGGATGACTGGAGGTGGCATTTTTACGACACAGTGAAGGGATCTGATTGGTTGGGGGACCAGGACGCCATCCACTACATGACAGAGCAGGCTCCTGCGGCTGTAGTGGAGGTAAGGTTTCACACACATGCACAACAGTGGTTATGTTACCTGTCAGTTATCGTCTTTTTGGCACCAAAGCAGGAAATCTAGAGACTGTAAGTTGTTCAATTATACAATATACAGTTTATGGAAAAAAGACTAAAGGCTTGTCCCATTTATTGTATTTAGATTAGATCTTAAAACCTAAAATACTTGAAAAATTAGAATGATTATTTCATGTATTTTGAGTCGAAATCACATTTTCACAAATCCTCCACGAGCATGGTGTAATGTGATGTCATTGTCTGAAGTCATTTCACGTGATGTAATGTCAAGTGAGTTCAAAAAAATGGAAGAAAATATGAAAATAATTACAGAAAATTATAAGGTGTGGTTATATTATTTTTGATTTGGTTAGCATTTCTGTGGGTTGCATTTAACTTCTATATAATGTTATTTGACAATTTGTGTTAATTTTCTTCCTTTTTGTTTGGGAGATGTTTTGGTACGTGTTTTGGTCTTGTTTTCTGTAACTTTGTGGGTTTTTTAATTGCATGAATTGTTGTTCTTCCATCGCACAAGCAAAAGGGCTCTTTCCACATACATGCACAACACACCAGTAAATCTTGACCACACTTTGCTTTGCCTCTTCGCCAGTTGGAGAACTTTGGCATGCCGTTCAGCCGCACTGAAGATGGGAAGATCTACCAGAGGGCCTTTGGAGGTCAGAGTCTCAAGTATGGAAAAGGAGGCCAGGCCCACCGCTGCTGCTGTGTAGCAGACAGGACAGGACACTCGCTACTGCATACACTTTATGGAAGGGTAAGTCCACACACCTGTTCTCCTTGTTATCTGTGACTCAGTCAGTAAATAAATCTAAATTTTCTGTGGAAAACCATTTAACCTCATTTCATGTATTTTTCTGCCTTCTCTCTTCTGCTCAGTCGCTTCGTTATGACACCAGTTACTTTGTTGAGTACTTTGCCCTCGACCTGCTAATGGAAAATGGAGAGTGTAAAGGAGTGATTGCTCTCTGCATGGAGGATGGATCTATTCACCGCTTCAGAGCTCAGAATACTGTCATTGCTACTGGGTGGGCTATGCACTCAATTTTTACAAAAACAGATGCTTTGTCTTGTAAATTTGTAATTGTAATTGTCTTTATTTATAGTTTAATCTTGTTAAAAACCATGTTGTTCATGAAAGTTTATACATAAATTATGTCTGTCGTTCCAGGGGTTATGGAAGAACCTATTTCAGCTGCACATCTGCTCACACCAGTACTGGAGATGGAAATGCAATGGTGACCCGAGCTGGCCTGCCCTGCCAGGATTTGGAGTTTGTACAGTTCCATCCCACCGGTGAGCGAAAGCACCAGATAAATGTGTTAAACCCAAGTCCTGAAATAGTGGTGAAGCTTTAAAGCAACATGGTAAAAGCAGTATCTTATTTTGAGAGATAGTCACTTGAAAATGCCATAGAAGCTAAATTCATACTGAAAAGACCTGTCTAGATTTCTTACAGTACTAAAGGTGTGATAAGACGCTGAAAAAATAGTGAAGACTACATTATGCTCCAATAATAGACCTCACTTACATAGAGACAGGCGGTCATCTTTATTTTTGTTTCTGGTGGACATTCGACACCACATTCTTCAGTTATGTATGAAGTAAACCAGTGATGTGGCCTGTGGGGTGGGTGGGTGGGGGTCACTGAAGTTCATTGAGTGTGCACCAGCTTTGCAAGTCGTTTCAGTGTCTGGCTTCATGCTAAAGGCAGCATACCTTTTTATGTAGTTAAAACATTTAAGGCACCCATAAAGCTTTTGACTGTGAAGACTGCAGTGTACCACCAGAATTATTATAGACTTTCTCATTGGCTGATGTGACAGACTCCTTTGTGTTGGTTCACAACACTGTCCATTGGCCTATGAGAGCACTATAATAAGAAAATATTTTGTATTGTAGAATATAATAGAACAATAAAACCAGTAGCTTAACGGGGGTGATGGGACTGTCATCATCTCATATGTGATGGAACTTGTTTATTGATATTTGTCTGAACACTAAAACAAATTGAGGGTAAAAAGTAAGACTATTTCCTGGTGCTCGACAAGCTTTCAGGAGTAAAATTACATTTTAAATGCCATAGTAAGTAAACCTCTCACTGCTCAGTCAGCAAAGCACACTTTTCTACTTTTCATTGATGCAGCATCATGTCATAACAATAAAGCTTCTCCACCAATCAGGAATCCTATGAAGTATTATCATTGAAAGATAACTGCTTTTCAGTAGTTCACCACTTAACTATTACCGTACTTGTCTTATTTATTAATCAATGTTTGGATCAAAGTTATCAGAGTAACACAGAGGAATAATGCATTAGAAAACCCTGACTTAAGCTCAAGGTCGGCTTTCTATGATGCATCTTTTTGGTGTCAGTGTTTCTAACTGAACGGTCTCTCTTATGCCTACAAATGTGTGAATCTTTACAGGGATCTACGGAGCGGGCTGTCTAATCACAGAGGGTTGCCGTGGAGAGGGAGGGATCCTGATCAACAGTGAGGGAGAGCGCTTCATGGAGCGCTACGCACCCAACGCCAAAGACCTTGCCTCCAGAGACGTGGTCTCTCGCTCCATGACCATAGAGATCAGAGAGGGCAGGTATGGACAAAATATGTGTGTGTGATGCAAGTGAGCGTGCAAAAATGAAATGACTCACACACACCTAAATCATCACTGCCTGTCTTTATTCCTCCAGGGGTGTTGGTCCAGAGAAGGATCACGTCTACCTGCAGCTTCACCACCTGCCTCCCCAGCAGCTGGCCACAAGACTGCCTGGCATCTCCGAGACGGCCATGATCTTTGCTGGAGTGGACGTCACTAAAGAGCCCATCCCTGTCCTGCCCACCGTCCATTACAATATGGGTGGAATACCCACTAACTACAAGGGACAGGTGGGCAAATTGTGAACAGCTGTCTGCATCCACACACATTCCCTCTTCATTCTCCTTTAAGTGCTTCACTGTGAGCCCCACCCCCAGCAAAGTGATACACCCTTTTATATTTTCCCATCAGGTGATCACTCATGTCAATGGAGATGACAAGGTGGTTCCTGGACTGTATGCTTGCGGTGAGGCGGCATGTGCCAGTGTCCACGGTGCTAACCGTCTGGGCGCTAACTCTCTGCTGGACCTGGTGGTGTTCGGCAGAGCCTGCGCTCTCACCATCGCAGAGGAGCACAAACCTGGTGAGGACCTGTGTTCATGAGTTATGTTAGAATGCAGACTGTCTTAATTTCTGCTTCTTTTTATGTTTGACACTCGAGCAATGACATATAGTATAGTGTAATGTGGCACGGTGTGACAGTGGCAACAATATCGCCTAACAGCTAGAAGGTCCCGGGTTCGATTCCCGCTGAGGGCGTGTCCTCCACCATGCCTTCGGTGCCTGCCTCCTGCCCCTTATCTCGAGGGAAGGAGCCTTTCTGTGTGGAGTTTGCATGTTCTCCCCGTGTCCACCTGGGTTGTCCTCCATTAAAAAAAGAAACCCCCTCTAAAAACAAGCATGAAGATCACCATCTGACCAATGGTGACAAACAAGGAACTGGGTCCCCGGGCGCCGGTCGGCTGTCAGCCCACCGCTCCTGGTCTGTCGCGGAGGAAGGACTTACCGGGATGGGTTAAACGCAGAAGAAGAATTTCACTAAGCATGGCGTGTGTGTGCATGTTGTGTAGTGTGTGACTGATAAAGTATGCCTTTCTATTCTTTAATATAGTGTGTAAAATGCTAAAGTCAAAAAAAAAAAAAAAACAGGTCTCTTGGAAAACACAAATTCACCTTCTGTTTTGATATCAAACAACTTCACTGCTTGGTCAACATGCAGGATAATATCAGTGTTCCAGTGCCTGCTTGCGCCACTGCTGACTCTGGTGTTTTGCTTTCTCTTCAGGAGAGAAACTGTCCCCCCTGCAGTCCAGTGCAGGAGAGGAGTCTGTGGCCAACCTGGACAAACTGAGGTTTGCCAACGGAAGCACGAGAACCTCCGAGATCAGGCTCAATATGCAGAAGGTAAACACAAACACACACCAAACACTTGGTGAGACCAGTAACATTGTGCATTGGAAAAAAATATTTGGAAATGTGTTGTATGAATGTATAAATGGATAAATGTATGTAGAGGTAAAAACAAAAGCATGAATCACTGCACATGAGATGCTATGGAGTGGTAAGTCATACTGCTATTCAAGTGTTTGTTAGGGTCCCTCATGTTATCTCCTGGCCTGTGTTGATCTGTATTTTCCTCCATAAGGCCCACTTGTATAGACAAACACAGATCAACTGTCTCTTCCTACCTGTCCTCACAGACCATGCAGGCCCATGCTGCAGTGTTCCGTACCGGCCCCGTTCTGAAGGAGGGATGCGACAAGATGGACGCCATTTACCAGACCATGGATAACATCAAGACCTTTGACAGAGGTACTGCACCACTTTTTGTGTCTGCTTACAGTTTCTCCTCTGTGTGCAAAAAGGTGCCGTAGTATCACAATAAAAGCAGACCAATAAGTGTGCTCTCCTCCAGGCATTGTGTGGAACACAGACCTGGTGGAAACGTTGGAGCTGCAGAATCTGATGCTGAACGCCGTCCAGACCATCCACTCTGCTGAGCAGAGAAAGGAAAGCCGAGGAGCCCATGCCAGAGAGGACTTCAAGGTCACTTTTACCATACTTAATCTGTGAACATGTGTTTCTTTATCCATTGTCCTTGAAGTGGTCTCTCATCTCCCTTTCCTCTCTGTCAATGCCATTGTCTGCATACCTGAGATACGTTTAGTCTTAACTTGTTCTTTACTAAACTGACTTTGTGTTTCTTTTTGTGTCTGTGTATAATTGCCTAAATAAGCAAATCAAACTTCTCACTCTGTATGTTAAGCCAGTCTCGCCTCTTGACTCTATTGCAGGACCGTGTGGACGAGTACGACTACTCCAAGCCCTTGCAGGGACAGGAGAAGAGGCCCTTCGATCAGCACTGGAGGAAACACACTTTGTCCTACGTCGACCCAAAGACTGGAAAGGTAAACTACCCTTCTCTGTGTGTTATTAGCCATTATTAACGTTAAAGTCCAATAGATTCAGTAGTATGTGATTAATATTTGTTTTTGTCTCATCACAGGTGACCCTGGAATACCGCCGTGTCATTGACAGCTCTCTGGATGAACAGGACTGTGCCCACGTTCCTCCTGCCATCCGCTCCTACTAAGAAGATCTCCTCTCCTCTTCTTTCCTCCCTCTCTCCCTCTCACATCCGATTGACTCATTTATTTACTATGTATGGAGATGCTTTTCCTGTAATAGAGATGACATTTCAGGACAAAATATGCTCATGGTTGCACATGTGTATCCATTTAGAATATATAATACAAAATTGTCTTGTCTTGAAACTTCCTCCCTTCCTGTCAACTTCCTGTTCCTCTCCTGTGTTTTGCCTCAATTTCACCTCGATGGTTGTGACCGTTCACTCTGTATGAGCTGGTCTTGTATATATCATAAGGCTTTCAAGACAAGTGGATGACTCCAGCCTCCAGCTTAAGAACAAAAAAATAGACAACAGTTATATATGTGTTGCACTACTCAGGCTTGGGCTTTTGTGATGACACCATGCTCTCATTTCCTTGTCTTGCATTGCATTAAATACTTATTATAACTTCTCTCCTCTGGCTGTTTGAAGTGAAGAGATTGGAGAATTGATTGTCACTTGAAATGCACACGTCGCCATCAAGCCACTGAGGGAAGTTTTAAGTATGTAAATATTGCATTAATGTACAATAAACATGGCGAGCTATACTGTATGTACTTAGATTCTCACTCACTATGGCCTTCAGTCTTGGATCGTGTTGTCCAAACTATAAAGTGCATCTTCATCGAGTTCATGTTCAGTAAAAAAATCAGCTGTTTGATGAATTTGAGTGTAAGCTATTTGTTGTTCGTCACTATAAATCTTAACCAAACAAAGCAGCTTAGTAGGTGTTTCAGTGTAGCCACATTATGGTTTGTCATCTGCTGGAACAGTGGCTTCTTTATGATTTGATGTCAGTGTGGCTTTCTCTGAAAACTGAACACTGAGGATGAATTTCAGTGAGAATCGGCAAAGTGTACAGAGCTGTGTGAGTTATTTCGCTGATTAGTGTTCTTCCAGAAGTTAGAAATTATTCTGAGCACCAACGTCAGTGGTGACTCTAAGTGGTTCAAGAGCAGCTGCGATCAGAGATTTCCATCCAAACAACAAAGCTGTGTGGGTTACAATTGATGATGGGACATTGGCTCTACGTCTAACTTCCCACATTTTCTGCCACTACACAAATATCTTTGAAGTGCTCAGTGTTGTCACTCAAAGTATGGAACAAGTTCACATGCCATGTTTCTTGTACTTAAATGCTGAAAGGGTGACTTAATTTATTTGCCTGTTTTAAAGAAAGTTTTCATCAATTTTCTTCTGGTTTTGCCATTTGTACTTGTTTTCGTATGCTAAATAAAGTGTAGACTATGCACACAGAAACAGCTCTTTGTCTTCCTCTAATGGGCAGGGAATAGATGCTATGCAGTCAGAGAGATCTCTACTAAATCATGCATATGTATGTAAAATGTCAAGTTCTGTTCAGGCTATTTCAGAGGTTTCCCTGGTCCATTTTTAGTTGGAATGACTTGCAACGTTTATTGTGTCATGTGCCGTGTATGGCCACTAGGGGGCAGCAGAAGCATATTGTTGAACCAGAGGTTCTGCATCAGGTTTACAATGTTGTTTATGAGTATGTTATCAGTGTGTTATTGTCTCTACTCTCTGTGGCTGCTCCCTATTACTGTAATGTCGTGAGGGGTGCAGCTCTTCTATAAGAGCCCTGCAATCTCCGACTTTACTGGAAATTCTGAGAAAGTCAATAATCACTAAACAAACACTGAAGAAACTGACCAGCTGTAAAAGCCAAACCCAGAAAGACAGATAGTTAGCACCCTCCCCATTAGCACAAGTGACAGGATTGTTGTGGGAAAAGAAAGATAAAATAACATTTATGACACACTGTGTCAAATTAGCTGTCTCCTATCACTTGTATCTGTATGGAACACTTTTACAATCATGATCACCATGTGATTTTGTGAAGCTATGATCCCATTTTCCCCTTTTTGGGAAAAAATAGTGTAGTGTAACCCACTGTGACTTTAAATACTGCAAGTCTTTTCTTTAAAAGGGTGTACTTTCATTCCTGAACTATATAAACAACACTTTATCATGTGGAGATTCTCCTCATTTAACCAAACTTCTCTTTCAAAACACGTAGTAAAGCACCCACTGAAAAGAGCAGTAAGAGGCTATAAGAAGGCTACAAGTTTCATATGGACTGTGGCAAATTTCAGCTGCTCCAGGATATATGTGTCAAACTTATGCAGCCATAATGCCTTGCTATGGTAATCATGGTCAAGGTGGTGGACGGTGGTAAGTAGGAGTCAAAAGTAAGGAAAAAAGTGATTATGCCAGCGTTTTCCTCCCAGTTGTTCCCAAGGAAACAAAAAAGGCTTTAACATGAAACAAATGGGTACTTGCAGCTTCCGCCTGTCATGTTGACTTCTTCCATAGTAACATTTCTGCTTGGCGAGACATTTTAATGCCTCATTGGATGCAATTTAATACCAGTCATACCAGCCAAAGTATCAAAGTATGATGGAAAACCAGTAAGGACAGAAAACCTAGGGCTATTTATTACTGCATTAAATTTTTTCAATACCCAACAGCACATGGCAAGAAGCCCTAATGATACAATTAATTAATTAATTGATCACAACCTGGGCCCAGATAAGCATCAGAAAATGCTAAATGCGGAAAACTCAAAAGTAACAAACAGGTGGTATTCCTCAGAAGTCTGTACATTATCCAATTTTCATTTCAAATGTAGCTTTCTGTGAAACCAGCTCAGGATGATGGACAAATGACAGGTGAAGTAAAGGCAGGGGAAGTGCAGATTACAGATGTACTTTCAGCATTTAGTATATATAGAGGAATTGTAACATGTGAACATGCACTTCGGGCACCAATATATGAAAGCACATGAGGAAATATTTGTTTGAATAGACATTTATTGTCTGGTGCACTGCTTGAGACCAACCTTTGGTGGCCATCGCATATTTGACAGATGCAATGAAGTTGGAGTCTGTTCCACACTGCAGGTCCACTCAGCTTTTTAGCAGCACGATAAATGTTCTGATGTACTGTGACAAACCTTGTCAGGCTCTGGCACTGGTCAGATAAAAATCATCTTAATAGACCACACAGCACAAGTGTTTTTTTTTCTCAATATACTTTGACTTTATTTATAAAGAATTTTGGTATACAGTACAATCTTACTTTTTAGCTTCGGTTTTAAAAAGAACACAGACATTGCATGACAAACAACACACAGGCCAGTGACACATAAAACACTACAACTTTCAAAATAAGTGAGTCAGATTGAGCTGCATTATCCATATTGCCTACACTGTCACTAAGTTTCTGCTGATTTTGTGTGAAGCTACAGATTCCTGTTCAGCTGGAATAAAGAAGACAACTTTGGTGTGATTCAAAAATCATTGGAAAAAGAGGACTGGGTCCCCTTGAAATGTGCACTCTCACGAGATACACCTTGATGAGAAACAGGCTCACCCTTTGTTTTTTTTTACCTGTTCAGCATGAGCTAAACCAAATTGGTTAGTAGTACCATGTTAGCATACTTTGAAGAGAACACTTGAAGTCTGTGTTGTGCTGGAGCAACACCGTAGGGAGCAGAACATTGACTAAGGCATCACATTGACTAAACAACGTTTTCATTCAAAAACAAAAAAATATATATGCTGATTTTTAATGTGTGATAAATAGAAAGTGATAGAAAATGATTCCTCAGAAAGCTGTGGTGGTTGCTCTCTACTGAGTCGGAGAGTACTGGATTACATTAATAAACTACTGCAGTTTGTGTACAATTAATGGTTATCTACTCTTTATAATAAAGTCAATAATGTTTCAAGTTCTTTTAGCCAATTATGTAACTCCAGGGTTACAGATTTCATTCAAAAACTCTTCCAAATCAGCAGTAATGATCCTGCTCTGGTCTGATTACCTGATATTAAACGAGAATGGGGACAAGATTTAGTATGTCATCGTAGTAGACATAACCACCACGGAGATAACTGTGATGAGAATGATCCCGATGCCGAGTCCCAGGGCCACGTGGTTCAATATCCTGGCTGTCTTGCTGCTGCGCTCTGCTGTTGCCAGGTCACCAATGTTGTTGGCTTCACGGGTCTGAGGGTGAGAAAAAATATTTTAAATTATAACTGAGAGATGTTAAAAAAAATAAAAAATGCAAAAAATGTGACTGAACTAATGCTCTCTGTGAGGTAGCAAGCATTCAGTGGATTTCACAGTACTATACTGAGGTTAAAGTAAGCTCATGTAACTTTTGCTGAACAGCAACCGTCATACCAGATCAAGAAATAGGACATGTTTTCTTAAAAAGTCTTATCAAAAGTTACTCCCTTTAAACCTGCAATAACTGTTTCTTTCACTGCCTGTGTCAAGTGAACCCAAGTTGTGAACCCAGTATTGATGCATCGTCAAGTTGACATGGAAAACCTGCTTGCAAACAGATGTTTATTACACATCCGGAAGTAATGGAACAAATTTATCATTTGCTTGGAGTCGTGTTTCTAGCTAGCTGATGAATGTAAGTCATTCTGTTTTTAGCTCAGTTTTTGTCTCTACCAATTCCTGAGGCAAATATCTGGCTCTTGAGCCGCTAAAAGCTCCACCATATTCACCACCTAGTCGCTAACTCCGTCTGGCTGCTGTTTGGTGCTGGGAAGGTGGTGAGAAAACCAAAACAACGAGCTGAAAGATGCTCAAATGCTCCATAGAACTACCAAGTCAGATGATGATTCTCTGTTGGTTTGTCAATTCCAGTGGCATCTTTCACAACGGAGCAGTCATGTGATCCGGTATTAATATAAAATTATTAATTACAGCTGTGAGTGGTAAGAGAGATTATTAGTTTATTATGTTTATATATACTGCAGTCAGTCATACCTTCAACACCATAATTCAGCCCGAATACACGCTTCTGACTAACAACTCCTCAAAGCGGATTGATTATATGCAATGTCCCCTATTATCCTCCACCTACAGTAGTAATGGGATTACAGCTGTAAACAATACCATCACTGCTACTTGAAATATAAAATTGAGGCGCAATAAATGTGTTAGTTTGATTGGATTGTTGGCAGTATTCGAGTATGGATCATGACATCTAACACAGTTTCATGCATGAGAACATCTATGCAGAAAGTCCCAGAGAGAAATGCATCAGTATGTCCCTCCCTCCCCCAACTACACAGAGGTCTCAGAGGTCAGCTGCTGTGCAGCAGTAGAGCTGGTATTCAGAGTCTTGTTAAAGGTCTTTTCAGCCGGGCTTCTTACAAACAGGGGCAATCAGACCATCATGTGTTGTGTTTCACTGCTATGTGCAGTATGTGTATACACAGTGAGGTTGTGGAAATTCCGCAAATTGCCCTGACACAAGTCCATTAGCTTCACATTCCTTTATAATGGTAGGGAAGGATGTGAATTTCATCAGGGCATATTGTAATATCTAGAAGGAACAAGGTGCAAACATTTCAGTGAGCAAGGTTTTACTGGCACTTAATTATTGTGCAACTTGAAATAAAAGAAGCCTTACACAACAGTCTGTAGTGAGTGACCTCTGGACACTTCCCACACCTGTAATTGTTTCGCAGTTGAAGTGCAGAAACAAAGTGCAAGTGCAGACACATCAGACAGATGTTATGTTCAACTTAAAAAAAACCTAGAGTGTATTTCTACAGCGGATAGAAAAGACCAGTAATTAATAGTGCTTTGCATGCACCACTGAAAACTTACAGAATCTGTTTTTGGAAGTTATTCATGAAAAATTTGAATTCATGCTGCGACTGAAAGGCATTTCTTGTGATATATTAAATCAAAAATCACAATAATTTTTTGAAACTACAATTATACGGGAGAATAAAACTAAACATTAAAGGAACCAATGGAACAGACCCTGTCCGGGAGCAGATGATCACACCTTTTGCTTCCTAAGCTCAGCCTTACTCAAAGTCTGATTTTAGAAAGCTAAGTGAATTTACCACTGTCAATTAACCCAGCTGTGCAGCTCCACTGAGTGAATTCTCCATCCTGCATCCATTACCTCAACTGAGTAAGCATGAGAGGAAGTAGAGTTAAAGTATCTGATATCTGATATTAGTCAGAAACACTCTTCTCAAAGATGAAACTGGAATTACCTCCTCAAGTATCATTTACATCCACGTCTGTCCAGACTCATATATGTAGTGAAAACTTTAAAGGAATTAATTAAAAGGTATTCTGTGTATTTTTTTTGGTGCAATGGAAGTTATCATTACATTGACATGTATGACTCCAGTGAATCATTTCCAGTGAGAAACATGCTGTCTTCAATTAGAGACTATTTTCACAGAGGAGCACAGAGGACTGATGACTGACTGAGTTTCATCACATGGAGCAACGACAATCACCTGGAGCTCAATATGAGCAGAACCAATGAGCTTGTGGTGGACTACCACCGGACTGATGCAAGTAACTTGGGTTCCAAATCAATAAAAACTGGACTGAACTAAAAACACTGATTCTTCTGAGGAAACTCAGGATATGAAATTCTTATTCTGCTGTACATCTCTTAGTGTCTAAGTTCACTGAGAGACACAAAAAACTGAGTAAAATTCCTTGTGTGTTCTCCAGGTGCCTGGGAGCTGGCTTCAACACAGCTGGGACTCGTCACAATCAGCACAGTATAAAGACTGTGGACTGGTTAAGACTCGTCGCCAGACTGTTTCTGCTGCTCAGTGGTATTGTTGGCCATTCATCAGTGTTATGAGTGTTTGTTATCGTCAAGTGTTTGTTCTCCAGTGACCATCCCCTGTCTCTCATCACCTGTGTCTTTTTCCCCTTTGTGTTTCAGATCAGGGAGTTCTCCTGTATAAAATGCTTAGAAAGAGTAACTTCATATAATAACTTCAACAACAACAAAACTTTATGCTTTGTACTATGGTCCATAATTTCCTATCATTTTCTTATCATTTCCTGAGAGGCCACATACAACTGGATTATGAAACAGACTAGCTAACTAACTAGACTATCTACAACCATATGACATGATCATTTCCAGGAAACTTCTGGGACATTATTAGGAAGAAAAACAAATGGAGAGAAAGCTCAGGAGGAATGACAGGAGGGATTCCTGTATTTGCTTCTCTGGTTAAATGAAAAAAAAAAAAAAAAGAACGGCATGTATATTATAGTATTTGCTAATGAGGCTGTTTTATGCAAGTAATATAAAAGCTCTTGACTCAGAAGAATGTAAAGATCTTCTTTAGAATTACTGCTGCAATGCATAATTTCCTGCAATCCAAAACCCTTAAATTATATCACACAGACTGATGTACTAATGCTTAAATTGTATTAGCTCCCTTCCTGGAGACTGGCTCTGCTTTCCTGCTGCTGCTCGACTGGCTGCCCGTCTGTCTTCAGGTCTGCCTGTCTTATTTCTGTTGCAGCATAGTCTGTGAGCTGAATCTCTGTGAGCGGGCCTCTCTGGTTGTCAGTGTGCCTGTCTGGTTTTCTGCCTCTGCCCGTCAGAGTCATTGTGAGTGACAATGGGGGTGAGAGAGCAGGGTGCTGACATTTGTGAGAAAATCACAGAGAGCGGAACTGAACAGAGCTGATGAAAGAAAGGATGGAACAGATATCCCACACAATGAGACAAAATGAAGAAGAGTCAATCCTGTTCATTAACATTTCTGTCCCACATTTTTGACCCACGTTTGCATCACTTTGACAATGTGGTGAAACATTTCAAGACACAATGACCACCTTCGCTCCCGCAGTTTGATTCAGTCCTGAGCCTTCCATCTGATTGGCTGACGGTGAGGTCAACAGGAGAGATGCGTTCCACTCTGTGGCACTGCTCTCTGTAACTCTGCTTGACACATGGGCACCTGTTTTACTGAGCACAGTTACAAGCAGATGCAGGGGTTTATGGTATGTTTATTATTAACCAGCTGCTGTTGCTTATGTAGGCTAAACAGGCGCAGCCTTGAGGATGCATCCTATTTCAAGGGCACCTGCCTCCTCAAAGTGTGCTCTGTGTGATTCCCAGCTTCAGAGGTCCACTAGGTGGATGCTTAAAATCCCCCGTCTGGGATTTATTATAGTGTAGCTTTCTGGAATGAGGCCTACATGGGGAACAAACCTGTGCTTGGTGCTTCTGACCAAGAGAAAGCAGACACTACATGTCATCATCAGCACAGGAGAAACACTGGATATATTTAAACACTGTCAAGGCATCACAGTGACTCATGGCTACGATCAGTGGATTACTCATTTCACCTTAAAGCTGCACTAATCAATACCTTTGGCAGACAGTGAAAAAGCTCTGATATCCCACACTTAATGAGTCAAAGTTAGCCAGTGAACATATTGGAGCATTTAGCTGAGTCCATGTCTCCAAACGAATGCTGACATTTCTCTCTGACTGTCACCATAAAATCGCTATAAAATGAGAATGTTTTATTGAAAAATGAATCTGAAAAAAAGAAATGCAGCTTTAATAAATAAGAATGTAAAGAGATGGTCATTTTTTAAAATGACAATTAAGTCATAATATAAATTTCTGATTTTCAGGTGTTGAACATAGAATCTCATGATATGACAGTTACTTTTGGTAACTGTCATATCACATTCACAGAAATTTAACACCAACAGCAGCTCAGAGTTCAAGGCTTTTACTGGGAATGTCTTAAAGCGAGTGTGGAGTATGAGTTGAGCTTGCATGACTTAGGTTAGAAGTCATTTAAAGCTGCATTTGAAAATGAACCTTAGTTTAAGTTTTACCCTTGTGAAACGCTCGCTTTAAAAGCCGTGGATTGTTATTTCTACACATAATCAAGGTCAACAATGCCAGCCTGTTAGGTCAGGTGTGGTAGTCATCGAGGGAAAACCCTGTTGAACAAATATTTACGTTAACTTTGGTCACAGCTTTGTGTTTATTCAGTATTTCACTTTGCCAGTAACACAGAATAAATATATTTCTATTTGACATGAATATTTCAGAAATGGTGTATAAGACTGGACTGGTTGTTGTTGTTGTTGTTGTTGTTGTTGTTGTTGTTGTGGTGTATTTATTTCAGTTTACAACACTTCCAGCGCTCCATGCTGCAGATTATTCTTTGACCTCACAGCCATTTTAACTGGCAGGCAACAGGTGTTTGCCTTTACATTTTTCTGCACAGCTCTGCAGTAACACATACTGTAACTGCCTCCAGAGGGGCACAAATCCCTAATACTCTCACATGTTCATCCACTATGCACAAGCACTGCATTTGTTGATTATTGTAAATGTGTTAAGAGGAGAAAGAGGAAATGATCTCATGTTGCAAATATGGTGAGATGAAGCAGTGAAATACAACTGCAGTGTAACAATCACGTCTTTTATCATTCATCGCTGCATTCTGGATGCTGGAATTTGAGTTGCATGCTTGCACAGATTTCTCAAATCTGTCTCATAATCACAAATGCAATGTTACTAGAGCGGAGTGAGGTGTGTGTAAACAGTGAGTTTTGCATGGAGGTAATAGAAGAATAACCTTTATGTTCTTTGCATCTTTACCTTATCTAATCTAAACTGTGTGACACGCAGTTTTCTGAAACATGATGTTAAATCTCTTTGTTGTTGCAGCAGTGTGGTTCTGCAGCACAGGAAGTGCCAATCATGGCTTCACCTTGCATGTTACCGTCTGGATGTTCATCCACTGTCAATATGAGATAAGCTGTGAGGACAAGCTCATGCTTCAGGAAACAAAGGACCATTTGATCAAACTGTCACAGGAGCGAGGAGTGGGCTGCCGACAGAAGCCGAGAGCGCTGATGTTCGATCCTGACAGAAAAATCGTTTGTCTGGATATTCCAGTGTTAAGCACTGCAACTCGTCTCATCCTGGGCTCAATAGAAAATCTCTAGTTTCTAGTTTTCTAGATGCCATCAAAGTGCCGTTTCTCTCAGCAGCAAAACCTTTAAAGAGAAAAACACAAGCTTGATTTTCACATGGTCAAACAGGTTAGCCTGCACACTCTCTTTGGTCTCTTGTCCATCATGGTTGAAAATACCAGAGAAAGAATGCTAAGTGAGATGGATTCCAGCATCCGGCTCTCTATCTCTCCACCTCTCTCCTTGTTTGTTATTTCCATTTCATCTTGTTTCTGTCTCTTCCTTCTCACCATAAACTGTCAAAGTGACGCAAGAACACACATAGTTTGAGACACACCTCAACCAAAACCTGAATCTTTCTTCTGCATCCCTCTTGACTCCATCTCCTCCCAGTTCATCCTGCTCCTTCATTATGCCACAAAAGGCGATAATGGAAACTCAACGAGCAATCCTCACCTATTAATCTAGAGTACGTAACTGGACAGGAGCACACAGGCACTGTTTCTTCTCACTTTTCTCTTTCTCTAAATCTCTGTGGTCATCATGTCAGGCGAAAATAATTCCTGAGTTAGATATGAAAATGTTTATGAGTTTATGGTGATTGCTGGAATAGTGGAAGATACACTAAGAACGTTCTGGTGAGTTCTATTTTATTTCTCAGTGGTGAGTTTGTGTTTAATAATTATAAAAGTACAGTTTCTGTAAATGGAGTCTGGTGGCTTTGCAGAGAGTGATACAGCAGCTCAGCATCTATGTAGCATTTTTTCCATGATGTTGGACCGGTTGGTGTTTGTGCTCGTCTCGTGTTCCTTTACATTTCTTGGCATTCCCTAGATACGTGTTTGAGTGGGAGTGGGCTCATTCAGATCAGAGAATGTGAGTGGGTGAATTGCCTGTTTGCCGATTGTGTTACTGAGATAGAAGGAAGGGCAGAAAGAGAGACAGACACATGCACAAGAGACAGGAGAAGCAAGACAATCGTTCACGGATCAACAAACGACTTTCAACTGTGAAACTAACTGGACTAACTCAGTTTACTGCCAATTGTAATGTAAAACCTTCAGCTTTGACCACTATTCATTGAAATCCTTGTGTTTCCCAAGACAACACATCAAAATGTAGTCCCTTTAGCACGAAAAATACAGGATCAGGATTATTAGTCTTATGTGTGCTTGTGTCTTTGTGCACCTATATTTCCACATACCGAGGACAGTTGTTCATACCTAAAACAAAGATATCTTGTCCAAACATCATAAATGCAGACACACAACTGTCATAGTTAAATATTTAAGCCCCACCTTGAAATGCTGTTATTACAGTGGATCAGACTAAAACAGGTTTAGGGATGGCAAGCGTGATAAATATTACCGCATAAAATTGAGTAGGTTAACATTGTTATTGTGAGCATGTTGGCATTTAGCTCAAGGCACCACTGAGCATGAGCACAGTCTCAGAGAACCATGAGCGTGGCTGTGGACTCTGGTTCCACCTCAAAGGTACTGTAGTTTTACAGCGTTATCTACTGAAAGCCACTGTAAAGTGTGTAAATGCATCATGGCAACTGCAATCTGTTACAGCTGTGTACATATGCTCATCATAGTGAGGACAGAAATTAACACTTTGGCCACCTTGGTAACATAATACATTATACTGTATCTATTCATCTGAATAGGAATGAGCACTATGCACAAGCCAATTCATTTCAGCATTTCACTGACCTCTTTGTGGGCATGTCAGCCCAAAACACGCCAGAGAAGGTAACTGTGGGACATTTATGCATGTTCTGTTTCAGGAAAGGTTTTTGTTCTTAGACAGATGTATTAAAGGAGTTGTGGAGGAAATAGGTCTGCCTGTGTTGTACTGTAGTAAAAAAAACGAGGCAGAGTGTATTAGATTGGGATTTTCCACCAGGCTTAACTCAAACAAGCTAAAACTGGATGTATATTAACACTTACATCATGCCACAAAGGGTTTAATATCAGATTGTTTGGTGAGAGCCGTGTACGAACATGTGTGACTACATCTGCACAGGAAAGAGTGGTTGTGGGCAAGTGCTTCCTCTGGAGGAGTGAGATTGTTTTTCAGACAGCTAACCGTCACACGCTCTCAGGTTTGAAGAATTCTGTTTAAAACATTTTCCACATTACTTTGGGTGACAGAATAAGCTGTTTGCATAGGGATTGTTTCTGAAAGAGCATGTATCTTCAAGAGAAACAATTTACAATGAGGTCTGAATTTTTTTTATTTTTGTTTTTATTTTTGCAAACCACCCCTTTAAGCACCTCATTACAATGAATTTCTTTCTTTCTTTCTTTCTTTTTTTTTTATCTCATCAACTAAAAACAGTATGTTTGCAAATGACTACATTCTGTTTTTATTGAAGTTTTACACAGTGTCCCAAACTTTTTTGGGATCAGGTTTGTACTTTAGAAACTTGTCACAAGATCGATTAAACAATTTTCTGACAAATTTCCTTTTATCAGAATCATAACTGAAGCCATAAACGCACCGTTGACGTCGGCTAAATCTTCCCAGTGATAGTGCTCTCTCTCTCTCCTCTAGTTGCGTTATGTCGGGCAAGCGGTCTAAACCCTCTGGTGCACAGGGTCGAAAACAGAAAAAGGAAGAAGATAAAAAGAAAGCCAAATATAGAGGTAAGTCTTCTCATCTCAGCCATTAAAGTGTCAAACGAAATAACGTTAGTATTGTGCATCACCTAATACTGGAGGTTTCATTGCTGTCACTAAGCTATGGCTAGCTTGCGACTGTTACTTTGCTAGCATGCTACGTATAGTTAGCAAACATAACTTCACTGATAACCTACGTAAATGTAATGTCATAAGACAAGTATCTGGATAACGTATGCTTTGAATAGTGCAGGCTGTCAGAGAAGTTGCATTGTAACGTTCATTTTAATTATCTCTTACACGTTGGATGTTTCAGATACATGAACATGAACTCTATTTTTGCCAGCATAAGCAGGCTACTGCCTCTGAGTTTAGCCATGGTTCTGGGCAGTGGACTCTTAAGCTTATTCCACAACTTCCACAATCCACAAAAAATCATAGCCTAGCTAGCTAATATGCTGTCAGTAATATCTCTAATAAGAAAAGTAGGCTACAGTCCCTACATTCATTATAGTTAAAAGGCATTCTGTTTTACTAATATACTTATATGTTTGGTTTTTTTTTTTGGTTTTTTTTGGTTTTTTTATTGGCCAGATGCACTCAGGCAATATTTGCAGAGGCCGGCACCTGTTCGCCTCCCACTGAACTTTGTAAGTACAACTAGTACAACTGTTGCTGTATTTGTTATTGTTATTATTATTAGCAATTATTACTTTTATAATCGCATCACATTAACACTACTAATATTAATCAGTAGTATTATTTCACCTTGTAACAGCCTAATAGTAATAATAGTAGTGGTGGTAGTAATTGTAGTTTATCTACCACAAGTTACATGGCCAGATAAAATGTATTTGTACAATGCAACTATGTGATAGGATGATAGAAATTACCAAATGCAGTTGTGTAGTTTATGGGTTAGGGAGTTTTAGTTGTAGTTTATGGGGTTAATCCAATTTGTTAAAATATCCTTGTTATATAGCCATTGTTTGCTTTGTAGCATTTTTGTATGTGCAATTTATTAGAGTTGATTCTTCAAGTCATAATTTGCTTCTTGAAGTGTTGGAGTGACTATAAGAGCATTTTTGTTGGTGTAGTTTCTGGAGTTCATGCATTCTTTGAGTTTACATTTGTGAAATATTTTCGAATTTATATCCTTTATAATTTTGTATACAAGTCTTTAGAGGTGACCCTTTTCTGTCATAATTTGCTTGTTTTTTCAGTGTCCTTAAAAGCACTTTTATTTCCATAGTTGATAGAGTTATTTTCATGTTAAATATCCTTTAATTTATGAGCACCTTTACACTTTATGGAGTTCATCCATGCTTTGAAACAAACTTTGAGTGTGAAATAATAAAAAAGTAAATGTTCTGAAACTATTCTGCTGTTTGTTGTCCATGCATCA
>JBBMOE010000005.1:7351987-7420168 GCA_037975065.1 Chaetodon trifasciatus | reverse complement strand
GGTGGGGGGTGGGGGTGGGGGGCGGTGACTTAATTCAGACAGAGGGCAGGAAGTGAAAACGGAAAGTTCTCACTGGGCTGGTTTAGATGAAACTGCGAGAGAAAGGTATAAAGATAAAATCAGAACATATGTTAGATGTGACCCTTACGTTATGGAGAGAGGTGATTTTTCAGCTGAATGAAAATTTTGCTGCTACTGAGAAAGTAGATATAACAACTACCTGCTCATTCTGACTTTCAGCGCTGTGGTGCTGAAAGTTGATATTTACAATACGGGTGTCTGCTAGGTTGACCACTCGCAAAGGTCCGCTGAAACGCAACTAAAGACATGGATCATCACAAAACCATTAACTCGGCTCCTCCCGACCACAGACAATTAACAAGCCATTTTTTTCTGTCTTTTTTGGATCCATTTTTTTGATTTTTCACCCTAATGAACAACAACTTTTGGTACTTTTGGTCAAATGTCTGTGTTAATACTGGATGCTAAATGTGGACATAGACTAAAAATAGAGTTATTGACTGTTGTGATGGAAAGTATGCGACAGTCAGTAGTTTGCTGCCAGGACACACATTAAGTGGGCTAGCAAATAATGTGTAGATAATTTTGCAGGTACACTGTCCATCGAGTACATCCATGTGTGTGTGTGTACACAAGATAACATCTCACTTACATCTGCCTTTGTTTAAAGACAGTAAGCAACATTAAATGACTTGGTAAGATATTTAAAAACCATGCTACACATGGTGCGGAAACAAGTCAAACCACACAGGAAGCTTAAGATATCAAAGACTTTTCATAGCACCTTCAGAGCTTAAAAAAAAAAACAAAAAAACAAAAAACTTTTCATGTGCAAGTAACACTCTCAGTCAAAATGTTATATGGCCAAATAAATGTTTACTATGACTTTTAATTTGTTTGAAAAATGTGTAGGAGGTCACACAAGGATCTTTCCCCTCTGAGGAATCCACAACAACCACATGGAAACATTTGACCAGCTCTTCCTCCTGAAGAAATGTGTACTGTCCTTATGCCACACCACTCTAATGGCACTGTAAAAATGAATTCATTAACTTTTCCAGTTACGTTACGCAACAAAAATGCATGACTACCCCTACTAAACATTTCAGAACTACCAATATAACTTATGACGTACAACTTTCTAACAGGCCTTATCAAATATTAAAGCTGGACTTAAGGTTAAATGAGTGCACGGCTCATAGTTTGCTTGAACTTGGATAGGCGTTTCACAATACAAAGCAGCATTTTTTTGTATTAGTATTAGTGTATTGTAGTACTGTAGGTGTAGAGTGAACTTGGATATAGAAATTAGACCTTTAAACCAGCTATATTAATACTACTTTTCAAAAAGACTGATTAAAACAACACAAGAAGCACAGATAAAACTATAACATCATGTTAACTGATTTAAGAGCAAAAATGTTGCTTCCTTTATCTTGTCAGGTAAGTCAAAGTGTCCCTCACCATCATGTCTGAGCCTAGTTCTTAGGAAAACAAGGAGACAAACTTCTGAGGAGGTCCAGGAGCAAAAGGGAATACAAGGCAATGCAAGTAACTCAGCCCAGAGTACCTCTCAGCTCATACAACATTCAGTACTAAAACATTTTTGGCTCCCCTCGTACTCAGCGAGTGACATAAGATTACCGATTGCCCTCTATTGTTGCTTCAGTCTTCTTGCACTTCTTACAAATTCCTGTGGTTTGTTGTATTGATCTTATGTAACCCAACCACTTCCACAACAACATTCAAATTCCAACATATTGCATGTTTAAGTGGGATTGCTTTTTCATTAGTTTTGATGTATTTTGAAATATGCATCAGTCTGCTATGGGACAGACTCGATTCTGTGATCAGAATGAAATGATGTGCAGAATAAAATGACTTGGATGGGGTGGGGTGAATGTTGTTCGATGGCTTTGCATCAGTCCATAAAGAACATAAATACTTGCAAGTCAAACTCACCGAGATGGAGTAGATGAGGGCAGCAATTCCAAAAGGCAGGCAGCAGCACACCAAGGTGAAGATGGAGTAGCACAAGTAGTCATTGACAGGGTTGGCCAGTGGGGCTCGAGTCACGTACACTGTGGGTTGGACAGCGACGACGGTGGGTGGCTGCTGACCCGCGGGGTACAGCTGTTGTCCTGCATTTCCATACTGTAGCGGGACTCCATCGCCCTGCAGGCCACACACATGCAATATATTTGTAATCCATTTTCAGTTCAAAGGAAACAGGTATGAAACAAAACCAAGTGGATGCCACAAGATGGAGAGGTAGTGAAGAACATGGGGAGGCTTCACACCAAAGCTACAGTTTGACCTCAGGCTCAGCGATGAAACGGTTGCATCATGGACAGACTTTTGATGATGATTTGCGCAAAGGGAAGCTGAACTGAACTGAATGAGTGAGTGTGGGGTTAGCAGTAATAAAACTTCAAAATGTGTTTGGCTTGTCAGTGTGATATTAATCATTTAAAAAGCTGAGACTTTATAGTAATTCAACTTCGGCATTTAGATCTTCAACCATGTATGTGGTGCGAATAATTTCAATTATTTTGATGCTAAAATCAATAACTAAAGAACATTATGAGTCCACTCAGGGCAGGGCCTATCTACCAGGAGCAATAGCCTAGAAATAAATTTCATATGTCCTTCCAAGTCTTACATGATGAATATAATAATTCAACATCCGACAGAAAAGAAAAATATTTCTTAAAAAGGCCCCGTAATGACGGACTGTGGCAATAATTCCACAGATAAATGAATGTGATGTGGTTTATTTATTTATTTATTTTCTCGATGTCACACTGTTAAAGCTTACCTGTCGTGTGTACCCCGGGTATGGGCTCTCCTGGTAGGGCGGAGGGAGCGACTGGCCCATGGAGGTCTTCCCATCTGTCCATCCCGTTGAAGTAGCGTTGAGGTCCATAACAGCTGGGTCTCTGGGCTCTCACAATGCAATTAAAGCAAAAACAAAACAAAAAAGCCTTCACGTCGCGTTGTTCCTTCTGAACTGACTAACAACAAGCTGTCACCACCGTTTTAATTGCTCCTCCCCCGCAGCCATTAAGTCAATTGCTCAAGTGAGATTTGATAAACTTTTCTCCATCAGTGTCAAGCGACACAGAATAAGAAAAGAGCTTCCGGTTGGGCTTCTCAAAATAAAAGCATGACTGCACATAACACCGAGTTGTGAAATTTGCCAAATAGAGCGAAAGCTGGTGAATATAGTCTGCAATATGTCGCAGCATGAGATGAACTAAGATGAGATAACCCTTCAAAAGAAAAGAATACAAACAATGTAGTTAATAGATTCAGAAATGAAATAACTGAAGTATTGGGGAAAAATGACAGAGCGTGGCTTTTGCCTAAATGCAATTGCACAATTACTACAGTTGTATTGCTTCTTAAATATATATTACTAAATACATAAAATAATTCAGAAATGTATTTATTTACTCTTGGGTACAAAGTCAATAGATTTTTTTATGGTATGTGACTGGACAATGAACATACATTGAACTTAACCAAAAACACTTTATAATTATCAATCAAACATAAAATATGCAGAACATAAAGAAGTTATGAAATAATAAGCCATCCTGAGAGAGATGATCCTGTCCATTTCATATACGTGATTATTTTTCCTTGATAGTTTGGACTTTTATTTTTAATGCGAATTTGTCTAATTTCTGGTCCTATTCTGGCTACCAATGGCTTACTTGACGCTGCCGCTCCCTCATTACAGTCAGCCAATAGGTGAAGATGGACGGGTCAAGCGAGGCGAGGTCGGGTCCCTCACAACACTGAGACTGACGCTAAGTGAAAAAACACAGAACCCCTAAAAATAAAAACATTCTTTTATGTTATAATAATGTCGCCAAAATCACAAGGACAAGTCTGGCCAAGATCCTCTCATCACACTTTATGGAGGTCACTGCCGTCATTTCTCTCTCTGTGAATCTATTCATATCTCTATGGAGAAGTAGAAACACGGTTGGAGGGTTAACCGAATGGTTGGTGTGAAAATAGAATTGAAAATACGGCAGATACATATGATGGTGTCCACTAGATGGCGCCAGACTCTTTCTAAGGCACAGCTGCAGAAACCGACCTTGAAGGTAGTCATTACTTCTGTGCTTTTCCTGCTATGACAGCTCGACTGCATGTAGTTTATTTTATATATCTTGATTTACCTCTTACTATTTTTTCATTGCGCTCAGACTCTCAAAAACTTGAACTTTAAATAAATAGCCTATTAAACTGCAAGCTGCATAAGCATCCATGGTATCCTCACACAGGTGTTTTCACTCACAGAGCCTGGTTGGACTTAGAGCTGTCAAAAGATGAAAGTTTTAAGGCTACATACACTCTTCCCTGGAGACAGTACTTAAATGTTTCCAATTTTCCCCTTCTTAATGTTTGCAGCTCTCCAGTCTAACACAGTTTGGTCATATCACATCATTTTCAGCCTTGATCATCAACCTGAGCGGAGGTTTGTTCAGCTAACAACTGGAAACACCTGCACGTTCACATCTGCATCATTCAGTTTTTAATGAAGTTCAATAAATTAGTGATTTACTTTTATCATTTTTTCAAGTTCATTTAAAAGATGTCTTGAATCAGTTGATAGCACATGACTTGAACAATCTTTTCATCCACATGATGCATTAAGTGAAAGCTTACTTATATACTTTAAAGTCAAAAGCACTTAAACTGAGTATTTTCAAGATTCAAAGTTCCTCTTTGTCACGTTTTAACACTTGGAGTGAAATGCTGAAATGGCAAACTCCATAATAATAATCAGAATAAAACATGAAGATTAGAAAAAAAATCCAAATAATGAAATTCTGAAAACAAGAAATTTTAAATCCTGTATATGTAAGTATTAAAAACCTTTGCATGTACAGACAAACACACACACACACACACACACACACACACACACACAATTAAAACCCATAGCTCACAGTTCATTTCAGTAATTCTTTTATAGAAACATGGCAGAGTCTTCCTGCACCTCTGAACAGTGCAATCCACTACTCTCAATCCTAACGCTAAACATGGGAATCAACAGATTATCATGAATTATAAACACCACTCCAAACACTGCTGACTGTGTGCATTTCATATACTTGACATGAAAGTATGGACAGTGGGTTAGGTTGGTGACAATAAGCGACTAATATCTACATCAATGTTTACCTCACACGTACAGTACAGACATCAGAAGCAGAAGCACAGCCTACAGTATGCAGACACCTTTTGGAAGTTTTTGGTAATAGGTTTGTGTTACCGTCGTATGGAGTCACTTTCAGCTCAATCAACCAAAACCGTCAGCAATGAATGACAAAGCATTCGACTCATTTACAGAAGGGATTCTCAAAAGGATGGATATGTCAGTTTCTTCACGTTAAAGCCTTTTTTTAACATCTAAATACCTAAAAAAAAAAGTTGAAGTGGCTGAAATGAAAGCGACAGAAGTTGTGTTTAAAAGTGTGTGTAGGTCCGAGTGTGTGTGATGGTGCAGGCTGCAGATCAGTAGCTCAGTTATCAGGCAGAAAGCATCACACCTCACACACAGACTACTCTCTGCTGCTCTCTAACAATAAAACAAAAGCCTCTGGTTGGATGTTTTGAATCCCGCCGCCGCTCCTCCTCGTCAGTGTTATCCGCTGACTGCAGGGTCGGGAAGTCAGCGTCTGTTCCGGTCGACATCTAGCAGTCGCAGGAACGAGCTGCAGACAAACAGGAAGGAGAGCTTACAAATTCAGATGGTTCATCTGGACATAACTGAAGTGGCTCCTTAATACGTTGTTTCACATTTCTGCATTCGGCTTTGACAGCCATTAAAATCTTAGCGGCTGAAATTCATCATGAGAGGTGACTGCGATCATTCTCAGCATGTGGAGAAGGAGACCAAGACTGAACACACATACACACATTCTCAGGTAATAAGCAGGAGAAAGAGTGTGTGTGTGTGTGTTTGTGTGTGTGTGTGTGTGTGTCCATGCAAGTGGAAATTACCTGGACACACAGTACAGTATGTCCCCGAGGGCTCCTGCTGAGTTGCTTGCTAACATACTGCACACACACACATGCACGCGCAGTGTTTTTCTATATGGGCCACCTGTGTATTCTGTGTGAATACACAGACTAGCCTGGTTTTCCAGTCCCATCTGACATCATGAGCTCTGACTTTACTTGTGTTTTAATCTCAGTCTTCCTTCAGTTGTCTGTAAGTTCTCTGACAGTAAATATCATATTTGCTCTTCATCTGCTCGTTCATATGTTTTACAGAAATGTTTGATTTGTGTGGAATTTTCAGACTCAAGAAAGCACTTTTTTATGGCTGTCCCAGTACAAACACCAAGCTGTAAAACCAGCCTTCATCTCCCTCTTTCTCTGCTTGCCAGACACCCAGAGTCCCACCACCTGTTGAACAGCGAGGTTCATGGCATCGGAATCCAGCACTATGGGAGCTTTCCATTCTGTCTCGGTGTGTGTGTGTGTGTGTGTGTGTGTGTGTGTGTGTGTGTGTGTGTGACATGAGGCAGTTTACACTAAAACAGATGGACAGAGTAAATATAACTTTCGACCTTGGCAGGACGTCAAGCTGTGTTTCTTGCCACATAGCAGTCTACATACATATGTGTACTAAATATGCAGTATCTACCTGTTTGGCTGTTATTTGGCAAAACAGCCAAACCGGTAGATTTGTTAGAATAACTTGCATGTGCTTATCTGAAAAGGAAACGCTCTGCTCAGTTTAGCTCTTGTCGTTGCTGCTCTTGTCTTTTCTGTTCACATTTACAGGAAACTGTAACTACAAACCCAGCTTCCTCTCTGTTTTAAAGGTCCAGAGTGCAGGATTTAGTGGCATCTAGTGGTGAGATTGCAGATTGCAATTAACTGAATATATTTCACCTCATCCCCCCTTACTGTAAGTGTACAGGAGAAGCTACGGTGGCATTGAAAAATGTAACACAATTCTTATTTTCAGGTGATCATACACTACAGGCTACACACTGGTCCTTTACTAGATGTTTTAGTGGAATGAGTTACAGTAAACTGAAGTGAAACTGGTTTTCTTCATTCAGCTGTTCCTGGTTTCACCTCTTGAAGATGTCATCGACAGTCTCATAGATGACAGGTGATTAGGTAAAGAGGGGTTTGTAGGTGGGTGAGCTAATGTTACCTTGGTCGTTGAGCATCTGCTGAGCATTGCTTCCTGTCCTCCGTCTGCAAAGAGAACCAAACGGGGAGTAAGAGAAGAGAAAAACACACGATCTACCACTACTCCCTTAACTAACTTGGTCATGCGTACTGTTTTTACAATATAATATGAAAGGTGTTAGTTGTTTGGACTTTCCAGTAAAATTACACAAATGTTTTCATGTTGAACTGTATGAAGGATCACCTCTTGTCCTGGTTAAACTTGCACCTGCAGTGGCCACCTGGAACGAGATAAAAGAAGCGCTGACTTTCTACCTGATATCTGTCGAGCGCTGTCTGTTTATGACTATCTATGTGTGTATAAGGGTGTGTGTGTGTGTAATTTGCATCTTACTGAGAAGAATGGTGATGCCAATGAGACAGAGGACAGCAGCTAGAATCAGGCCTCCAACACGCAGTCTGTGGTAGTCTGTACAAAGAGGCCATGGTTACATGTGAAAACAAATAAATAAATCTGATATATAAAAAAAAGAAGTGCATCCAATTGAAGAAACATACAAGCTAACTACATTTGAAAGTAAGTTCAGCAAGTAGAAAAAGATGACCATACAAAGTCTTAATGTACAACAAAGTGAGTTTTGAAGCTGCTCTGTCTGGCAATGCTGTAGATCATCTCCCTCAATCCATTAACTTCTACATGAGAGTGAAAATAAGTTAGAAAACAATGAATTACCGAAGGTAAATGGGTCATCTTCCACTGTGGGGACGGACATAAAGAGGGTCAGTTAAAAGCTGCTTTGAACAGCAGATACATGAGCATTTACAGACACATCCACATATCAAACAGTGACATAATAAAGTCAACAGTACAAAGTGAGAGGAGCAAACACAGTGGCCTAGTTTGATTGTCTCGCTAATGATTGACATACCTGACCATCCAATCAATACATTACACCCAATTTTAGGCCAAAATGTAAAAAGATGACTCTTGTGGTTCTATGCTTCTCTCATCCTGTTACTGTCCCATACAAAGATAGAAATTTTTGATGAAAGCTTTCCACCACAATCCTCAAAACATTTACTGTGGTGTACTTACAGTTCTGCTCCTCTGCAAACACCAGCGACACAACTGCAAGAGTTCAGAAAGAGAGACACACTGAACAAAAGTGCAGCACAGCTTGAGGCATCTCATTGTGTTTATGAGGGTGGAAAAGAAAAGAAAAATAGTTAATGGCTGTTGGTTTATTTGGAAGTATATATACATGTGGTCTAAGCTGTTAAAATACTCCAAATAGTTTCACAAACATTAGTTTTGTGCACTTAAAACTGTAGAAGCATTTTGTACTTTGCTGGTACTTTTGAGGAAAGTCTGTTATTCTGAACCACTAACAAATAAAACTACTGATGAATTCAACGCTTCCTTACATCTAAAATTCCTAACATTTTGGACATGTTACTTAGTGTCACACAAATAGAAATACTTGAGCAATGTGCTGATGGGAGATGGACTTCAGGCAGAATTTCCTCTGTGAAGAGGAAGTGCAGCTAATGGGTCACATGTCCTTACTGATGTCACATTAATCATGATGTCTGGTTGACTGAAACTGATCAACACACTGACAGCAGCCAGTAAAAATGAACTCATTTTGATTCCTGACAGCTAAAAAGAAGAAGTTCCTAATTGGAGGAGGAGGATTTTTTCAGAAAATCTCTCATGAAAAGAAAAGACTTTAAAGAGTTTTACTCACGTGTCATCAACACCACAGCACAGATCTTTGACATCTTCAAGCTTGAGCCGGTTTACCTGCAGAGATAAAAACAAGTCAGTTACCAGGCAAAAACCTTCAGAAATAAAGACAATAAAATCATTAACCACAAATAAAGTAAGAAAAAAAAAGATCTTTTCTTTCCACTTATGTTCGCATGTCAGCTGCCATTTGTGCAAGGCTCTGTCTGTATTAACAAAGGGCAAATAGCATTATCTCCAGTCCCAATGGCGCAAATAATCAAATTTTAAAATGGGTGTGTGCATGTTAGAAAGCTGATTACTGCACTCCAAAGTGGCTCGTAGCAGCAGAGTCAACAGAGACCCAATGCAGCGTTTGGCCTTTCGGTGTTTCATGAATGGCAGCGAAAGGTCGTAAACACAGAGAAACGAACCCATCGCTCATACGCCACGTGTCCGCACACACAAATCTGATCGAATTTAGACAGGCATGAAGTGGACTCTGTCCCTCTCTTTCACACTCAGACGCACACAGAAACTTGATCTGATGTTGATGGGCGCAAAGTGCTCTAATGGAGCCTTAACTTAGGCGAGCGAGGTCTCTCGGGGTAATGCATCACACTGCTGCTGCGTCACAGCTTCAGCCTTCTATGTTCTTGTTTCAATGTTACCCTTTATTTCCCTATAGGCTTATTCCATTGTGTGTTCATGTACATGTCGTCACCTGCTGCGACTGTCCAGATTTTTTTTAAATTAGATTTTGCATGTGGGGAAAAAAAATCCATGAGAATTTTATAAAAGTGCACTCGGTCCTCCAAAAGCTATTCCTGTCTCTCACGTCATTTAAGTCTTATTTCTAGCGCACATTAGTGTGTAGCTTGTTGGCGTTGATCGATGGAGATGTTTTGATTTTCCATTCCCTTAAAAACTGACAAAAAGACGAGTCTTAAATACTTCCAGTCAGACATTCAGACTTTACAGTCATCTCGTGTGAGCTCCTGCTCTCCATCCACGTTGTGTTAGCTGCCGTGTCGAGGCAGCAGCAGAGGTAACATGTGTACTGGGAGGAGACACCTTAAATAACACAGCAGTGATTTTCCACTTCCTGTTCTTTTCCACTCTGAGCATGCCACAGTGATGAGCAAACACACCCGTGCTCATTTCAAACTGGTATTTACACACAGTTAGTGAAAACGTGCATGCAGAAAAATGCATCATTTGGATGACATTAAGTTCACGTTGGGTTGACTTCCTGACTGTTAAACTGTATCTAAGAGGTGATCTGAATGCAGTATGGGAGTATCGAGTCACATCAGTTTGTCTGTTGACAAGTGGTAACTGAAAAGAAGACACAAGATCAAACAGTGATGCAGCTTAAAGGTTGAGGTTTGGACCAGGGGTGTTGGTTATTTTTGCTTTCAATAGCCCTGCACACATTTTCTGGTAACTAATGGTTCATTTTTAAGAAAAAAATGCCAGTTTTTTGCTATTCTTGTGGACGCAGGCCATCACATGGCAGTTGAGGCCACTTGTCTCCACTGTACTTGTCAGCTACTCTGCAAATTTGTCTGATGCGTGTTTGGATGGAGAGGTCTGAGGGAGGAGCACATCTCCCATGAAGTGACCAGTAGTTGTGGTGTAGCTTTCATTCGTGAGAGATGTCCAGCAGCTGGCCTGGCTAGCTTGACTTTTAGCTCATCTTTGGTCTCCTAAAGTGTTTTTCAAAGCATATAGCTCTTGATGGCAAAGTACACCCGCTCTAGGTATTGAACTAGCTGCCCGCCTTCTACCACGCTGATTCGCAGCATGTTAATTTCAATCATTTGGCACACCAGCTGGGTGATGGCCTCTGAGCTGTAAGCCAGGCTAAGCAAAGTGTGTGTGTGTATGCAAATTGCCCTATAGACCGCCATGCATAACCTGTCAATAATATTCTCTTTGTTTAGCTGTTGACGTCCTACTTTTGACCCCTAGTAGCACTCTGTAGCAGTTTTTTTAATGAGTGTCCCCGTTTTGCTTGTCTCATGAACAAACATAAAGACGTGCACATGTGGGCGGGTGGCGGTAATATACCAAGATACACAGCCACGTGCTAACTGTTAGCAAGTAAACATGGATGTTTTATGAGGAAGCAAATGCATTCAGGATGTTTGTTTCAAGGACACACTAATGCTTTGTGGTGAACAACACTGACTGGAAACATAACTTTATGTTGTTGTTATGTGCATGGAAACAGGACATCTTTAAACTCTTCAGACAGACGGGCCAACCAATGTCACAGTAAAGATTCAGCTCACAGATTAAAGTAGTTTTTGGTGGTTTACTTAGTAGATATCTGTAAGGACACACAAACAACAGTGACCTTTGAGACTGAGAGATCCCAATAAAGGAAGATATATGTGAAACAATGTGTCTCCCTCCTCCTGCTGATGATATTTGGAGTTTGGCAGAAAAGGAGAAAGAGAGGAGCAGGACGAGAGCTTCTCTCCTGGTGCCTCTCCACAGCAACCCAAGGCGAGGCTGGGGGAATGTAGAGGATGGGAAACAGGCCAACAACCACTAGAGAATGGTTTACCTCAGGAGAAAGACACACTGAGAGGAGAGAGATGGAGGGCAAAGACAGAAAGAGAAGAGAGGAGGACGGGGACAGAGGAGAAGACACAGAGGGCAGGCTGACGCTGAGAAGGGACACAGAGGAGAGACAGAGAAGAACGACAGGGGTAAAGACGTGGTGAGAAACTGAAAGCAGGAGCGTTTAAGAGAGGTGGCGCCTCCCTCTTCCTATTTGAAGATCATATTTTAAAGCAAATGTTGGTGTAAGGTGGAGCCGGGAGGTGAGTGTTGGAGGTGTGTCAGACAAAGTCACAGCACCCAGGTGGATGACTAAAGTACAGTGTGTACGATATGCTTGCAGAGCTGACAACATTCACTATCAAATATCTGTGCCACTTTTGTCGGCCTGCAACTGCAGATTCTTTCCACTGTTGATCAATCTGCAGATTATTTTTGTGTGAGAAGGTTGTGAAAAATGCTGATCATGATTTCCCAGAGCTGTTCAGTATGCGAACATGTAAGACAAAGAAAAGCAACACGTGCTCACACTGGAGAGGCTGGAACCAGCAAATGATTGGTATTTTTGCTTTAAAAGCCACTTTGACAATTAGTAGATTATCAGAATAGTGGCAGACTAATTTTCTACTGATCAGCCAATCAGCTGATTGTCTCAGATCTAACTCAACAATACTTTCACACTACATACTGCTCTGACAAAACAAACAAGAATCAGACTGAGCTGCAGAGAGATGGCTGATGTCAAAGAAAGCTTTATTACAAATATAGCCAAGAATTTGTGACCGCTCATATCATGTAAAGAGTAGTTTATTTTCCCCTGAGGACAGATTTCCTGTGGAGCCTCTTCTCCAGCACCGCCTGGTCCAGGGATAAAGACTTTTCTGTTCTGGCTCTGTCACGCTACCCTGCCTGTCTCCAACTGTCCCTGTTTTTTTTTTTGTTTTGTTTTTGTTTTCAGCTCATGCTGCATCTCTTTCTCTTCTTGTCTTAAGGACCTGTTTTCCGCTTTTCTGTCTCTTCCTGTGTCTCTACACCCTCAGCTTCTTTCATTCTGTCTTCTCTGTGTCTGTCTGATACTTCGTCCCACTTGTGTGTAAAGCTTGCAGAATGGCTGTTTGTTTAAAACCGCTGTTTCACACCACTCTTCTGCTTTGTTGAGCTACTGTCTCCTCATAAACCCTCTTTAAACCACTCCTCCACTACTTCCCTTTTCTGACACACTTCTGCACGTCTTTGCTCCTCAGCCCGTCCCCTGTCCTCCCCTTTTGTTAAGTCTTTTCTACTCATTTATCCCTTCCCTTACAAACTCCCTGGAGCACAAGCTTTCTCGGCCTATGCCTGTCTCACACACTATCGTCTTCTCTTTTCCATCCCACTCTTCTTCTCCTCTCCTTTCCACCAGTAAGGTTAAACTGCTTTAAAGTTTAAAGTTTTCATAGAGACTATTTCCTCCCTAGTAAGTACTTCCCATATAGAAATCAGAAATGAGATGAATTTCCAAGAATTTAAGTCTGTAGTTCTGTCGGTGAAACTGCTTCCCTCCAACACGTCAGTGCACACACAGAGAGAAAGGGCACCAGTTGGCTTTGAGTGTTTTACTGTCTTCTAGGTTAGGTGTCAACACACAGACACCCCTACGTGCACATACACACACAAATACACAGTCAAGGCCTTTGAATAAGTAACACTTAAAAGCAAAATGTTCTACTGCGTTGTACAACAGCCAAGTGTTCACCATCCATCCTGAAAAGTAGTTTTCCTGTTCAGGTGAGCACATGTCATGTAAATCTATGATATGGTGGGGATAATAGATACACACATAATAGGTGTATGTTTGTATGAACAATATGCACTACTGCTCATCAAAGAGAGTTTGTAGTAAGTGCATAGTTATGTCAACTTAATGCTGCTTTGTTGCTTTATCCAAAAACCACAGATTCAGTCTCGATGCGTTTCCTCTATTTTGTGTGAACATGACTACTTGTATGTGTGTGTGACTTAGTCCCTGTTTCCATTTTACCACCCCCGAATAGCACACACACCCACCCCTTTGAATGCTGGACCCTTGTGTGTGTGTGTGTGTGTGTGTGTGTGTGTGTGTGTGTGTGTGTGTGTGTGTGTGTCATAAAGGATGTGCTGCACACTGGAATCCAGTGCTGCTAATTTAGGAATAAAAAATGCCACTGAGAATAGGCAGCTGTCTTTGTAGTGCAGTACAGGAACACACACACACACACACACACACACACACACACACACACACACACACTCTTACAGGAAAGTCTCGTTATGGACTATCGCAGCTAGGACTCAGCTGCACTGAGGACTTTAATGAAATTCATGAATCTTACCTCATTTCATCACTACAGTGGTAAACATGTACATTATGTTTCTGTGGAAATGTGATTGATAAAGCACATGACCTCAGATCTCAGGGTTCTTGAATTATTAAAAAGTTAGACTACAAATTAGACTTCTTTGTCTCTGTGGCTGCTATGATAACAGCTAACAGCTTCAGACCAAAGATGAGTTTCACCAAATAGTACTACAGTGCTGACTCCATTAAGGTGTTATAGGAAGAACAAGCAAGAGAGATAAAAAGGAAGAGGGTGGGAAATCAGTGTCGGCACTTCACTCATGACGAAAGGGAATGAGGGACGGAGAAGGAGGGGAAAAGGGAAAAGCATGAACAAGATATCAAGTTTGGAAATAAGTGAGCAAGAGAGGAAGAGAAGACAAATTAAAGCCTGTGGGAATGAGAGAGGGAGACAGGAAGACGGGAGAGAGTGCGGTTGGGAAAGAGAGGGAGTGAGAGGGGACACAAACAGACAGACGGAGGGTAAGAGGGAGTGGAGCATGCTAGAGCCATGAGTCACACATGGTAACCACAAGGCTAGCAGCGAGCGGCTAGCAACAGACTGCACGCTCCTCGCTCTGCACTCGTAAACAGGGGATAAAAGGATGGAGCACAAGTCCCTCCTTTCAACTCCCCTTCTGTCCATGAAACTTTTAATCATGCACATATTGATCAGTGACTGCTCCAGTAAACTTTGTGAAAGACCCGATGTTCTCATTTCACTAACACTTGGAGATGGTCTCAGCATTGTATTAACGTGTGACAGCAGTAAATAAACACATCAGCACTAGTTAACAAATCAGAAATGATGAGCTGTGCCTCTGCTGAGGTGTGAATAAAAGCTTTGTGGTTACGTGGGGAACACACTGAAGGTCACGGTCACATGCCTGCTATAAAATCAATGTCTTCTTGTTGAGGGTTCTAAATTTGTGTTTGTGAGCCATAGAAGTGATGTGAAGAAAGGTGAGGAGAAAGCGTGTCTGTCTCTTCCTCCCCTCCACCTCTCTCTACTGTCTTCCTCTCACTTTCCTTTTAAAGAGCTGAGGTCATGTGAGGAGGGGTGAGGACAGCAAGCTAAGTCTGTTTCACCTGAGAGAGGAAAGACAACTCTGTCTGTCGCCACCTTTGTTCACCCTCTCTCCATCTCTGTCTATTATGTTATGCACATAGAGTTTTCTTACTGCCACAGCACCTGGCCCTTGATTTTGGAGTTAGTTTATCATTTAAAAATGGTCTATTTTTGTCACTGAGTACAATTTACAGGGCAAGAACTTTTTCTTATTTGTTAGTCTAGGCTGAAACCATTTTCACAGTGTGTCAGAGTATTAAAATATCCAAAAATACATTTGGGGCTATAAACTGAATATAAACTCTTGAGGAAAATCAAATCTTTTTTGCTACACAAGCATATTCATGTGTTGCAGGGCATAATATCGATGTGTCTGACAGAAATGTTGTCAGAAATGTGATCCACATGGGGACATGCTGACAAATGACCTGTTATTTATATAAAGTATGGATGAAAAAAACCTTTCATTGCACTGCTAAATATCATCCATGTCTGATATACAGTGTATTAATACCCAGAGTTTCATTATGATGTGGGGTTTTGCAGGCGTAATTGACCTTTCTGAAGCCCCCCCCCCCCCTTTCCCTCAAGATGCCCTATTTATTACAGTTGCTGATGTCCCACATTTTAACCTCACAAACACACAGAAGGGACCTCAACTTGTTGCAAAACAGACAGAGCTGCAGACAGCTCTCCAAAGAGTATGTTAGTAAGCTTTGCACATATTTAAAGTCATGGCAACCCTGAAAACACAACATATTTTAAAAACGCAGCATGTCTTGTTCAGTCTCCATGTCTATGATTCACATTTTGGTGTGAAATGAGCATTTTGCTCATACACTAAAACCTGTTTATGTAAAGCTTCTTGTTTAACAATGCATAGTCTCTATCTATAAACATGGGTGACACAAACACACTGAAAGTGAATAAACTCTTCATGCATCTCTGTCTTTTCATAATCAGGGCACTGCTGAAGGCATTTTGCCAACCACCTTAATGTTCTCCATAAACAGTGAAAAAATCATATAGAAACCTTGCTTCAATTTGTGGTAGAGAATTAGTCAATAATGAATCAACAGAAAACTGCTGGACCACAATGTCGGTACCAATTAATTGTTGACATTATTTAACCGGTGAGAACACTAATTAATGATTTTTTTAAACTATAACTAACCTAAACGATTGATTATTGCAACAAATGATCAATATTTTCCAGTCCTTCCATCCCAACAGTCCTACATTTTACAGCAGAACTGGACAGGTCCTGTAACTGTCCTTGTCCCAGTCTGTCCTTGTGCCACATAGTAGCAAACTGTTATCAACATGGCTCTTATCAGCTGGCCTTTTCACACACACACACACACACACACACACACACAGACGCTTACAGTATGTGTTCATTAAAGCATGTAACAGCATGAAAATATTGGAAAATTCCACAAGGGGAGGTCTTCAGGGTAAAACATCTCCAGGTGTACATTTGTGGGTTTGAATAGTTTGGTTAAATGCTATCTAATGCTACTTATTTAATGCTATTAAAGGGGTATTGGATCAAATATAAACACAGCGCCAGCGATGTCATCTGGATTAATTTAGTCTGTTTACAAACAGATACACTATGTGCGTTTTTATGGAAATCTGTGCACTTAAATCACTTTAAGCTCTTTCATTGGACATCAGCGGTGTGATCAAAGCGCGTGAAGGAGCCGTTACGCACGCTGGGCCGTGGGCGCGTGCCGCTCCATTGTCCTGGCACCGGTCGGCTCGAGGAGAAATGTCAGCCGGACATTATGACATATGTTACTTTAGACTTTCACATTTCAAGAAGTCATAGCCTTTTTTTCTGGAGAAATGAATGTTTATAGATTTCATTCGAGCCTGTTGGAGTTTTTCTGTGACCGAATGAGCCAGTTAATAAGAACTACAGAGATTTAACTGTTTTCCATCACAAGTAAACGTGTTAAGAAGCTAGCGCTCGAGGCTTCCTTAAAGTTAGCCTAACTTTAGCTGAGCTGTGCCTCAGTTTCCTTCAAAGATGCTCGCGAACATATTTGGAAAACTTGGACTCCATAAACAAATTTCTTCAACTGAAGAAAAGAGTTGAGGATTCAACTTTCTGTGAAATATTAGCTTCTTTAGTCCAACACTTACCTCTGACACGTTGTTTGTAAAAGCGACAAAAACGAGGAAATTTCTCTCAAGCAGGCGGATGTCTGACTCAAAACGGGCGACTTCTCTGCACACAGAGCGCCAACACCCTACCGTCAGCTCTGGGACACTCAACAGGTTGGCTTGGTTTTAGAAAAGGGGGCTGAGTTTAAAAATGGTCGAGTTTTGTCAGTGAATCCTGATCCAGGGTCGGTTTCTGTACGGCTGGCAGCGGAAGAGTGATGACGAGCGGGGTGTGGAAGCTGATCCAGAGTCAGGGCAGGGAGCCCGGAGGAGGAGGAGTGCAGCTTTAATGTTTGCTTGACGAGAACGAAGATGTCGAAGTTTGCCGAGTCAGGCGGAATTACTTTACCACACTTTCGTGTAAGTTATGAACTATTAAAAGAAACCGAACGACCCCAGGGCCCTAATAATGATTCACTGTAATTATAATAAAGTATAATAATCTAATATAACAATTACAGTTATAGTACCTCAATGGAAACTGCAGCATTTTTTTTCAGTCGAAGTTGAGGTCATTAAAGGTCATAAAGTAATTCCAGTTGATCATAATTTGTGTGAAAAACAGCACTCACATATTACAATTTGGTTAAGCATAATGATATTTATTTAAATTGTGGATGTGCTCACCAAAGGTTTCCAATCATTTTTATATCTGATCTTGTCAGTATTGAAACGTTTGATCACAGGGATAATCTAACACTACAGTTTATCATACAGCAAAACATGCAGGCATTAATGGCTAAACATCACATTATGTTCCTAATGATGCACTACTTCAGAAGCTATATGCGACATGATGGTAATGACTAAAATAAGCAGCATATGTGAGTCTGTCTTAATATGTTGTGAAGGTCCATGTGTGTTTACAGGGAGAAAGATCTCTGTGAATATAAATGACTCTGATTTCTGTATCAGTACAGAGCTGGATACATTTTGAAAACAGAAACACATGAGGGGAGCTTCATTTCGTCCATTTTGGTCATGACATGTCAATCTGTGTGACTGCTTTCACATCTTGCATAATTTCAGCAGCACTATTTTTTAATATAAATTTTCCTTCTCTCCACAGGTTTGTCAAGGTATAATCACCTAAGTTGGTGTGTTTCCTCCAAACCCCCCACCATGCGCCCAGTCTCTCCACCCCCAGCCTGTCAGCTCTTCTTCCTGGCCGAAACCGGTTTGTCAGGCACAATATCAGATTTCACTGTTGTCATCTTCCACTTTTCTACAAGGTAAGAGAGGAGGGCGGGGCGGCAGTTAGCACGGCAGTTTGGGAAGAAAGACAGAGACGTAAGAGGTCAGACACAGACACAAACATGCACAGACATTTTTGTTAGGGAGTCATAAGACAGAAACATACTTGTCCTTCCTGGAGCACCTGTTATCTGTGAAGGCAAAGTAGGATATGTTACTGAGGATACACACACTGTTCTGTCCTTAACACTGATATTGGTATTGCTCTGAGATTTTTGACTCAGGAGCTAAAGAGAAATTATGCACACTGGACTTTTTACTTATTTTTGTGCTCCCCATGGCTCAGTATGGATGGCTAACGTCTTTCCTTTCAATCTTGATTCAATTACAGTAGAGTTTCCCCTGGGTTTACCAAACAGGCTTAATGATCTGTGTGGTTTCAGGACTTACAAAGTATCACGCCAACTCCTCCAGCCATCAGCAAGCAGGCACAGATCAGGCCTCCGATTCGTAGCCTTTCATAGTCTGTTAGACAAAAATGTTAGAAGTTAAGAGGCTTCTGGTACAGCTCACAGGGCAAAAATGTACTTGCAAAGCAAATATATCCCTAAATTAACTGGAGAATTTTTGAAAGAATATTTGACTCATGGCCCGCCTAACATTGCACAAGACATGTTTTTAATGTTGTTTTTAAACAGTCAAATTTGCAATTGTTGTATTTTTTGTCAAGCATTTCCAGTATCCAATAATGCGAATGAATACTGCACTGATCTTTTTATAATCCATGCAAACGAGTGAGAGGATAGCTTGTGTATAGTAGATTAAAAGAATTAGTGGATCAGATTGTCTGTACTTACTGTAAACAAATGGATCTGCAGACCCAACACGAAGGGAGGAGGAGAAATTAGAGAGGAAAAGAAAAATGAGTGATAAACTTCAGACAATTACACAACATGACAGCACTGTCAAGATATTCAGAGGTTTACTGCCCCAGCAATGCAGAAGACCAATTTTGGGTTGTTAAGGCCATTGTCATGGCGACAAAAGAAAATAATGTATTTGATTTCTTCCTAAACCAGTTTCTCAACAAACCAGTCTCAGAACAGGATAAGGTGAAAGTCGAGCCTTGACCTTACTTGCTTCAGTTTCCATGAAAAGGGTGAAGAGCACTGCAGGAAAGTCAGACAAAGAAAACATTAATTTGTGTCTGTAATCTTATATATGAAGAAGAAATGCACAGACTTGCATTCTTAGAGCTCCAGTATGATTTTAAAATGCTTTGTTTTATCAGTGATTGGTACAGTTTTTGTTTTGTCAAAATAGCTTTAACATAATCTTCAAGAGAAAAGAGAATAGTCCATGACTTTGAGACCACATGTCCTTGTTGTGATGTGATATGTGGACATAAGTGTTAAGTATGTGTTTTAATTTTCTTCACCTGCCACAACAGCCACAACAGAGAAATGTTCCATCTTCAACACAACTAAGAGTCAGATAGAGAGAGAGATGGGTAAAGACGGGGAGAGAACATGAAAAAAAGCAAAGTGTAGTTTTTTTCCCATCATTTTTCCCTTGCTTCTCACACACATGCAGCAAAGCTCACACTTCTCTCTCTCCCCAGGCACAATGTCCTTGTTGTGTGAGAGGTCAGTGTCTTGTCAGCAGGGATGCATTCTGGTTGTTTGAAGAGTAAACAGCGGATCATTTTTTGCTTGGGGCAAAACCCAGCAGGTTTCCAGACAATCTTCCTTCAACCTCCAGTCAGACTCCAGAGAGAGCTCATCGAATCGAGTCAAACACTGTCATGTGCTTTACAGTATCCAGGGATAGTTTCTCAACCTGTGGTTTTCTTCCTGTCTTTCAAGGTCATATGAGCAGTTGAATTTATTACAGACTTTATGAAATTCATGTACAGCTTTTCATGGATATCATTGAGTTTTATAATATGCATTGTAAAACTGATACATAAGTATTATTGATAAATTGGCAAACTTAAGGCCATTGCAGATCAACAAAAGCCAAACTCTTTTCTAAAAAGCATGAAAAGCATTTAGCTCAGTATAATATTTAGCTGACATCCTGTAACGTTCTCCTTAGACTAGTTGCTATCTTCAAGAATAACCTATGTTTTTGCAAAATAAGTGTATAAGTGTATTAGAAAACTAGGCATGCAAAAGGGCTTTTCAGTGACCTCAGTGTAACCTCTAACTGGCCTTGGACACTCTTTGGCCTCCATGGTGTTTAGATTCACTGCATTTTGGAAATTCAGTGACCTTCCTCTCTGTTGCTCTGCTCCCTTCTGGCTCAGATGAGTTTTACATTGACAGGTAGTTTTCTTTTTGAAACGTCCCTGCCTGCAATCCTGGCAAAAGCATAGTGAACCTACATGTAGCAATAGATAAAACATGTTTCATGTTTTTTGTACTTGTTTAGTAAGTCCTTCAAGAAAACAAAACACTTTTTTTTTTTCTTCTACATGGAACTTCTTGCAGAGATACATACTTTGCAGCAGCTTTTCAAGAAATGGACATCAAGTGAAATCAAAGATAATACAGAGACTTCTTATCATGCAGTTTTTGTTCACTTATCTTCGATCATGGCCCCAGTCCTCTGTCAAAAAATGTCATTGCAGCTGTCAGTTAGCATGACATTAGTGAAGGTCAAACTGTGGACAGGCCTCTGTCATGACAGTCTTGTGTCTTAAGGCAGAAGCGAGAGGAGTCGACTTTCTACTTGGACTTAAAGTGATTCAAAAATAATAATTAGGTTTTGCCCACTCTAATGTGGACATTACAGTTGAGTGTCCTTCACATTTTAGAGATGGTCTGTCAGCATCTACTACACCCTTTACTCTTTTGCTAACTTAATTAGTGCTGGGCTTCTTAACTGTTTTTAAATCCTAATTCAGTTTCTCTTGGCTAAGAGAAAAGGTTTAATTAAAAGAGAGCACAAAGCTGCATTTGTTAAGTCAAGCATAATCACAAATGAGCCCATTATGGGGGTCCTCATATGGACATGGACATAATGTCAAAAAATTCTAAACAGATGCCCCACATGCCCTACACAAATGAAAATAAAAAACATGAAATTCACTTTTCAGCACAAACATATTCAGTCCGTGTCCCAATCTGCTATTCAGTTTGTTTTAATTTTTCTTGAAATATCTATTTCAAAAGCTCATCTTTCAGTAAATTCCTCAAATGGCCTCGACCTACCACATGTGTTTCAATCTGTCTTTGATAATGCAAAACATTGTATTCTCACAGTAAAACCTCCAGCATAAATGAAAATCACACAAGAGTCTGTCCCCTTCAGTCAGCTTTTTCACAGAGAGGTGACCTTCATCCCTAACCCTCACTCATCCTGCCATGCTCCTCCATACAGTACCTGTGCTTACCTGCGCTGATGGTTCCAGAGCAGAGGAGTGTGTGCGAATGTTCCAAGACACTGCCTGGTCAAAAGTGTGTATTTTCTATTTTACCTGAAGAAGTAGCACCTGCTCCTCCTCTTTGTTTGGGATATAAACTTAAGTGTGTGCACGTGTGATGGTTGAAGGGGTGTTGCATTCATGTGGATACGTATATGAGAGCAGTGACAGTATTATTCGATAAACATCAGTGTGTCTGCCTGTTCACGATGGAGGGAAGAGCATTACTTATAATTAACACAGTGTACAGTTACTACACTCTCAGTAGCACAGATTCAAATGTTCATATTAATATCTACATGTTAAATCTTACATTGTGATTCACCAGTGAGACTGCTTTCACGCACCAGTAACAGTCAATGACAATCAGCTTTACAGATATCTCAGTCACTTATAGCAGAAGACCTCAAGTGTATTCTTAAATTTCCGATGAGACAATGACAGGATGAACGAGTGAGTGTGTGTGTCGTGTGTGTTGTCACCGTTGTCTCTCTGCTCTCTGTGGCTCTGTCAGGTATCACAGGTATCTCCCCAGTGCTCCTCTTTCTGTGGATCAGCTTGTACTGTGTTGGTCTCATGGTTGACAGGCATTTTCCTTTTTTACTAAAGCTGTGCAGGAGGGATAGATTTTACTTAACCATCATGACTGATTCAAACCACTTGCATGAAAGGGTCCATTTTTTAGTTGATGCTTATTGTTCCATAAAAGTCTCTTCATCGACCACAGTGAAGCTGATGGAATTTGCCTCTGGTGCAACATACAACAGCACAGTTTCAGACATCCTGTAATGTACGTTGGTGGGCATCTGTGTAGATTTGTTGGAACAGAATATGTTTGTATCCAATACATGTGTGCAGAAATATGTGAGTGCATGCATGTCACAGTGGTGACCTGTAACTATTTATACTGTTTCCTGTCACACAGTGACAAAGCTGAGGCATGCATCAGCCTCTTAACAAATGATAATACTGAGAGGAGATAGAGAATGACAGAGACGCACACACACACAAGGAAACATACTTCAGTTGATGGTGTGTGTGTATGTGTAGTTGAATGTATGTGTAGGTGATAATACAATAATTTGACTGCAGATAGAGATAGAGTGTAAACTAGTGATGACAAGACAGAGAGAGAGAGAGAGAGAGAGAGAGGAGAGGACGTTTATACTGACTTACTCCCATTTAGTGATTCACATTAACTTGCATGGACTTATTTTCCTGGATTACTTCAGTTTTATAGAATTATTCTTCTTCACTGTTATCAATTATGATGACCAAAATCTAAATGCAAAATGACCTCAAGCTGATTTTTAAGGGCTCTATGGCCACGCTGTGTGTGGGTGTTGTGTCTGGTTTCTATCCGCTCAAAGCACCAGTTGCCTGTAACATCACTTATGTGACATTGAATAAAAGTTCCCTTGTTCCATGTCAACGACACATCACTGATAAAATTAGAGGAGCAAGGAAGTGGTTTTCCTGAGAAACACATCATCTCATCCCACATCCCACTGCTGAGCATTTTTGTGACAACACCGTGAAGCAGAGCACAACATTAGTGTTTAATTGCGTGTGTAATTACCCAGGGTAAACTATTGCTATTCTGACTGTAAAAGTAATCCAAGATATACATGAATCAAATAAAATTGGAAGCTTATAAAGATGTAAAGATATAGCTGTAGAAGAAAGATCATTTTTTAACAAAGATCAGATCGAACAGGTGTAGACATAAGAGACTCTATATGGCTCTGTCTCTTCAGGCAGCTATCAGATTGACGCTGCAGAGCAGAAAACCACATCTTTTGTTGTCCATCCAGTTTTTGTCTCATTGGTCCGCCATGAATGTCGTAAAAAGTAGAGGTTAGGTGAAGGTCAGTGAAAATGATTCTAAAAGTTGTACAGTCTGTCATCAGCTTGACTCAGGACGATCTACTTGTTACTATTTAACTTTAATTGTAATAGTTTAACCTGCGTTTCATCAGGTATTGATAGGTCAACCAAGATAAACTCATTCATTGTCAGTTAAAGGTCACCTTGAGAACACACACTGAACAATGTAGGTTATCAGTGGACACACACACACACACACACACACACACACACACACACACACACACATATGGCAACACATGCATTTCTGTTATGGTGGTATTCAGGGTGTTTGCCCATAAACAGTAAAACTAAAGGTCTAAGAACAGGTTAGCTTACACAGCAGTGAGCGAGATCCAGTCAATTAGCAGATAAGAGAGCTTCACTTAGACCTTTATCCTACAGAAGTAATTCTTAATCTTGCAAAGTCACATTTTTTCTCAACCAGAGGTAAGAAATGACGAATTAGACGAAAGCAAACATGACCTGACATGACTCCTGCTGTAAATACACCACGCTCATTCCATCTTATGTCAAGCAAACATCAAATGCATCTAATCATACTTTGATTGTAAGACTTGTGGAGAATATGAAGAAATCAGAGACCAGAATTTGACAGAAACCTATCATTGGTGAACCGAGGTGTAGCTGAGCAGCTGAGTCAACACGTTGCTCCATACTGCCTCTGTTGTATCAACTAAAAGACCAGGCAGAATTCTCTCCTGCTGGTTGTCCAGTGTGTGTGTGTGTGTGTGTGTGTGTGTGTGTGTGTGTGTGTGTGTGTGTGTGTGTGTGTGTGTGTGTGTGCACGCGCGTGTGCATGCATGTGTCTTGCTGGCTGTCCATGCTGCTCTATCAGGTGTCACAACACAGAATCAGGGGAATTAAGACCACAGTCAAAAGCAGTCAAATACCACTTGTCATGTTAGTGCTCAATGAATTGAATTCTAATATGAAGCAGAGATTGTGTGTAGAATAGCCATGTGAGCAATTGTGCAGAGTACTTGTGTTTGAGTGGTAAAGTAGCATTATTTCATGTTTGAAAACACAGTGGGGAAGGTGTGGGAGACCATGAAACAGATGTTTCAAATCATCAGATTATTATGAATGTATGGTGGCCCTGAGGGCTCAATTCTCAAACTAAAAAAAAACACATGCAAATTGGAAAAACACAAGCAAAATGTGTTTTTAAGTTTTGTGTATGTTTGGTCAAAAAAATGCGTCAATTTGACAAGACATGTACAGCATTCAGAAAAAAATGCTCCAACATGAGAAAACACAACTAAATACAGAAATGCAATAAATAACACAATTGACAATGGAAGATGTTCCAAAGGGACACTATAAAGTTGATTTTGGCTTTGTTGATGTCATGGTTTGTCACTCAGCTTTTCCCATACAACATTCCAGTACCTATACTACCATAATATATATTATGCTACAAAAAAGATTTAGCATGTCCCAGTAAATACTATGTCAAATGCAGCATGCCAAAAATATCAGGATATCTGACCTACAAGGTAAAGGTACGTCACATTGACTGAGCTGCTGAGAGCAGCGTTTGTACAAAGTCTTGGCACCTTTTCCAAATTTCTGATTTTTCCTCTTCAAATTTTGCACTAAGGACTGTGACAGATGTATGAGCAAGAAGGTCACTGCATGCAACAATGTGTACTTGGTAAGGGCAGCAGCAGTATGCACTAAAAGTAAAAAGAAAAAGTATAGTTTCTGTGTCATCAGTGCTACTCGCAGTGTTTCTGCTGTATATTTGGTTGTGTTGGCACGTTGGTAACACTGTCGCCTCACAGCTAGAAGGTCCTGGGTTCGATTCCCGCTCTGGGCGCCGGGGGCGTGTCCTCCACCATGCCTTCAGTGCCTGCTTCTCGAGGAAAAAAGGGGCCTTTCTGTGTGGAGTTTGCATGTTCTCCCCGTGTTCACCTGGGGTATCCTCCATAAAAATACCCCCACTAAAAACATGCAAGAAGATCACCACCTGACCAATGGTGATGAAAAAAGAACTGGGTCCCCGGGCACCAGTTGTATGGCAACCCACCGCTCCTGGTCTGCTGCGGAGGAAGGACGACCAGGATGGGATAAAGGCGGAGGAAAAATTTCACCAGTGCATGACGTGTGCGTGTGGATGTTGCTGTGTGACGAATAAAGGGGATTGTCCCTCTGATTCTTCTTCGTTTTCTGTATTTGCAGTGTCTTTTTTTCCTTGGCTTCTCAATTTGCTTATATTTTGTCCCATTTTGTCCGTCCCATTTACATTTTAATTACATATTGAAAAACCTACAGTTAACAATAACTCCTGTTGTTTCTGTTACTTTGTGCACATATCACCAATACAAATGAATAAAAACTGAGGGATGAAGGACAGCAGCACCAAAAGCCTGTGGAACTCCTGTTCTGACACAAACAGACATGTGAGGAGTTCACCATTAGGGGGAAGCACAAGACTCACCAAAGCGGCCATCACGTGGTCACACATGCACTGCTGTTCCACGTCTCTCTCAGATACTCTTTCGTATGGCGTTGCACCTTACAGTAATTGCAGCAAGTCTACCAAGTTATCACAGCGTGTAGCCCTGTACAGTAGCAGCACCACTGCAAAATAATTATGCAAAAGCACAATGATGGTGATAATGCAGAGGGCACAAAGGCTCTAAAGAAGATGCGATACAGAAATAAACATGCAAGAGCTGCATTGATGCACAACTTACCAGTCCATGTTTAAAATGCCAAGTGGCAGACAACAAGCTGTCAGACCCAGCTGTATGAGTCTGGTTAAAAAGGAAGGGCAGCTGGTGCAGAGTATAACTCTAATATTTGCAGTAATTAAAAGAATGTGTCAAGAGCATTGCAATTTAATAAAACTCTGCATGGGTAAATGAGTGTAGAAAATATACACATGAGCTTTTGTTTTGACATCATGTAACTTTAATTCGGGCCACACACTAACAGCAGTACAGAACAGGCAGTAAACAAGAGCATATAGTAATCATATAAACATGTCTAAATTAAAAGACAGAATACAGTGCACAACAACAAACATCAGCAACAGCATAAGAAGAAATATATTCCCAAGTTTACCTTTGGTAACTGTACAACTAAGAGCTCCCTCACCTTGCCTTCATGCAAAGACATTGACTGAGTAACCACATCAAAAGCACCTGGACATGTTTACTTCAGAACACAAACATATAAAAACACTTAGCATGACAACATTATCACATCGAACTCATTTCACTAAATCTGATGGAGACAGAAATCGTTGTTTTAGTGTTTGGTTTTAGTGTTTTGGTTTTTACAACCAGTCCTTTTGAAGTGGATATTTCTCTCTGTTGTTGTATTGGCTTGGTATCTGTGGAGTAAGTGCTTCCCTCAAGTGGACAAACTGTGACAGTGTAGCTGTCCAGCCCTGTATAACTGGGACCCCCGTCAGTGAGTATCTTACCTCAAAATTTGTTGTTATAAAACATACAGCATGTATCAGGAAAAGAAAGAAAGAAAGAAAGAAAGAAAGAAAGAAAAAACAAACAAAGAAATAAACCAAAACAACAACAACAATATATTATACATTGTTAGGCTGTGAGTAACATTCACAGGGTCTAATGTTCCTCATTTAACTGTCTGCAGGCAATCTTTTTTGACATCTGTGACACTTACTGCTGCAGTCACTAGCTCAACCTGAAGTAACACATACCATACATTGTTAGTTTTTATGTGTGCCAAAAGCTATTTAACATTCTTCAAATCCTCCAAGATACATTGAGTCTGACTACTGTTTTCTACACTTAATTGTTTGGCCACATAGGAGGGAACAACAGCAAATGTTACATATGATTTATAAGCTATGTACAATAAAAGTGGTGCACATTGAAGTATGACCCTGTTTAAATGGGTTGAAGTGTTTGTTTGAAGTGTTCAACGCTATTAGGCAATTATTGAGGGCAGAACAAGGAAGTGATGGTATTGGGGGTCAGACTGGATCCGGCCTCACACACTTCAGACTTCTTCATCTTCAGACTTGGGCCCAGTGCTGCTTTCACTTCACTTAGATTGGTCAAAGGGTTTAAAATAGGAACAGTTCCTTTTTGTTTTTCTTCTCCGCGTGTTAGAAGGTGAATGGAGCCTTACTCTGAATATGTTTTATAAGGCAAAAAAACAAAAGTCTTCTTTTGCTTTCTGTCTCCTTTTAGTCCTTTGTTACGATTGTGGACATATCATCCTCTGTTTCTTTTCCCCCTGAGAGCACAGAGACATCACACATTACTTATCAATTGTGGTTTGTGGTCAGTGGGTTACATTTTACACCAGTGATTGAAGCAGTGCACTTACTGAAGCACTTCTGGAGGGTCTCAGATCTCTGCAGCATGGTATACAACAAACCAGCCACCAACAGGACACCAAAGAAGCCCCCAATGGCACAACCAATGAGAGTGGCGTAACTGGTGCCATTATCTAGGAGTGAAGATAGCGGTGAGGGAGGAGAAAGGAAAAAATTAGGTTTGAAATGATTGTGAGTGAATCTAGAGTTCATTAACACAGTCCAAAAGGATTAGGTAGTATCACTGTATATATACAATGATTATATATATATATATGTATATATACAATGAAACAGGAGAGTCAACACCATAAACATGTAGGACGGCAGCAGGTGCATCAGGACTCTTTGACTGCTGACATACGACTCTTGTGCCGTTGTCGGAGAAAGACGTTCCCTTGACGGTCCACACAGCCTGGGACTCATCTTTCTTCATATGACAACTTCCATAGAGAGCCTGAAGAAACAGACAGGGAAGAGAATGAAAAACGATTCAGAAGAGAGGACAAGGAAGAAAGAAGAGATTAAAAAAGGAATATACACATGATGTGAGTTGGGATATGATTGCTCCTCTTGACCCAACCTGCACAGGTTAAGCCAGTACAGATAATGGATGGATGGATGGTAACATGCCACTGAAGGTTTTGCATTCAGATGAACAAGTTTACACTTTATGTCTTAATGCTTTAACTACTAAATAAAACTTAAATGAAACAGTGCTGGTTGATTTGGCGACACCTGTGGTAAAAAGGATAATTTATCAATTATGCACAAGCCGCAATTATTTTGCTTAATTTAGTAGCTGATCTGAGAGATTTTGCTAACCTCCTCAGCTTTGTGTTCATGTGTGTGTGACGACAAGGGAGTGTTACTGAGGGGAAGAGGAGAAGAGAGTGAGGATAAAGTGTTAGAGTTAGAAGGCAACCACCTGACCTGGGGGATATCTTCCACGTGGCCGTTCGGGCAGGTGAGGCTGTAGTTGCCGTGATTCCCATAGTAAGTGAACGTAAGGTCGGGAGACTCTTTTGGCACTCCACAGCGAAACACTGCAGGTTCTCCCACAGCCACTGAGACGTCAGCTGGGCGTGTGCGGTAAATGAGAGCTGTAGGCTTTGGTGCGCTGGTGATGAGACTCAAAGTGTTTTCAGCTGCAATAGTGATAAAGTGTTGACGTGTGTGTGTGTGTGTGTGTGTGTGTGTGTGTGTGTGTGTGTGTGTGTGAGAGAGAGAGAGAGAGATAGAGTTTGTGTGTGAGGGAAAAGATAAAGAGGAAAGAGCAAAAAGTGGAAAAACATTGAATGAGGTCACACATGAGTCTAACATAATTACAGATAAGTAAAAACATATTTATCATCTTGTGCAAAATCTAGTCCTAAATCTTTCCATTTGTTGAGACTGAATTTGAATTCGCTCATTACATATGAAAAACAAACAAACAGATTTTTAAATCAGATTAGAAAGCACTGAAATATAATTTGCCTTGACTACATTTTTCACACAGTCTGAAAAATGAGAAGTGTTCAAGATGGACAAACAGATCACGCATCAAAACAGTCTGATCTAGGGTTAGATTGCACACTGTGCGCAACATTACTTGAATAATTGTTGAGTTGTTGTCACGTGTATGCAAAACCAAATATCCATCCTTGCTGTGTATTGTTAATGAGGAACTGAATGCTTCGTGCAACTAATATGTGACCATAAGCAAAGTCCCTCCACTGCCCTCATAAGTATTTGAATATTCTAATGACTAGAAACTCATGTTTCCCTGGAAGATTTTCTTCTTGGTCATCCCTGGTCTTACTCCAGTGACTAAAGTTTTGCTGAAAGTCTCACAAACACTGTCAAAGCAGGGTGTGCAGTGCAGCTGCAGTAGTCAGTTTGATCCTGATCCTTTCATGACTTCTTCTATTTATGGCAATCTGTGGATGTTGATCTTATTTTGGGTTTTCTTGTGTCCTTTTTTTGAACTTGAAACTCCCATTGTCTTTTCCAGGTAATAAGGCCCAGATATAGTGATCTGCAAGCATCTATTTGCAAAAATACATTCAGGCGGAAAAAAAACCTTCTACTTCAGTGTGCTCAAACTTCTGTTGCTCAATGACAGTAGCACTTACAGTGATTCTGACTGCTGGGGGTAAAAGTTCAAAGTGTTACCTTTCAGAAGAGACTGAAACCATGCATTTACTCTAAGTGGTTCAAGAACAGCTATCAAACTTTGGGTACACCTTTCATCGGTTTTTTATGCTCATTTGTACTGGAACGGTAAGACGATGAAAGGACTGGAAACTAACAACTTAAATAAATCTTATATATTGAAATCATGGGTGTGGTTCGTTACCTGAGGAGGATGTGGTGATTTGGAGCACAGCCAGCAGCAGTAAGCAGATATGAGAAACATTCCTCTTCCTCCTCATCTCTCCTGCCCTCCTCTTCCCCATTGTTTCCTCAACTCAGTCTCTCTTATTCCATAGGTTACTCTGCTAAACTGTGAACAGTCACTCAACTTTACTACAACCATGAAGGAAGGCAATGCATGTCATAGCACAAGAGTGCTTGTGTCTCTGGTTTCATTCAAATGAAAATACAGGCATTATCAACACTTGAATGACTTTTACAAATACAATTTGTCACTGCCTCATCAAAGAGCTGCCAGGATTTTGTGAGATGAAAGCGAGTTGAGAAAGAACTGGTAACATCTGAATGTGAAATAACAAAAATAAATAAATAATTTTTTTTTTTTTGTTTCTTTGGATATTTTCTGCACAATAATCATTAAGCTTACTAATGTCAAGCTTTAATTGGACAGCTGACATGCTGAGAAACATACAAGCAAACACAACCATTTTATATATTTTATCATCTTTCAAATGCAGTTTCTAATTCTGTATTGTAATCCCGTTACCCATAATCTTGACTCTTTTGTCACCAAATCAGTCTAGGTTTTTGTACAGAAGAGAAATAAAATGAAATGGAAAAAACTACCTTGAAATATGCAGGAAGCCAAAACTTGCAGATTAGTAACAGTAACCACAGACTTAAGGGGAAATTCGCCAGCAGCTCCGCAGTTAACTTCCTTATTTGAGGATGATAATGGTTCTCCTTTAAAAAAAAAACCCTGTTTACGGTCAGATGCCTCGTCACCTTCTCTAAACTTTCAGTCCGACATTTATATCTGCTGCCAGTGTCTCAATAAAGAGTGAAGAAGCTGTCACTGTCTCCACATAATGCTCTCTCTCTGTCTCACTCCATCCTCCCACTCTAAGGTGGGAAATTAAAAACAAGGCACCTGAAGGCATGTGGACATCTTCCTGGTTTACAAGATGGATTTCTGAGAATGGCAAACAGGTCGAGCAGGCCTGGCCTGAGCCTGTAATAGCTGTGTGGGGAGAAACGTCAGCAAATCACGCAAGGCTTTTCTTGCTGTGCCATTTACTCTCGTTCTTGTAACACACACACACACACACACACACACACACACACACAAATCTGTTATCCCTCACCCCCCTCCAGTCTCCCTTACTTTGCCTATCTTCTCTCAGTCTTGGAGAATGAGCTTTAAATACTTGGATAACAAAATTTCACTTTCAAATAAGTTGCCTCTTGCTGAAGGACAAACAGCCTGACCTGCTGCCATCACAGCAGAAATGGCATCACTTTTCACCACATTGCTCTTGCACTTGTTCGAATGTCCAGTGTCAATTAATCATATTGCTTTGTTGCTTTGTTTATTATTAGACACAATGAGAAGTTGAAAGAGAGAGGTTACATTTAGGCTCTGCTGCTCTACACCCATGCCAGCAGCCCCGTAAGGCTGTGGTCAAGTGCCATGGAGCCTGGAGCTAAACGCTAACATCAGCACGCTAACGTGCTCACAGTGTAAATGCTCAGGCTCGCTGTGATAGTTTGTTAGCATGCTAACTTTTGCTAATAGGTTGTTGGCAGTCACGTGACGTTAAATTCAGACGGAGGGCTAGAAGTGAGAACTACAATGGATGAGATATAGGAAAGTTCTTCCTGGCTTAGTTTATATGAAATTACGAGAGAAGGGTATACACATAAAATCAGAACATATGTTAGATGTGACTTTTACGTTATGAAGGAAGTGATTTTTCAGCTGAACTGAAAGTTTTGCTGCGACTGAGGCAGTAGATCTAGCAAGACCTCGCACTACACTAGAAAACAAACGAAAGCAGACAAAAATATGGAGGTATACAACTGTGTTTTTAACGGTTGGTTCCACGACCTCGGTACCAAAGTGCTCCGGGATGACTGTCGTGCTTTTTTCAAGGCTGTGCAGTTTTTACTTTCGGGTGGTTTAACCGAGCAGCAAACTTTCACCACCGTGGTGCTGAATGTTGATGTTTACAATACGGTTGTTTGTTCGGTTAACCCCTCCCAAAGGTCCGCTGAAACGCCACTAAAAAAAAAAAAAAAACACGACAGGATACGTTATTTACGTTCACCTGCTTTATGTCAAAGTGTCAATGCTGATTTAATGTGGATTAACCGAGCAGCAAACTTTCGGCGCTGCAGTGCTGAATGACGTTGATGATTACGTTCCCGTGGTTGGGTCAACCACTCCCAAAAGTTTCGGTGAAACACCACTGAAGACGTGGATCATCTCGAAACAGGACAGGCAGGGTATGTTATTTTTGCAAATTTTTCACCTTTATGAACAACAGCATTTGGTACTCAACAAAAAGCTCCTCCTTGGTTTGATCGATCCGTGCAACAGTAAACGACGCAAAACATCGTCACTTTGAGTGTGTGCTTCCTACGCACAAAATCACTTCTGGCCCTCCATCTGCAGTTCGCGCCACAACAATACAGTGACGTGACGTCATCTGTAAACAACCTATTGCTTTTGTTAAGTAGTTTTGCAGGTGTTTTACAGGAAAGTGTTCTCTAATGGTCACATTGAATATCAGTTGTAAATTTCCAACAGCTGCCAAACTACTAATCAGGAATCTTGTGAATCCACCTTATGGAGGTCTGTTTCACTGAGTATCTGACAAGTTTGACCTGTTGCCAGAGGAAAAGTCAGTGCTCTCTGGTGGTCATGACTGCCAAAACTGTTCAAAAATTCAAGTCTGTTAAAAAGCATAACTGCAGGAAACCATCAAACTGAGATGTCAAATGGTGATAAACACCTCAGTGATGATTTTGATGCCATTTGAATGCCAGACTCTCTCAACAGATGCAACACTGAGAGCCGACCACAAGTTCTCCATTTACAGACGACTATGTTCCGTTCTACTGGGTTTTTTTCTGCTTTTGTCTAAGTTCTTATCCTCTCTACATTAACTGCTTTCTTCTCATACGTACCAAATTAAACACACACATATCTATCAATCTATCTGTCTGTCTGTCTGTCTGTCTGTCTGTCTGTCTGTCTGTCTGTCTGTCTGTCTGTCTGTCTGTCTGTCTTTCTGTCTGTCTGTCTGTCTATCTTACATACATATATTTAACTTTCTTGTAAAACATTGCATCATTTACAGTCACTGTGGCTTGCAAAATTCAAATGATTTGGAGGCACCAGCTGACCCCTCCCAGCATCTCACGTGATGTGGCAGCATTTCATAGAGCACCACGTGTCAGTGGATATCATTTGTCCAAAACTATCTTACGTTCCCATAACTGTACAGCTCTAATTTCTTTATTTTTCCTCCTCCTTTCCTCTGATCCATGCTGCTTGCCGTCACGCCTACTTATGAAAGATAAAATCAACTCTAATCAAATCAATCAAATGTATCTGGAAAGTTTGGATTTTCCATTGATGTAGAGAAGATGATCATCACAATACTGGTACTTTTGATCCTGAAACCAGGTAAGGAGAGATTATTTTTCAACTAAGGCTACATTTCAAGATTTGTAAAAGCATATTGCACCTGTTATAAATTCTGTGTATACATCACAAATTAGGCAGAGGATAGACACATCCAGTCATATGAATTCTGATCTGTTAAAACCTGAACAAGATACACCCAGCAGGGACATAGTTTCATTTTCAAGGGGATGGGGTTCAAGAGACAACAGCAGGTTTCAGTTTGATATGCACTCTAAAATCTCATGTAGCTATCTGACAGGAAAAAAACAAAACAAAAAAACTTCACCATAGCTTCTCAAAAGTGGTATGTCAATGCCGTGTTTAAAGCTTGTTTCCACTGCTCACAGGGCCAACAATAATCTGTTATTGCAGGCTTTGAGGGGGAGTTTACACAGAATTTATGATTCTCATTTTTTTATCATTCTGTTTTATTTTCTGTTGTTTTCATTTTTGAATAACCCATGCTTTCATTTTGCCCCCTTCCATATATAAAAACAAACCTATAGTCTTGTCTTTTCTGATGAGTTTATGAGTTTACTTCCTTTAATTCTCATCCTGAATTGATAGCATATGTATTGTTGCAGAACAGTATGTTTCATCTTCTTTTAATCCTGCATATACAGGAAATCAGTCAATCTGATAAAACACATCATGACGTCATGATCTCTCTGCAGGAACTGTGAATGCTGCTTCTTCAGTGACCTTTGAAAACCCAAATCCTTGTGTTTTAAAGGGATCATCGGTGGAGTTCAGGTGCTCATACAACTACAGTGATGAGGAAACTGTTAGTAAGACTGCATGGTTCAAAGGGGAATTAAAAGATGGCAACTGGAAACGTATTGTACTCTCAAGCCTTCTTTCATATCAGAATCGTACTGAATATGTTGGTGACCAGCAGCATGACTGTAGCCTGGCAATTCATGACCTGCAAGACAATGACACTGGACATTACTACTTCAGGTTTGATACAGATGCATATGGATGGCGTAGTAAAGGTTCTGTGTATCTGACTGTCACAGGTAACATGAATTTACATTAAGTGTTATTCTTCAAGTTTAACAATTTCAGCTTTTCTTAAAATCACAGTCTCCATTTCTTTAACTGTTTGATGTCCAGAGCTGAGTGCCACAGTGTACCCTGAGAGTGTCAGAGCAGGAGACAACGTGACTCTTGAATGTAAAACATCCTGCCAACTTCCCAGTGTAGTTTGGTTCAAAGATGGACGTCAAATAGCCAAACCAGAGTTTCAGGCTCAGAGAGAGGATTCGGGGAATTATGTATGTGCTATTGAAGGACAGGAGTCAGCGCCATCAGAGCCTGTGCTTCTGGATGTTCAGTGTAAGTATCTTTTTTATGACATCATTGGTTGAGAAGGGTAATATAAAGCAAACAAAATCTTAATACTTTCATGTTATTTCACTGTGTGATGTATGTACATTAGTTATGTACTGTAATTCCGGATTCTATGAGTACAGGCATAGCCCTCTTAGAGCTGGCACTACTGGGTTTATCTCCACATGTATGCACAGTTGTGAAGATTTTCTTTCCTGCTATCATCCACTGTAGATTTGCCTCTCACATGTCTTCATGTACAGTATATAACACTATCTGGACCTCAGCTTTGCTCCCAAAAGCTGGTATTTTCTTCTGCTAATGCTGGTAGAGCAGGGGGCCTTAAGTCTTAGAGGTCTACTCCTATACTCATAGAATCTGGAGCTACAGTATGTAACTAACCTTGCATTTTCAGTAGCCTTAACCCTGTCACTAGAGCTGTCACTATTGGGTTAATGGTGAAGCTGATGTAGTTAACACCTACTGTGACACCAAGGTCCACAAGCAGATAACATACACCAGGTCACAACCCTGCAAACATGAAGTGTAATGGTAAGACAGGGAGGGACTGACTGGTCCCCATGCAGCCCACTAGTCTGAAATGATGAGATTAGAGGCTCACTGTTTTTTTTAAATAGCTTATTCTTTGTTAATTTATGCTTTGTCTATAAAAAACCTGATCATCCATGAGTATTTCATTTTAAACCCACTTATGTGCAAAAAATACAGTCTATAAATGAATGTATACAACAGCACGGTGGTTGCATTTTTAATACAGATCCTCCTTTGAATGTATCGGTTGAGGTGAATTATTCCGGCCACCTGACAGCAGACAGCAGTGTGAATCTGACCTGTAGCAGTGCTGCTAACCCTCCAGCAGACAACTACACCTGGTACAGGGGTACTGTTTCCAGTTTCAGTTCCATGGTCCAGGTGGGCTCAGGACAAGTGCTGTCTATTCCCTCTTTGGGGGCATCCCACACATCCTATCTCTGCCAGGCCAGGAACCCCCTGGGGGAAGACAAGTCAAGTGAGGTGCTGCTGATAGTGGACGAAACAGACAGTGAGAGTGAGTGTACAGCTGAGACAAGAAGATTGATACACTGAGCAGTTATGAGCTGTTGTATGGATTGTGACCATTAACTCATCCAGTGGGGAATGATAGTCCAAAAGTTGTAAAGTAGCCTGATTGGAAGGATGTTTAGGTGGGTTTAAATTAACATTCTATTCATTGCATATGTAACCCTGTATATGTATATATATGTTTAAATGGGCTAATTTCATTTTACACAAGCATCAACTATATTTTTACAAGATATTTGTGAAACATTTATATTTGCATATAATAAAGGAAAATCTCAGATCCTGTTAGTGTAATTACTCACGCAGCTTTCTTCTACCTCTCCCTCTACAGCTAATCATTTGATCCTCCTTGTTGGTGTTGGAGTCAAGGTTGTTATTGTTCTATTGCTCACGCTGGTTATTATCTGGGCTTGGTAAGTTACAACATTCAGCACAGTTCATCTTATTATGACTGTTATGAAATGTTGAAGAGTTCAGTGTGTAAACTTTTGTTACTGCATAGTTTAAGGAGGCGGAGACGTAGATCTGCTGTGGACAAAGAGGTAAGGAGGACCAGCTCTGTTTAAATGATTAACATGACAATGTCTCACAAAATGTCTAATGTTGTGATGTGTTGTGTTTCAGGAGAACAGCTATGATTATGAAAATGTCAGCTCTGTGCAAATGGGTAAAAGAAACAACAACAAATAATCAACAAAACCCCCCACAGGGTTCAGCGGAAGGAAATGTCCCTTTACAGAAACTAGTGAAGCATGATGACATTTTATTACGCTCGATGAGGCACTTGGCACAAGGATCTCTGTGGTTTGTGCACTGTCTGTAGCTGAGCTGAGCTCAATCAAAGAATTGCTGCAGTTATCAGAGTTGAGGAACAAGTTTGACAGCATGAAAGACGCAGCATTAATTTCTGACTGTCCTTCCTATGTCTCTCTGTAACACTGGAGACAGAAGGGTTACACATTGTAGGAAAACAAGTAAACATGTTTATTTCATCAGTGAAGTCCCTACAACTTTAAAAATGCTCTGAATGCAGCCTCTCTTGTCATATTTGCAGCAGTGATAAGAGCAGTAAGGATGGCAGGGATGTTAAACCAGGACATGCTGCCCCCTAGAGTTTAAAATACTCCTACACATTCTTTTATGGTATACTTGTAAGTACTTTGATACCTTCAGTCTACCAACCTGCTAGTGTTATTTACATTATCATCAACCTTCTGCTTTTGAACCACATGGTTAAGGTTTAATAGTAATACTGAGTGTTTTTAATTCCAACAGAAGTGACATACAACAGCAAAACATTTATTGGTCAATGGATGTCAAAGTTTTTACTTTTTGTTTGTTTGTTTCTCAATGTAAACTGATTTGCCTCATTCAGACAGACATGGCAGAACTTTGCCAGTATGACAGTAATCAATGATTGCTTTTCAATAATCTCTTTATTGAAAACTACTGACACCTGTAAACACATTTCACACCAGCTGTTTTTGTAAGACATACTGCCAAACCCTCTAATTTTCAACATCCTCTGATTTTTTTTGTACTTGTAAACAATATAGTAATAACATATTTTGCTATGCAATAAACTCACTGTCTTGTTAAGTGTTGGAAAATGGAAATAAAAAAAGCTATTTGTAAAATCTAAGATATCAAGCATTTTGTAAATCTGGGTATCACTCTTCAATATGCTAAATACATCACACTGTAGCTTACAGCAGTGGTATGTGCGCCACTAATTTTTTCTATTTCTCATTAAAACATCATACAAATGTTAAAAACGTACAGTAAATGCAACCACATGATGCGCACATATGTGAAACCATCTCTTTAACTGTTCAGGAAATGAAGCTTAGTTTGTTTACGTAATTAGCATTTAAAAATACAAGATGTGTGCACAACTTTACTCAGCTCTTCTCACTTAATGATGAGAAATCAGACAAAAGCTAAATTCTAAAAATAGACGAATGGCATGAAGACTTGTGATCCAAGTACATTTTGTAAATGGATGTCCTGGTGTCAGAGTCACTGTCCTGCTGGTTTTCATCCTCCTCCACTTCTCCTCAGGCTCTGGTCAGTATCTGTTAGAGACTTATCGCACCGAACAGTTTACTCAAAACCACACTTTGTGACCCAGGCCCAACTGCTAACTGCTTTTAATTGGATCATTATAACTGTATTTTCCCTCGTCATCTTCATGCACAAACATGTTTTCAATAATAGCTGCTTCAGTGCCTTCTGTGCCATTGCTTATACAGCACAGTCAAAGTATCAGTGCTGCCAACAACTGTCATCCGTGGCCTTCATCCGTGATGAACCGTGGAGGGTGTGTTCAAATTCTGTTCCTGCAACAGTTAGAGCACTAAGTCAAAGGCTGATTCCTGACAGCAACATGTAGCTTATCTCACAGAACGGCACTGACGCAAATGGAACAGAGGATCAGAAAGCCACCAGTGAACAGAGTCAAGACATTCTGACAGGTTTCCCTTTGCTTCAGTTCTGCTGATTTTCAAATTAAGCAGCCACTGTTTTAAAGCCCAGGTCGGCCGAGCTCATCCTCATTCAGCTCAGTGCATTGAAATCCAGGAATGAAGGCTTTCAGTGCTGTGTCCTGCTTGCTTGGATGTATAGGGATGCCTATCATCTCCAGATTCAGTCTGTGTGAATTGGCACCACTGTCAGCAGTCTTGGAAGAAGTTCTTCTTCTGTGTGTAGGAGTTCAGCCATGGGCTCAAGCAGGCTGAAATGTGCATCCTGTACATTCCTGTGGCCCACATCTACCCAATCAGCTGCTTGATTTCTGAATGTTTCTAAACATTTAAAGTTTTTTTTGTATCTGAAGTAAGTTAAAATAATCAAAAATAGTCTGGCTGCAGCCTAAGCCAGTTTGTGCATTAATGATGAGGATGAAATACTATTTTTGGGGGGTTTACTTGGGAACATGAGATGTGAAGGTACACCCTCTATCTGAGGGTATTTAGAATAAAAGTGAGTTACTTGAAGATAGTAAAAAGGTGCTTTTTGGTGGTTGTAGGGTGTTTGCACTTTGTTTTGTACTTTGTGCAGAATTAAGTCCAGCTGAGACCTTAAGGTGCTGTTGCAGTTGTCGCGGTGAGGACATATGACCGGTGTCTGGATGACTTCCGTTTCCTAAGGGCACGGAAAAACAACTCATTAAAAAATGGTCACATTTACATTATTAAGTGAAGTTTTCTCTAGTCTTACTTTCATTTGTTTTTTTATATAGTAAATAATTTATTCATCTATGTAACATTGTATGTGACCCAAACCTAGACACTGTCCAACTATCGCACTGCTTAAGATGATGCTGAAGTGCTGATAAATCAAATAAATATAACAGGAAAAAGGAAAGGCATATATGTGTGTATAGATAGATAGATAGATAGATAGATAGATAGATAGATAGATAGATAGATAGATAGATAGATAGATAGATAGATAGATAGATATGTGTGTAAAAAACAACTTTAAGAGAAGCAAAGAACTCACCTTGTGATCACAAAAGCCACTATGGCTATAACAGCCAGCAGAACACTGATGGCCACCCCGATATATACCAGTTTGCTTCCTGAAGAGTCCGACGGAGTCGCTGCTGTGGTGGACAAAAAGGGATGAGAGCTTACTGCTGGTCAAACTGTCTCAGGCATTATTTTTAAATGCAATGTGCATGTGAATGGCTAGACCTTGGACCAAGAACACCCAAGTGCATAGTATGTGTAATGTAAAGGCATTTCACAATGTTGGGNACCTCGAGCCCTATTGCTATACTGCGTGTTTTTTATTATTATTATTATTATTATTATTATTATTATTATTATTATTATTCCTCTTCCGTGTCAAATTTCGATTCGCTACTAGTTCATTTCTGTTGCACTGTATTCCACCATTTTTGGTTGTTTTTTTTTTTTAGCCCACAGGTTGCTAGTACTTAATGAGCTTTTGTGAATAACAAAGGATGATGCAACATGGTAACAGAGAGGAACAACAAGAAAACAACAACTTCGTACGGATGTTTCTCAGTAATTACTTAAGACTATCATCGTGGTGGAACAGCACCAACCACCCTCCACACACAAAATGAGATGTCTTGTCAGCAGGTTCTAACGCCTTAAATTGGCCTAAATGCCCTTTTTTGACACTTGTCAGCAAAGAAGTTCGTCCCTACATGTTTGACTGTGAGTGATGTTTCTACAAAAAACATCAATGTAGGACCTGGTTAGAAAAATGGCACCGGTCTTTGACGTTATGGCTTTGATTATTATGTCAAGCTGAGTTTAAATAGTGCTTAAATGCAGTCAGCGGTCAGTTTCAGTTCTACTTCTCATAAATAGCACAAAGAATTGCATGAAGGAAGTGGTTACTACTTACTGCAAAAACATGAACACTTGTAATAGTAAGTCATGCAAGTGAACAAAGTGCAGATATTCTTAGTTTTATGTTTGTTTATTGAACTGAACAGCTAGCACTCAGTACTGGTTTTGTGAATGGGTCACTCCCAGGCAGACAGCCATGGAACAACAGACAGACAGACAGACAGACAGACAGACAGACAGACAGACAGACAGACAGACAGACAGACAGACAGACAGACAGACAGACAGACAGGTTGTAAGTAAGACAGTGATTGAGACACAAGGATGGACGCCACCACAACATAGAGGAAGGAGAAATAAAAAGACTTTAATGTTTATCTACTGTGATCTGTCAGTGCACACTGACTTGAGACTTCTTTAAGATTGTGAGACGATTGTGAACTGTGGGTGAAACTGAGGGCCCAACTGATAAAAACCAGCTGCCCACTTTTTAAGATAACAACTTGATGTCAGAGCAGTTATATGAGCCAGCTACACAGATTCTGTCATGTTTAACTCTAGTTTTACCTGCTGCTGCCATTTTTAATTTCAGCTTTACACTTGTATTTTCTTAAATATTTTGCAGCTGTACATATTACGAATTAGTGATTGATGATTGTGATGGTAATGCTTTGATAATGAAGATGGTAGTGATGAAGATGATCATGGCATGCTGTGTAAAATCTGTTGTAACATTAGTTGTAAATGAAATATTCCCACCTGCGACCAGCAGCTGGACACCACTCTGCTCTGGCAGCTTCTGTGTAGGGTGGCTGGTGACGAGGTAAAACACGTATGTGCCGCTGTCCGACTGTCTCAAATCAGAAATCCTCAGGGAACAGTTTCTTGTTCCTGGCTGTCCCAGGTACTTCACCCTGTTCTGGTAGGATGGCTCTGGTAAGATACCGGCACTGTGGAAGACATATCTGAGACAGACAGACACACAGACTTAGAAACCTAAAATGAATCGCAGGTCTGGTCTCGTGTGTGTCTCTTAAACAATACCTTGGTGTGATACAGCGGCTGTCACCGAGACACCACATCTCAGACAAAACTTCGTACTGTTCTTCTTCTCCTTTATCCTAAAAATAGAAAACAATGAGCTTTTGAACAATGGGTAACATTCTGTAAAATAGCAAATGCTATGTTTACTGTAAGTTAACCTGACTGTAGGTGTTTAAGCCCCCTCCAAAACTTTAATTACAATCTTAAAATCGCTTAATTCAGTTACTCCTTACTAAACCTCTTACAGTTGCATGTTTCTATTGGTTCTTTTTAGTCCTGGCAGAGGAAGTCTTCTAGTTAAAGACACTGCTAACAAAGCCTTCTTTATGGAATCACCTGAGCAGAGAGCTGTCCCCCCTCCTTAGAACTTTGGGGGTAGTCATAGGAACAAGGGAGAACAACTGAGGAGCCAATCACAGCACAGATAGGACTGGAGGGGAGACGAACTGACCAATCACCAGCAAGAATACCTGAAGGGCAGAGGAAAACATATGATAATAAGTGTGTAATAAGTATTAGGAGCCATGCAAAAAAAAGTAAGCAAAATAAGTCAAAGGGACAACTATTAAAAATTTTACTGCAAACAAGTAGATAGATAGAATATGCACGTAGCTGTGGATGCTGCTGCAGAAATGTCCAAGACAGGTGCAATGTAACATGACACTTAGTGAAGATGTTATACATCTGCCACTGAAACAGCCCTCCAAGCAGTCATGACCACATATCTGCTTTATGATTTTAATGGTATTGCCCCATGAATTAACTGTCAAGGTCCAACACTGGATATGAATGTAGATGCCACCATGAGCTGGTGTGTTCACACAAGCTCTTACCTTTCAGAGAGAGTGTGAGCAGCAGCCAGCAGCTCCGTGCAGCTTGTCCACCCATCCTCATCCCTCCCTGCTGTGGCTGTTCCTTGTTTGTCGCCTGCTCACCTCTCTGTGGTTTCACCTTCCGACCCCTCTCTGTGGCTCTCTGATCCCGGTCTGCCAATCTACCCTCCTGTACTGTTGACTTAAGTCAGTGATCTGCGTGTTTCTCTTCTTCCAGAACGGGCACTTATAGTCCAGATTGTTCAACTTCCCTTTTATTTTCTCTGCTAACAAGGAACTGGGTGGTGACTGGGCCTTCAAAGCAGCAAAACGAACATACATAATATGTGTGCACAATATGTGTGCGTGTGTGTGTGTGCACGGGGGACACTGTCTGTGTTTGCTGACTCAACTATACCAATAGGGACAAGAGGCATCACCCATGCTGAGAGCGATACACCAAAACAACAGCTGATATCTTCGCCCTCCAAGTCACTATTAAGCTTGCAGGATAATTTGTTCACCTGCACCAGGTATGCGCGCTCAACACAGCGTGTACGTGTGCCCTCGCGCCCCGTTTGTCCACTCAGAGACGTGCTGTTGACGTCACTCGTTCCCCTCTCGTGTGCGCAGCAGAGCGCTCACAGGACGACCACTCAAACCGAGAAACTTCGCAGAAACTTCTACTAACTTTGTCCCACACTGTCCAGTCCTCCAAATGTGTCTCTCTTTCCTATTAGAGGCGGGCGCCGGTGGTTTTGGTTGATAGAAACGGTCTTTGCTGCCTTCATGTCCCCTTCTTTCTTTGGGGTCAGTAACCTGTGAAGAGAGGAAAAAAAAGGATTTTCTGAAAAGTGGGATTTATCTGTGGTGGCGTTTTAACAGTGTGCTCGTCCGTCTTCGAGGCAGTTTTGTGCTTTTTCTGTTTTCAAACTTACGGACTTAAACAAACAAACAAAAAAAGAATAAGGTATTATTTGTCTTCAAAGGACAAGGCCGGGGCTCCACCTGCTGCAAGGTAAGCCAGGTGAGCCACTCTCTGGAAGGCGAGTCGAAGTCTGTTTCAGCTATTTGTAGTTTTATGCTAACTCTTAGCTAGCCAGCAGCCTCACTTTGGTGCCATTAAATTATTATAACCTTGCTTTAGGCTGTACTGCTAACAACTAGTCAGTAGCTATTTGAAATTGAACGTTTTTCATGACAACAATGTCGATTGTTTGTATATTTGAATTTCTGCATTACAGCCTGTTGGTATCATGTCTGTGCCAAGATCTCTGCAGTCTAACGGGGCTTACTATACTAAAGTGATAGAAATATCAAAGCCATTTCTTTTTTATTTCAGAGGATTTTTAAATACTGCGGCCTGTACTGTATAGTGGTTCAACAGTAGATAAAACCTGTGTCTAAAATAACTCACTATAAGCTGAAGATACACTTTAACTCCCGATAATAATGCCTTTGTGCTACCATCTGACTTGATGTCCTCCTGTTTGCAGGGCAGTTATTACTGTAACTGGTTTAACCCTTGGTAATGGTTAGTGCTGTCTAATATGTGTTGTGGCACAAGAGGAGTGAAGTATCATCAGTCAGGATTCTAGTTCTGATGAGTTGACAAGTGTTTGTTAAGAAAAAATGTGTTACCTACATATGTTTGTCTCTTAAAACCCCCAATATTATGTTAAAGGAAAAGGTGACTGCCAAGGGCTTAGACCACCTGCCCTGAGGAGTCCAGGAGAGAAGGAAGGAGGGAGACAGATCATTGTCTGTTGTTGCCCTCTGCTTCCTGCTGTGTACAGATGTATGCTGAGAAAGTTGTGACAGAGGGGAAGATGGGTGAGTGCACATATTACATACATACACTTCTGTTCTTGCTGTTGTTCTCCCCACCCATGCCTCCTCCTTCGTGTACACACACACACACACACACACACACACACACACACACACGCTCACACAAACAGATTAAAATGCTGCGCTGGTCATGCTGCAGCTCACGCTGCCTGTTTTTTTGTATGTGGGACCAGACATCAGTCCACTTGACAGTTAACCATTAACTGGTTTGTTCAAAGCTGGCTGGCTGTCTCTCTCTCATGTCTACTGGATTTATGTTTGATGTTCGGCTTTCATCTTGGAAAACATATACTCGTTGTAAGCTTTCTTCATCGAGGAAGATTACATCCTCACTCAAATAGAAATGTGATAGTGATGTTGATTACTGGGGCGAGAAATAACCACCGGCCTTTACACAAAATTACTCTTAATTGCAACACATTATATTTACGGCAATAACAACACACTCTCCTGGTGGTCATAAACAAACTGCTCGCTGTACCCTTGTCCCTGTCAGTATGAAGCTAATCTACCTTGGAAACCAGAGAATCCACATTTGCTCTCCTGCTGCTTGGCATGAGCTGTAAGGCAGGTTTGTGGTGTTGAAGCTTTATGGCTCCTAATGAGTTTACTGCCAGTCATATGAGGCTGGATAGATGTGAAGCTAAGATAACTTGCTATGTTATACTGTTGCTAGGACAGCGAAACTGTTCACCATATGTTTTCCTGTGGTGTCTTGAAAGCCTGTGTCTACTTTTTGGATTGCAAACTTTTTACAACAATTCAAATCTTGAAACTATATAGAGGCAATAAATTCAACCTTTATATGTTTACCCCATGACCCGGTGAGACAACAGTTTAAGTACCTACCTGACATTGCAGGGACAAATTGAGTGCCAGTACAATGAAGCCGGTAGTCTCCAGTTAAGTGAAGGATTTTGAAAACTGACAACATCTCCACATCTTCTGCTGCTCTCATCAACAGGTCTTCTTGGTCCTTGTGTCCTCGTGCTGTATCTTACTCTTTGTGTCTGACCATGATCAGCCAGACGTTTGGTTCTGTAGTTTCTGTTTCCAGAATGAAGGGAGTCCACCCAGATACAGTGAACCAGGCTGTGTCTTTGGTGTGTGTAATTACAAGAGAAACACAGTCTAGCCAAGGAGTGGCACATATGGTGTGGCTTATTTTGTGTAGCACTGTGCTTAGATTAGGTGGAACAATATCTATTTTCAGTAACAAGCAGTGTTTACCTTAAACATAACACACATACACAATACATGTGTGGACATGTAGAGCAACACAAGTGTGCAGATTCACGCACAAGCACTCCTGTCACACAGCTCAGAGTATATTTATAATCAGGCTAATATTTACTGCACAGTATGATCATGTTTATTTTTTCTTTGCCGCCATGACAACCACAAAAAGTATGAGTCACAGCTTCTGGTGTGTCTTCATCTCTGTATGTGTGAGGTCTCCTTCTGCTTCTGTGCTGTTATCTTTGCTTCATCCCACGCTTACCACACCTACAATATTCTACAGTACTCAAAACCCTTTAAACCCATTTTCCTGTTTAATGTGGAGTGAATGCATGTTGAATTAAGCTCAGTCCTGTTTTTGATGGACCAGATACATAACAATCTGATTTTCCTGTTTTGACAGTCGTTTCAGAATCTGTTTCCCAAAGTCCAAATGTCAGTGTCTCGAAGAGGACAAAAGATAATACACTAGATGCTGACTATGCAGTCAGGTAGTAAGATAGTACATGTATCTTCAGTTTGGATTATTTTGTCACATTACTGTTTTCAAAGTCACCAATGAACTTTCATACCTAGCTTGAAGCCAAAAAAGATGGGAAGTAATAAAAGACATTCATTTAATCATAACAGACACTGAGCTTGCATGTGAGATCAGTCTTCATGATACGGAGCAAACTCTATCTCCTGTTGAAGACTGAGAGATACGGTTGGAGGCTCTGGAAAAAAAGTAAATAGACCCCAATTTGGGATTGTTTATTTGTTAAACCTGTGTGACTAACACACTCACAAAGAAGAGTTCCAGGCTTCTACCTTGTACATAGCCATGATCTCTCAGAAACCATTTTCTGTTTGTAAGTCTTTAAAAAGGTGCAGTTACAGTATATCAGTAACACTTTAAGACACTTTTTGGGGAGTTCTTTAGTTTAGTCGATAGTAGCTTGTCTAGAAAGATCCTTGAGACAAAAGAAAATTTGATGCCTAAAAAATACCTCATGTTGTGCTATCTGTTACATTCCTTTAATTTCAGATTAATTGTCATTTAGTTGAAAACTTGGCTGATGTGGATGACAAAATGTAGGATGGGTTGTTTTCATGTTTTTCTCTCGATTTTGGTTTGGCGGGGGTGTGGACAGCATCTCATGTGGTACACAGTTTACCCAGCAGTGAGGTGTTACAGTGGGAGGGCGTAATGTGTGCAGATTTAAGGGTATCCCTCCCAACATCCCAGAGAATGAATAACGACACAGTGAACCTTTTCCGTCGTGCTGTTTCTGGCTTTCTGGCTGGCCATGTTACTCGTGATGAGGAGGATAGAAATAACTCACAATAAAGTGGATGTAAGTTCAGTGTGTTTGCATGGATGGATCATAGGCAGTAAGTGACTCATTCTTACCTCTCGTGCGAGCCTTATTTACCACGGTGGCCACAAACTATCCAGTCACACTTTGGGGAAGCCATGAATGTTGACTACACTGGGGAACAATCACACACAACAGCAGTGATGCATTGCATCAGCTTAGCTGTAGAAAATGCATCTTTTGGTTGAGCATAAATTAAGCTTAAATAAGTTTAAATAAGAAACCTTTCCTGTTGAAGCACACTCATCAGCACATAATACAACAGTGACTTCAGAAGAACCCTGCCTCATAACACACACGTGCAGACACACACACACACACACACACACACACACACACACACACAGGAGAAGGTGGTCTCAGGTACGTAGAAGTGGACACAATAGAGTGCTTGTTCTGTCCTGCAGTGTGACTGTGAAGGGTGCAGAGTTGGGGGGGAGAGCAGGAAAGAAAGAAGAAGAAAGGAGTTGAGGTGTGTGGAGGAAACATTGTGGTATTTTTCCTGGAAAACACACTCTGAAAGAATGAACATATTATCCCTCTGATAATATGTCAAGTGACATTGATCAGATATTCATTATGTTCTTGCCTTTTTGTTTCTCACTTGAATTTTTAACCTCTCTCTTTGAACTTTTTACACCAATTTTACAACGCAGGGAACAATAACATCATTATAATGCTGACTGGATGTTTGGAGGGAAAGTGTGAGGAAGGGAGGGGAAAGAGAGGACAGGTACAGAAGGGAAGGAGGAACAGACATGAGGCACAAAGAGGGGAAGACAGGAAGGAGAGAGATGGGTACAGAGGGAGACAAGGAAAGAGGGAGTCGAGTTGGTCAGGGAGAAGTTGTAGTGTAGAGGGAGGGAGCAGATGTGAGGAGATAGCTGGGAAGGAGGTTAAGGTCACTGGATTAACAGGTCTACACAGCTATCACCTTTCATGATAACAACGTAGAAATCCAGCAACTGTGGGACCAAGTAGGGTAACTGGTTCTGTACTACACTGGTCCCTTGTCATTCCTTGTTTACTTCCACAGATCAAGACACAAGACTCAGGAGTCTGCACATAAGCTAAAGAAGTAACTTTAAGGTGGTAACTGTGCAGGATTGTTCTGGTTCTGCATCCAGATGCTAAATGTCAAAGAAAAAAATGAAAAAATACTACTAACTCATGTGTGTACGGCCCTGAGATATTGTCCAGCAGGTTTCCTTGGTAGTTCACTTGGCATGTGCCCCATGTGCAGAGAGGCTGAGTGCTCAGTGGCAGCTTTTCTTGTCTATCTCTTGCTGTTCTATCTAAATAAAGTCTGGAAAAGCCCCCAAAATTATTTAAAAATTCAATTGTCCAGCAGCACACCTTCCTCATGAACATTTGCATTTGGTGAACCAAATGTCACATCACAACATTTTGATGGAATTGTTTTAAATTGTGGTTACTTTGTGAGAAAGCTCGAGATGTGAGAGAAAAGGCAAGTGTTGCAGTGAGACAGTGGCAGGAAGGAAACTAGGCATGTAGAATGTTTTCTCTGATTTGATAGGAAGCACCATACACTTAGAGTATCTCCAGTTGTTTCCTTGCACATTGATGGAAAGTATTACTATTACCCTCCGCTCTGTCTCATGCATTGTAATGAACAGATAATCCACTTAACAGCTCACTTTTCTAACAAATAACCACAGACACATGCTCTAAATAGCCAATGTTTTTGTACTTTTACATTTACGGTTACATTTTCCTTTTCAGCATGGACACCTTATGTTCTCCTTCAGCTATTACTATTAAGACACAAAATGATAATTAATGGTATTAGTAACACCTGCTTTTCCTGCCGTGACAAGTCAAATGTGCTGTGAAAAATGCCTTAACAACAACACTGATGATGGCTGGATTTCATTTAGCTGCTTCAGTTTCAGGGTCCTGGTCTTGTGTATGCTGGTTCACTGTCATGGCTCACTGGGACACTTGAATATAAGAGAGCCATGGGTGTGAAGTATTTGTCAATATAATCAGCTGGACTGGGTTTTTTTTTCATTCATGTTTTTAGTGGTCATAGCATTAGATTTACAGCTTTGTGGACTGATTTAATGTGTCTGTGCCAAGAGGTGCAGCCCTAGCTTCCAGCTTTTGTCTGCACTGTTGATCTAACTTTGCAATGATGACGATGATGATAATGATGATGATGATGACCATGGGTTTGTGTCAGTGGATGATGGTGGGAAGTGGAATGAGCTGAGCTGTATTTAATGATTCTGGACATCCATGGCAGTCTGACAGTTCACATAACAGTAATATTTGCACCTTGCACAAGTAAGAAAAGAGACAAAGAACAGAATATCAGCAGACCTTTTTTACAACAGACTTGTCAAAGCAGGAACAGGACAGGTGGAGTTCAAATCTATACCAAGTGTCCTAGTAAGCCATGATAGTGAGTCAGCATGCACAGTGCCAGGACCCTGGAACTGGCTCCCCTGAATAGATGTAATAATGTTAATAATTACACCTGTGTTTTTCATTCTCTTACATGTCTGCAGTCAAAAATGTGGATTAACTCAAAGGGTCAAGTTGACAAAACTCTGCTCAGAGCAGAGCCGAGGATAGCAAGAGCGGGTGCACACACACATACTGTATGAGCACAGGGACATGACATGGCACCATATCCCAGCTTAAGAGTTTGTTCTTGCTTTGTGTAGAAATGTTAGACTTTAGACTATTGATCTAATCAGTGTCATTTGTTCTTTTCAGTCTGTGCCAGGAAATGTGCTGCATGCCCCTTCACATTGGGACAGTGAGCTGAAACCGGTCAATTTGCTGATGTTTGTTGTAGGGTGGCTTAAGAGTCCAAAAAGAGCCCAAATTAAATACGAGCAGTCTGAACTTGTGCCATATATTATTTTGTGAAATATCGCTCTTTGTGTGTGTGTATGTGTAGGAGGCATTTTAGATTTTTTTTTTTTTTTTTGTTTACATCACACAACACAGTTAACTTCACCTCACTGTTTCTCTTGTTTATGGGGATTTTATGTAACGTTAAAGGCTTGAGTGCTGCTGTATATGGTATACATGCATTCATGTGTGTGTCTCCGTGTATATATTCTGTCAAAGAATGTACTGTATGCACACTCATGTATGTGTGTGTGTGGATCTGCAGGGAGCAGGGGAATCTCCCTGACCTGTGTGTTGACCCCCTGCCGTGTGATCGGAGTATGTGTGATGCTGATGACCTTGGGAGCCATCGGAGCAGCTGTCTGGGCCGTAGGTCAGACCACATGCTTTTACACATAAACACATTTTTGCCAGACATACTGTGACATAACTGTAATCGTACTCTTTTTTTTTTTATTATTATTTCAGGGTGTTAATGTTCGATAGTTCTCACTATTCAAAATCTGATTATTAGTAGTCTTTGCTCTCTTACATTGATTTAACAGATGTCTGATGTTTTTTATTACCCTTCTGTAGTTACGTATTGCACAATGGAGGAAGACACAGGACTGTATGATGGTGAGTAGAGAACACAGCAATGTTTTCTAATAAATAGTCTTATACCAGACATTAAGTACAGGTGTAATAAAAATAGACAACACTGGGACAAGAGCTACATGTTCTGATTATTATAATAAGAAAAATGAGCTTGAATTAAATATTTTTTTTCTGCAGTCAAGGAGGATACTGCATGTGTTTGTTTGTTAGTGGAAACAAAACAAACACTTGGCCATGGGTCATTCATTTTGGTGCGGATCCAGGAATTTCTGTCTTTTTTTTTTTTTTTTTTAGCATTGCCAGGCTACAGCTGTAGTTACTTGAGTGAAAAAACAAATATGTCTGATAATTGTCTGTCACTACATTTGATGTAGATTAAAGTCTAGTTGATTTTTTTAAAAATGTGTGTTATTGGAATAAAATAAAAATTATTTTTCAGAGAAGCAGAAACTGAAGTAGCTGCACTGCCAATAAGAACAGGCTCAACGCAAAGCAACAGGATGTTACATGTGTGGTCACAGGTTGCTCAATGGAAGCAGGATGCAATCAGCAAACAAACAAACAAAAACTATGTCACTAATACCCATCATAATCACAATGAGAAAAGAAAAATGAATTATGTGTTATAGGTAGGCAGGGGTGTGTGCCATTGTAGCGTGTTCTAAAAGAAAGCCTGTATCTTTCCCTGCAGTCCAGGTGAATTCTGCTGACCAACATCTCAGAGTCTTTGACTCCGCCCAGAGGAGGTGGCGTCAGGTGTGTTCTTCCTCAGCCAATGAGCTGCTCGCTAGCATCAGCTGTGAAGAAGTGGGCTTTGTCAGGTGAGATGTCTTTACAGTTTTATTTCCATGCTTTCATGCAGCGCAGCATGACGCAGGACTGAAGTGTGTGCGTTTGTTTCAGCGTGGTGAATTACTCAGTCACATCAGTGCCAGAGGCCAGCGGAGACGTTGGAGAGTTCTTCTGTGTCAGACAGGAAGAGCTCAGCTACGGCAAGAAAATCAAAGACTCATTGTTCCCATGGTAACAAACACCTGTCTGTCTGATGGTGCAGCAGTCTTACATGCTACCACACTGTCCTCTCTGTTGCTCCTCCTGCCTTTTCTTTCACTTGTCCACTCGGTTGACATCAAGAGAGTTGAGCGACTTAGGTCGGATGTTTTTTTTCTCTGTCAGGATGTTACTAACTCTGTCTCTCTTTGTTGCAGTGACTGTGAGAGCAGGGAGGTCCTCACGCTGTTGTGTCAAGGTAAGGTGTGAGCTCAAATCTGCACTTGTTCTGTATGACACACTGGCACACTTTATACCCTGATACCTCACTCCCAAATCTCGTCATCCTCCTGTACACCATGTCATTCGTGCTTCTTACTCTGTCTGATGTACAGCCTGTCTGTCTGCTTACCTCACCTTCACTTTGCTTTTCATTGCTCTGATTTTGTACTCATTCACTCACTCATTCTCATTCTTGTCTGTCTATGCTGTGTTTCTCCTCTCATTCTTTCTCTGGCAGACTGTGGCAGGCGTAGTTTTGCAGCAGACCGTATAGTTGGTGGCGTGGATGCCAGACAGGGCAGTTGGCCTTGGCAGGTCAGCTTGCAGTATGATGGAGTTCATCAGTGTGGAGGATCCATTATCTCAGACCGCTGGATTGTCTCAGCAGCTCACTGCTTTCCCGAGTAAGTCAAGCTTAAATTTATACAGAAATCATACGTTATTTTAAACACATGCTGGACAAATATGACCGTGCTTTAGGTTATCTTAACTGAGAAAAATGTAACATGCTTGCACAAAAACTGAAGAAGCTTTCCGTGCTAGGCGGTATCGCTTCGTTAATCGCTGGCGTGTGCTGCTGGGCTCCATCTACAATAAACCCGTCAATGCCAACGTGGCGGAGGTGAAGACCATCGTTTACCACAGCAGCTACCTGCCCTTTGTAGATGCTAACATTGATGACAACAGCAGGGACATCGCCGTTCTGGCCCTCACCCAGCCCCTCACTTTCAACGGTAGAGCACACACACACACACACACATTCATCAAAGAAGAAACACACTCATTTAAGCACACATGAGTATTTGATTGGCAAAGAAATTGAGAGAGCCAGAGAGACACAGAGAGTCAGTCATTATGGTAATTTGCCTGCTTTAGGGTTCCTGTTTCCCAGATTTGAGTGAACAGGACAAAAGTTCTTTGATTCATCATAATCATATAAACACTGAACAGGATATAACCACTGATTCCTCCTGTGTCTGATGTGCTCTTTCTGTCCTAAAATCCCATGACTCCTTTAAAAAAATATACACACTTTCATAATGACAAAGACTCATCTGTGTTCTGCTTTAATGTTACTGCAATCTGTTGAGCCATGAAAAAGGATGAGCAGAAATACAAGTATGATCTCTGCTGGCATTGTAGGTTTGGGAGCGACAGAGGTTTAGCTTTCTGTTACAGTGTATGTCACAGCTGTGCAACTAAATAACACAATTTCAACATACTTGATGGGTTGTAGGCAAATGTTTTGAGAACGTGACAACTATCTAAATGCACACCTACTGTATCAACATTACTTGTACTGACCAATAAGAGGAAACAAAATGATGAAGACCTGTGCTGAGAGGAACATGGCAGTAGTCAAGTACGCAGTAGAAGAAATTTGTAGTAGAAACTCTAAAAGCAGTGTTTCAGTAAGTCATGCCTGACATCTAGTGTTAAGTGTTCATAATTGCAACCACAGCGTGAAGTCCGCTGGAGTGAAATTAACACACGTGAGGGACAATTTTAGCTGAAATATCTCTCTGTACAGTGTTCTGCTGACACTATATAAGATTTGGTTTCACTGATCAGACATAAGGTATTTCACCACCTCGTCTGCCTGTCCTGACACATGTCGCAGTGGTTTCTTGTGCATTTTATTATGAGTAAACTTCAGATGATAGTGTGTGTGTTGGATGGTGAAGTATTGTTATGTACATGAGTTTACTTATATCTTAAAATGTGTTTGTGTGTAGAATACATCCAGCCCATTTGCCTGCCAGTGTACGGTCAAAGACTGATAGACGGGCAGATGGGAACAGTAACAGGCTGGGGAAATGTAGGATACTATGGTGAGTCTGCATTTCATTACAGCTGTACTATAATACACTGCAGACAGCCCATCTTCGTTTTATTTCCAGTAGTTGTTTTTGTTTTTAAACGCATCAATGTGCTCAATGTGCTGTTAAACCAAACCAGTGTACACTACATCTACATCTGCATAAACAACAAACAAGCTTCTTTAAAGTTTTTGATGTTCCTCACTCGCAGGTCATCTAGCAGATGTTCTTCAGGAAGCCAACGTCCCCATCATCAGTGACACTGTCTGTAACGCTCCTGATTACTATGACAATCAGATCACCACCAGTATGTTCTGTGCTGGTTATGAGAAAGGAGGCACTGATGCCTGTCAGGTCAGGGCGTGCCTGTGTTGATGCATGCTGGTGTGTTTATGTGTGTGGGTTTCTAATGAGGGACCTCTGTTCTCTGATAAGTCCTCATGTGTGCCTGCTTTGTTTTTGTCTGATGTTTGTTTCCCTGCCTGTGATCTAAATGCCTATGTGTGCACAATGTGTGTAGTTGTTTGTTTGATATGTTGTTGCATCCCTCTTGAATTTCTGTTTATGCTTGACTAAAATGGGTGGTTATAATGTGTGTGTGAACTGCTGTATTTCTCTGTGGTTTCAGGGAGACAGCGGCGGCCCCTTTGTGGCAGATGACTGCCTGTCTAAGACCAGTCGGTATCGTCTGCTTGGGGTGGTGAGCTGGGGAACAGGCTGTGCCATGGCCAAGAAACCTGGCGTCTACACCAGAGTGTCTCGATTTCTGCCCTGGATATCTACGGCCATGAGGGTGAGAGACTGAGCATGTTTTATTTAACTGTATTACTCTATTTTTTGGCTTTTGTTGTGTTGTTGTAATGCTATAATTCCTACCAAGGAAACACTGATCGCTGCCACCAAATAAAATGACTGCCAGTAACTACAGAAACAGAACAGGAACTCATCTGTAACTCATCTATAAACCTCTGCCAATATATGGACTCACTGTACAAATAAAAGCACATTATGAGCATTTTCTTCTTTGCCAGAAGAACAGTCCACTTTCCTACTGTTATGATTAACAATATTTTCTCATGTATTAAGCTGTAGCATTTGAAAAATCAAAGCGTTTGGCATTGCCTTTCTTCACCCACAGACACACACAACACATGTAATTACCAAATTAAGGAAATGAAATGTCTTCATAGAACATTGTTGCACCAACCAGTGTGCAGACAAATGTGCTCAGAGTTATGAAATGAATGTTACATACATGCTTCAAGATGGGAGTGGAGGTTTTAGTCATCTACATGTATAACTTCTTTTTGGGACATGACAAACGTGTTTAACAATTTCTGCCCTCATGTGTCTCCTCTAGAATTATCACAACTCACCGGGGGTTCACAAAATGGCCCGGACATGAAAGCCCTCCTCTCATGTTTCTACTTTTTCTACTCTCGGATGAAAATATTAAAGACCTCGTAGATGTCAGCAGGGACTGTTCGACGTGGGTTGAAAGGCTGTGAGGTTTCCCTCATGTCTCAATTCCAGATTCCTGTTTAGTGAGGATTTAACTACTTCCTGAATCTTCCCACATTAAATGTCTACCAATACCAAACTTACTAATAGATATCCTGTATCTTTATAGAGATTCCCAGGCAGAGCTCTGTAAGAGACGTGACATTTGAACTCATCAGCAGAGTTACTGAGGTTGAATAACTTAGTTCTTATGAAGTTAAATATTGAGAAAAGGGCAAATGTGAAATAATACTAGAATCACAAACTGGATTTAAGAAGCCAGTTTTGTAAAATATAATGAAATTCTTTTACTGTGATGTCTATTTTTTTTCGTCTTGTTTTTTTTAGCTTCACCAAAAATGAAATTAAAAATAACTACTATAACTTATGCGCTAAACAGCAATGAAGTGAATTTGAATTTAACGGCTCAGGTTCATCTTAAGCATTGTAGATGTACTTCGAAGGATTCATACAATTCATACAATACAAAGTGCCGGATTTCCTGTAGCCAGTGTGCACAGTGAGCCATGAGTGCAGACTGCATCGTTGAGTTGAAATAAAGATCAGTAAAGATCTTGTGCAAAGTCAACTCTTTAAATACTCTTATATCAACTAAGACATAGACACAGAGATGATTAGAGATTTGAAATGCCAGTAATTTATGAGTGATGCTAATTATAAAAAATAAATAAAACATTCCCTGGTGGGCTTTAGTTTAAAAAATTATAGCACACATCAAACCTTTTTCAGACTTTAAGAATTAAACTCTTGTGTGATACATGTCTTGACTTTTTATATGCAGTAGCCTGTTTGTATGAAAAATAATTATTCATACAAGTTCTGTCTGATGACGATGATGCTTATATTGAAATCAATATTTTGTTGTTGTCTTGTAAATATTAGTCAGGGTCTTGTTTATGTAGATGCTTATTTGAGACATGTTGCAGATGTCTTCATGATCCACAGATCTTAAAACCATGAGTGCAATAACAACCTAAATCATCTTCATCTTCTTCTGCAACACATATTGATTACTGATTTCAAATGTGAATGATGTCTCATCATGTTAACTGGCGTGTGTGTAGTATTATAAAGTAAAATTATCCCTCTTCCTCCTGCAATCATATTTGCCATAAACCACAAAAAACAATTTTAGCGACAAGTTTTCGATTGTTAATTGCTTGTGTTTATTTTACATGACAACTACACATTAAAGGAGGAGTTTTTTTTATTACATTCATAGACAAAAAATAAATATTTTAAGGACAAATGGAGAGCAAAATCTCAAGACAATATAAAGGAATTTTTTCAATTGAATCTGGTCTTCAGGCAAATGACCATCATGACTAATGATAAGCAAATACAAAATATATATGTATAGAATATAACCATCAAGATAACACAACTAACTTTGTGCAAACTACCTTTGAGCCCTTTCTGGCACTGATTTTTAAATCTTGACTGAACAAAATGTAAAGTGCATTCATATAGTCCAATACTACTCACCACCAGTTGCCCCCTGAAACAAAATGAATGTATGGACATTTATACAGTTATGATGTGTACAAGAGAAATAAATATTGAAAAACATAAATCGTTGCATTGAGTCTTGCATTAAAACAAATGCCCACAGTCATTGTGTAATAATGTCCTATTTGTTTTTCTAAATCTGTAAAGAATAATAATGCTATATCTTCCTAGACACAACAGAAATAAATACAGAAGAGTTGGTGTTTCAAGAATCTTTTTTCCAATATCAAAAATAATCAAGGTAAAATAAAATACCTACATTGGTATTTGGTAAGTATTACTACACAGAACTATAAAAAACAAAAAGCCTTGCAAAAACACAGTAGTTTACATAAATATGATAAATACAAAGGATAACAAAATAGACATTTTAACCCTTGTGAAAGCAAAGTGCTTTTAAAACTATTGCATGTGCTCTGAGAGACTGAGCTTTAAACTCTGAACAGGAAGACGCCACATGACTTTCAGCATACGTAGGTTTCTTGATGATGATGACACTGCACTCAAAATGAGTGAAAGGTTCCTGTCAGACTCAGCTGGATTTAGCCACTGTAGCATAAATCACCCAGTCATCATTTGCTACTGCTTTGGACCTGAAGAGGAAATAACATTATTTGTAAATTTTATTCAAATTGCAGCCAGAGCAGTGTCGCTGTCCTCTGTGACCACCCTGATGGTGACGTGATGGATAATGATAATAATAATAATAAACTTTATATAGCACAATTCATGCATAAAATGCAACACAAAGTGCTTAATAGCAGCAATAATAACTTGCACCACATACAGATGCCTCACCCATTTTATTCATAAACTCTTTTTATGACTTGTTTAGTTGATAAGATCAGTTTTGCTATCATAGGGATGTAGCTATTGTTGGGAAATTGCACGCTTGAATTTTTCATCTTTCTCAGTGAAGGTCAGAGGCCATGAAGTGGTCTTTTTTACATAATCTTCAGGCATTATTTCAGAACTTGATTATTTCAGAGTGTACAGCAACAATGACAAAAGGCTACACATATGAACTCGGCTGTCAGTGAGTGATGAAGTGTAAAGTGCAGTGGCACTATAGCCCTGTGATCAGGTCAGCGTTTGGACAGTGAACCTACCGGGAGTCCTGGCGGGCTCTGCTGTTGTTTATGTGGTGTGGAGGTTTGGGGTTTCTGGTGTTGATGGTCACTGTTGAGTAGGTCACCTCGTCTTCATGAGGTGTGGAGGCCTGAGGCAAGAGGAGTCCGTTTCATCCAAATCTGCAGACGTTTGATTGAGTGTTACATTTAACATAAGTGCGTGTGAACCATATTTACCTCATGTTCATGGTGTGAGCCCCTCTGTGAAAGAGGAGTGGTGTCTGTAGCAGGTGGGGGGGAGGACGACAGCGTGTGGATGTTGACATAAACATTGTCGGACTGATCTTCAGTGGCTGAAGAGCTCAAGCCTCTCGCACTGGGCCTGAAGTCCGACACAGTCTGCTGGATCGACACACCAAAGGTCAGATTAGGTTTTTATTTATTTATTTTACTGTATGTTCATGGGCTTTGGCTACACTTACATTTCTGTTGTTTCTGTATTGCAAAATAATATGAAGTTCAGGTTAGAGAGAAAAACTCATGAGAGGAAAGCACCACAGAGATATTTCCCTTCTTTAAATAGTTTTTTGGGCCTTTTTTTGGGAACTTCAAATTCCCCCAAATCCTTCATTACTGACATTGAATCATTAGAGTTTAATCAGATTCATGAGTTATTTAATGACTTACATTAGATGTACTCACCTTTTTTTCTGCATGGCTCCTATGTTTCCTCCTACCAAGACAGCAAAAAATAAATAAAATTAACCAATAAATAAATAAAATTAACCAATAAATAAATTAACCTGAAAAAACACTGTTGCTCAATCTTTCTCGGTCTCACATTTTCGAGAAGTTGTTCTGTAATCATGGGAAACACAGCAGTTTGACACTTCTGTAATCTGCTGTTGAGTACACACAGCACAATGTTAGAAGTGAGCTGTCGAAAATGATTTAAGTAAGGAAAAAAAAAGCCTTTAGTTTTAGTTTTAGTTTAGCTTGATTGTCTTAGTCCATCATAACTCAGAAAATATGCAGAATATCTGAAATTCTTTATATCCATAATATTGGTCTTTTGAATAGATGCTAATGACACTAACATTAAAATCTACATATCGTCATTCCATATGTGTAAAAAAAGACACAACTACAATTTTAAAAAGTACATATTCAATAATACATATACTTCAGCCAAAGGCATGTATAAAAGCTGAGTTAGTGGTTAGAAATGCCCACAGGATGGAAATGAAGATGACACATGCACACTATGACAACATGGGGTGAAACACATGCAGAAAAAAGAAGCAAATGCACTTCAGAGATGCACGTTTCAGTCAGTGGCAACAGTAAAAATTACACTATGAGTCATTTAATCACATTTACTCTCTCCATCACTCACTGACTCACCAGAGCAGCAGGAGAGCTAACACAAGTGTCACCAAAAGAGCAACTCCGATCCCAGCTATGATGGGGAGGGACTGGCTGTCTGAGGACAAACATATTGTACGGTTAGATTACTGTTGGTAGATTGGAAAATGAAATATTCAATTTTCCACATGAACAAATTAGAAAATCAGCCACTTATCCCTTCTCTGATGAGCATAATGGTTAATCTAGGATTTTAAGCAGTGCATCTTTAAATGATTCGTTTTGACAGTAAAGTCACACAAACCATGCTCGTCTTCCATCATGGCCAGCAGCACCTCAGTTGAGTTGCTCTCCCCCAGTCGATTCCTGACCTGGCAGACGTAGAGTCCAGTGTGGGACGTGTCCACAGAGGGAATGGACAGCTCCTGTCCTGAGCCCACCAGGAGCATTGAGTGTGGAGAAGCTGCCCTCTTGTACCAGGTGTAGTTGTCTGCTGCAGGGTTAGCAGCACTGCCGCAGCTCAGAGTCACACTGCTGCCCCGAGAGATATGCAGTGGGTTCATTGAAACAGAAATGTTGACTGGACGGTCTGAAAAATGTAGAAACACGGCACATGTTAACAGAAGATTAGGGAATTAAAAAAGATAATTAAAGGGCTAAAAAGTGTATTTCTGTTGCACAAATTTTCCTTTGTTTTTTCTGACTTTTCTTTTATTTCTGCTTTTTTCTTATGAAATACCGGACACGTTCACCTCTTTAGGCTTTCAAATCCTTCAAGCGTAACAAACTAGGTGGAAAAATCCTTCTTTGGTTGAAGTGCTCTCAATTAGGGCCGTAATCTGTGATGAGGGCTCATGATTTCTTCATTTTCTGGGGTCACAAGCTGAAAAGGTTGGGAACAAATGAACTGAAGGACATTGGATTGGAATAACTCATGTGTCTAAATCGTGTGTTTGTGTCCACAACAGCACGGTTTCTGTAACAAAAGACAGACATTTGAAAGCAGACTTGTCAGTGTGACGTGTCAGCATACTCACACTGGACATCGAGTTGAACCTCAGTGGAGTTAATGAAGTCGATGCCCCTCCAGCTGATGTTATTCCAGGCCTGACAGTGGTACAGTCCGCTGTGGCTGTGCTGGATGTCAGAGATGGTGTGGCTCTGTCCTGAACTGATGAAGTGTCTGTCTTTATACAGGCCGTATCCACTTTGTGCCACAGGTGGTCTGGCATCACTGCTGCAGGTGAACGTCACCGAGTCTCCTTTGACGACGTCTTCTGATGGACTCATTGACAATGTGACTTTCTCAGGAGCATCTGATTGAGAGGAGAGTTGGATGTTTAGCCTCACAGTCAGTCAGTGAACCACGATGACAAGTGCAGTTGTCATCTGTGTATGTTGAAAGAGATATTTCTAGAAATTTTCTTCAGTCTGAGTTGAGGACAAGTTGTTAATTTGTGTCTTAATATTGTGTGTTAATTTTACTTCACTTTAGGTCTTTGTTATTATTCCACAAGAGGTATGATATTTGCAACCAGGCAGCATAAAAATACTGAAAAAAGTGAAAAAATGTCGACATATTACAAGAATTATTGGCAAGGCATATTGAGCTGAGCTTTGAAATGTTTTGGAGGTGCTGTACTTACACTGAACATCCAGAGCCACAACGGCAGATCTGATCCTCTCTTGACCCAGGATGGCACAGTAGTACCTCCCAGTGTCCTCTTTCCTTGCCTTGAAGACTGGATTTAGAACACGTTGTCCATCTCTGAACCAGACTACGTCTACTGGTGTAAGACACCCTGACACACAGGTCAAACTGACATTCCCTCCCTCCGTCACAGTGCTCGGCTGGACGACAGCAGTCAACTCTGATTCAGAAATAGAAGCAGAAGCTGATTAATTTTACTAAAACATATTTAATTCATGACAAATTCTCCTTTTTCCAATATCTTGCCATTACCTTTTACGGACAAATGAGCATTTGTTTTGCTTGTCCATCTGTTCAATGTTGTCACAAAACTAAAGAAGTATAGTCCTTCATCGGCGTGCTGTACATCTTTGACCTGCAGGCTACAGTCACTCCAGTAGTTGCCCACATATTTAAAGTGGTCTCGGGGTGATGGGAGGTTTGACAGGGCAACCAGCCTCCAATTGCCAGATACATGCTGGGCTTTAGACCAGCCAACTGAGGTGACAAAATGACCGAGAGGATAGTCATACTTGCACTTTATAACTACTGATTCCCCTTTTAAAGCACACTGACTTTCAAAGGTCACCCTCCAGTCTGCACTCCTCACACCTTTGGAAAAAGTGAAAAATATACAGTTATTTAAATGTAGTCGTAGCTCTTTCTCCCACAGCATTTAGTAAATAAATCACTCAAATTAGAAGTATGAAAGCTCTCAATTGCTATGGAGAAGCTGCACAGTGATTTGACTACAGTCACCACGTTTACCATACATTAGTTTAAAGAATGTGTTACCTGGCATTATCATCAGAATAATCAGAATCAAGCTCTCCATGGTTTGAATGCACCTGGAACATCATGACACAGGACACAGATGAATATACAGTGTGTGTAGAGCAGAGCTCTGAGAACAGCATTCAAAAAAAAACAAAAAAACACACACGGGGTATCAAAGGAAATAGAACTCACCAGCTAAACAAAGACTTCTTGCTTTGACAATTCTGGAGATGATTTTGTGGAATGAAAAGAAGAAGTGGGTGGGTGTTGTTACTGTCACACAGTTAGAAAGCCTCACATATGATCACTGCCCAACAGGAAGTATGCACAACTTATCTTATGCTAAGTAACACCTGCTCAGAGTGGAGCTGCACTAAGACTTTGCTGACAATTTGATCTCTTTGCTCTCTCTGCACCCATGACTGTCAGTGGGAAATGTGGAAACTTTGCATCAAACACTCTGTACTGCTGTGTGTCACTGCCAGTCAGGTAGAGCGATGGTGCAATGAAACATTCAAGGCAATGACCTCAGCTGTTCTCACTTTGTCACTGCCAGCATGATCTATCCTTGTCCACAGGGTGGTGTTACTGGACCACGCAACTGACTGAGGTAATGCAAATAAGGGGTGGGTTAAAATGAGAAACTAGTGACTAAATACAGCTGAGGCTGAAACTCCCAAACTCTAACTGTCGCTACCACTGGTGACGTCAGCAGCGGGGGCTTCTTTTGATTAGAGCAGATAAACTGTCACATCGCTTCCTTCTCCCCTCTGCTCAATCCATGTCCTGGTCACTACCTGATATGAGGTGACTGAGAGATAGAGTGACTGGGGAATAAAAGTGTGAGTCCGAGTGGATTATTGTAACACCATGAATCATTATGATTACGCACGTTTTTCTTGGTGTCTTATCACAGCTTGAGGCACATGACCCCACCAAATATTTCCACTGCAGCTCCACATCCACAAGAGGGAAATGTCACAATAAGTACATGATAGTGATGCATTTATTGCACCAACCATTTCCCCTGCGTCACATGGGTTAGACAGGAAAAATTCAGAAAAAAAAGAGTTAATGCTTTAGTAACTGATTGTGATGTTGAGTAGAATGTAATTCAGATGTAATGTGGCAAATATGAGTCAAACCTGTGGAGTCAACGTGTGGTTGTTTTTATGTTCAGGTTTTAAACAACAGGATTGTGGCCGTGATGCCAGTCAGTATTACAAAAATGCCCAAATGTGTCATTTCCCCACATCTTGTTAGATCGTGTTTGTGGTTCCAGATGTCGTAAGTGAAAGGACAAATGAACACAGCAGCAATGTAGCAACAGCCCCATGAGCTAATGTCACTGTGAAAAATCTCCAATGTGTTGATAAAATAGTTCAGGCACTGTCCTTATGTTTGTAATCACAAGGGATGAAAAGTAGATTACATGTATTTTTGTGAGAGTAACTGACTTCTTTTCAGTTTACTCTCTTTTCTTCAATCCATTACCACCAGCATGTTAGAAAATCAAAGAGAAGAAAGAACACAGTGAATACAGGAAAGAGAGCATTTATACATTTGATAGTCAGGTTAGTGTGTTGTGGATTTAACAGAGAGAAAAAGAAGTGCATGTTGATGTTTTTTATAATATGTTTTATTGCCACCATTTTGTTTGCTCACTGTCAAGACTCTCCCTGTTTTTTGTCAGCGTGGGTTTGCTCTGCAGGCAGCACTTCTGCTCCACCTGACCTCACCTGACTTCAATCATCAATCAAGACTCACCTCTCATCCACAGTATATAAGCACCACCTCTCCTGCCAGCAGTTGTTGGATCCTCCATTATGCAATTTGGTCACCTACTGTGTCAGTTTAAGAGTTTGCTCTGTTTGCTGCATCATCCCAAAACAGTTTACTGAATCCCTCTTATCTTACTGCTGATATACACGTTCCTCACTCTCAACACATTTAGAATTTCTCCATGCTGTCAGATGTTTGTGAGGTGGAAAAAAAAATACAATGTACAATCCAGCTATGATTGTTTTATTTTTCTTTAGTGTAGCAAACCACGACATGTAATTTAGCATTATTTCTGGCTTTGCTAAAGACTGATTTAATGGAAGCAAGCTGTATCAACTGAATGAATGTTGCAGCATTTTCAATCAGAATAAGCCTGCTAACAATTTAGAACATAAGAGTGGAAATTCACGTGTCAAATATTGATTATTCTTTATAGACGGCAACAATTATCCACAGCTTTCCAATTATATGTGGAGACAATTATGTTGGAATACAAATGATTATCACTTGTCAGTGGTCAGGATACAAATAAAGCTGCAGCAACCCATCATACTATGTCACCTGCATTGATTGATTGGGAATTTCAGTGGCAGCTATCAGCTAAAAAGCAGCAGTAGATACAGCCTGTGCTGTGGATATAAATGCAGGCAAAATTATCTTTCTTCTCCTGCTGCTACCAGGCAGCACACAGCAGGGAGATGCTTAGAAAACAAAGGGAAAGACATGCAACACAGTTTAAGAGCTGGACTTGCAGTCAGGACCAGGACAACATGTTGTCCTCATGGTCTGGTGAACTGTGGAGAATCCGTAACAACCTGTCTGACCCAGAACAGCGTAAGGCATAGCCAGAGTCCACAAGGAGCTGTGATCCTGGTCCACAACCCTCTCTGGGTGAACAGGTGTAAAGTGATTGGTTCAAATGAGGAAGGCTGATCAGGTGAGGAAGAGCAGAGAAGAAGAGCAGAAACATGAGCAAACTTTGAATCAAACAGAAAACAACAGTGCAAATTATGGGAATATTAGAAAAGAAATCACACAATTTGAGCAGAATTTGATAATTTCAATCAACTGTTGTTGCACCTCTAAAACTCTTCATATTTGGTACATTATTAAAGCAAACTCTGAACTTCAAACTTGCTTATTTGGCATTTTTTCAGGGGCTTGATTTTTGTAAAGGCTCACCTATTTTGAACATCCTACTGTATGTGGGGGATCATAGCACTGACACATTCCCATGTTATATACTCTAGGGAATTTGTAAATGACAATACTGAGAGTTGTAAGGTGTCATACCTGGTTTGCCTTTTTCCTCGCGGTCAGTGGCGCGGCTGGTGGAGTAAAGTGTAAACAACTTTGGAGGAATCTTTCGGCTTTTTATCCCCACCCAGTGGCAGGTTGTGGACCTGCACCTGGTCTGCACTGAACCAACATCAACAACAAACAGAAACCATATGAGTTCATCTGGACATCTGACTCAGATCAAAGCATAAAAAACAGGTCTTCATTTTGCTCCAGGACCATTGAAATGTTTTTGACATCCAAAACTGGGATGAGAAATTTATTGTCCTCTCGTAAACAGGAGAAGGTGTTGGATATCACAGAAGAAAGAGAGAAAAGTCAGAAGAAAAGACAAGGAGTGGAAAGTGTAGATGACAGGAAGATAAAGAAGAAAGCACAAGGGCCAGTGCAGTTGTAAAATAAAATCTGCAGCATACAAGATATGAAACAGTAGAGTGCTGCTGTGGTCAGCAGCTCTGCAGGGAGACAGATGGTGAAGGTGTCAAAATGTTGCAGAAGGAGAGAGACAGAAGGGGTAGCTCAGAGGAGAAGAGAAAGTGACAGGTGGAGGAGGATGGAGTGTACCTGGATAACTTGGAGTAATGGACAGTGATGTAGTTGGGGGCCGGGCTGTGACTTTCTGCTTCTGTGATTGGTGGAGCATCCTTCAGAGGAACGATAGCCGGGTGGGAGCTGTCACTCAAGTCCTCTGGCTCCTCCTGCATGCGTGCACGTACCCACACACATGCGCACACACACACACACACACACACACACACACACACACACACACACACACACACACACACACACACACACACACACAGACATACACCAGAAATTCAGATCATTTGTACATTTTTCATTCACCCTCATACTGTGTACTGAGTTGTTTACCGGTATGTCGGACATCTTGCCCTTCCTCACTGGAAAGGTCTGTTGGGCTGACTCATAGAACATGGTGTCAGCTGTCACTGACGGGCGCTAGGGTCACAAACACACACACACACACACACACACACACACACACACACACACACACACACACACACGCAAAACAAGGGAAAGAGCAAGACTGAGGGTCATTTTTAATATACAGTTTTAAATAGATAACATTACAACTGCACGTCGTCACAACTGTCCTGACCTCACTTTGGGATGTTTCATCAAGCAAATTTTTAACCTGTCACAGATTAAACAACTACAGATGTTGAGAAAAAGATGTTTAAAATAACAGAGCAAACTGTACCTTGTTTGCTTCTTCTCCTGACTCCATGTCTACTCTGTGCATGTTCTTACTATGAAGACACAAATACAATATTATTAAGCCATAACCAACTGATGATTACTACCACAAAAATGAAGAAAATAAAGCAGGAAACTAGCTGTGTGGAGATCAACCTCTTGCAAAAATCTGTAAAATATTATAGAAAGTAATGTTGAACTCTTAAATAAGCTGCAATGCACACAGAATGATTGTATAATTCTCTTAGATTTCCTCTGTTTTATGATGTAGAACAATACAGAAATAGTCAAACTCGCAGTGAGTAAATAACAATGTGTCACCTGATCATAATGGCCACCGTGAGAGTGATTAGCCCAGCAGACACGCCCACTGCTGATGCCAAGGCAATGACCTTAAGACGACCTGCCAGAGCGAGGACAAGAACTACTATCAGCACGACTAGAAACAAGGGAAAATGAGAGGGAGCAAGGGTTAACGTGAGATGAATAAAAATAGATGTGCAGCAAACTAAAAAAGAACAACAGACAAAAATAGAAAGAGAGAAAGTGAGGACCGGGGAAACAGCCGTGCATCATCTTTCTGGCGTCTAGACTTGAGACTTTTGTTTCCAGTTCTGATTTCCAAACCTTACTCCACTTCTTCAGCTGTCTAGACTCAAATAGTAGTTTTCCACAACACCTCATCACCCCTTCCTCTCCCCTCATAGCAAGAGGGCTTTACATGACTCACCATGACTCATAGAAAAACAGTCAGAAACCATGAGGACATACAGAAAGAAGACGAGGGCCCAGACCTCATGCCGCGATGGTGACAGGGGAGGTTTCATCACTCATCATTTCAAACGCACAGAAACCTTTCCAATCATCCCTCATGCTGCAATCTCAGAGAAACACTTTTTTTCGGTCATTGTATGAGATAATCAGAAACATAAATGTAACAGCAGGGCAGGGGTGTTTCACTAACCTTATCAGTGACACCTCATCTCTTCCATTACACCTTTAAAAGTGACAAAAGCATGCACAATGACTACAGCCCCCTACAGTAAACACAGGGGAGTGTCAGGGAACAGGAGTCAGCAGACACTGTCCACTATAGGCTTTCAGACTGAGTGTGAATGTAACTCTGACACCTTCACAATTCAGGAAAGTCGCTGTATGAAAAATTCCATCATGGCATTTCGTCTCACAGGTTGCTATAATGTTAAGAAGTTTTTAAGGCCCCTCATAAAACCATTTCATTAGTATTTTTTAAATGTATGCTACTTTTGCTGGTCTACCTCGTATTGGGAAGCTATTTCCATGAAAAAATCTCCTAGTGTTCAGCCAGTATTTATTTTACAAGAGTCTGCAGCCTTGCTAGTGGCTCTGTGAAGCTGTATTTATGATGTATTTAGGCACAGTTTGAGCTGAAGGCTAACATCAGTATGCTCATAATGACAATTCTGATGTTTAGAGAGTTTAATGTATACGGTGTTCTACATCTTAATTAAGTGTGTTATTATGCTCATTTGCTAATTAGCATTTAACGAAAAGTACCAATGAGGCTGATGTGGATATCTTTGGTTTTGCAGGTATTTGGTCATAAACAAATGGACAAATTTAAATTTTGATCTTCTGATGACACTAAATGAAAAGTTAAGGGGTCATCAAAATTATTATAGTTCATTCTGGAGGAGTTTGTTTGTAACGAATGTCATAACAATCCATCCAATAGTTGGTGAGACATTTCGCTACACGAAAGGTCAGAGGATCACCAAAGTCAGGGGGATTCATCATCTGGAGAAAATTTCATGGCAATCCATCAGACAGTAGTTGATATTTCACTCTGGAACTGTACTAACAAATCTAAAATACTTTCTTTCTGTTGTGTTTGACACCAACAACACCAGTGTGAAAGACAATCATTACATACCTCTGACTCGTACGGTGAGGACAGGAGAGCTGTGGACTCCAATTCGATTCCTGGCCTCACAGTAGTACTGGCCACTCTCTCCAGGGCCGACCTCTGAGAAGGTGAAGACAGGACCGGACTTGGTGCCCCACGCTGCGCAGAAAGGGAGAACATCCACTTACTGTTTCAGAGAAACAAAGCAACAGACTGTCCAGAGGCACACAGAGCATGACACCTTACTGACCACAAGCATTTACCACAGGTTATAGAGTTAGGTATTAATGATTTTGTAATGTTAACCTTGAGTGGAACCACATTTTTACGATGCTAACATTGTACAGAGCCCCCGTCCAGAGCTAAGCGGTGCCATGTGAAGTTATCCACTGCAGGGTTGGCCTGACTGCTGCAGGTTAAGGTCAAAGGTCGGCCAGCGTCAACAACACTGGAGGGACGAGCCAGAACTGAGGTATTCTTTGGAGGGTCTGGAGAGAGAGAGGAAGAAAAAGATAGATGCAAAGGGTTAAGGAAGGTTTTGTCGTGTAAATGATGGCCTGCAAATAATTTGAAACAGAGGTATGAAGAAGGTCAGGGGAAGGAGAGGAGGAGAGAAACTTTAGAGGTATTGATGTGTAGAGGAGAGGAGAGGAGAGGAGAGGAGAGCAGAGGAGAGCAGAGGAGAGGAGAGGAGAGGAGAGGAGA
>JBBMOE010000005.1:7308200-7351610 GCA_037975065.1 Chaetodon trifasciatus | reverse complement strand
AGAGGAGAGCAGAGGAGAGCAGAGGAGAGCAGAGGAGAGGAGAGGAGAGGAGAGGAGAGGAGAGGAGCATCTGACACATCCTTTCAAACACTGTCATTGTAATGTTTAGAACAAACAGGCAAACCCAAGCATGATAAATAAAACTCACAACCCAGAAGACTCCCAAACATGTCACAAATAAACAACACAGCCACTACTTACACAGTATAGTGAGAGTGGCAACAGGGGAGGTTTGGTATCCTAACCGGCTCCACGCTGTGCAGTAGTACTGACCCGCATAGTGCGCACGCACTAAAGGGAACGTCAGGTTCTGGAAGGTTCCTTTAGCCAACACCTGGTCACCTAGGATACGATACCAAGCATACCTGCAGGAGAGAGGATTGTGGAAATGATGATGAAAATGATTACAGGACTGGGCAATTTGCAATAATATAACCTTTAGTCCTTGATAATCAGACTGTAACACTGGATTTTATATATATTTAGGTGAATATTTATCATTATTTAAATGTTTTTTTTCCACATTGTCCAGTCTGTAATTATGACATCTTGAAGGAGAGTGAAAGTCTGAATTAAAAAAGGTAATGACGAATGCATGAATGATGATAATGACCACAAAAACAATGAAAAGGACGAAGGCTCCTCTTAGTTAGAAAGCCTCCACTGTTGATAAGCCTGGAGCAGATGTAGCTCTCATACCTGCTGGCAGGAGGGTTGGCGTGGCTGACACAGCTCAGGTTTACATACGAGCCTTCTCTGATGTCACCTGGAGGACTCACCAACACACGCGTGTTCTTTGGAGAGTCTGACCATGCAAGCAGACAGTGATAAAAACAGGAGCATCATTACTATGTTCGTTTTTTTTATTTTGTAGCTGTGTGGCTGAAAAAGTCAAGTAATCTCAAGCAAAAAAGGAGCTATGACAAATGCAGCTGTAGATTCAGCCTGCAGAGCTTTTAGTTTCAAGTGTGGAAGGAAGTAGCCATGCAAGCAGGACCAGAGTGAGGAAAATGAAACAGTCAGATATGTAAAAATATTCAGTTATTTATGACCAGCAGCAAATCCTCACAGGACCAGAGAATGTTTGATTACTCTCACTTCAGTTTTACTACATTTTGATGTATATTCTTAGAAACAGCAATGAAGTAAAAGTATGAAAGATCAGCAGTTTCTATGAATCCTCCACATGACTGAGTACTCACATTATGACTCAAGTTTCAAATAGAGTTGTTGCCTAATCAGTTTAACCTAGACTAACCTTTGACAGATTTACACAACAGAACCTAAGATAGAAACGTACATCCAGACCTAGTATGGGGTTACAAAGGTTTTTTTTTTTTTTTTTTTGCTGTCAAAATCTAATTCTGATCTATGCATGTAGTTTTGATTTTGAACCGTGCAAAGTGTTTGAAGTTGGGAAAAAGACACCCTGCCTGTAATAAAGAAGAATTATGAAAACATCCAACAAACTTACAAGTGACGTTGAGCAGAAGCGGTTTGGAGCGGTCTGTTCCCAGTGAGTTACGTGCTACACAGAAGTACTCTCCTCTGTCTGTGTATTTTAGGTGCGACAGGTGGAGCTGAGGCCTAAAACTGTCTGGGATGCTGCCACTGTCCATGTCTGGAGAGCAGACAAAGGCACGCATGCAGATTAGTGCACACATGAATTTACATCACGAGCACAAAAAAGATTTACACACTGTACTTGAAAAATAACTTCTTTTTTTTTTCAAAGGACCTGCAATTCTAGAGAAAAACTTCTGACTCTTTTGACTCTGCTTCAATAAATCATTAAATCCAAGTGCAGGAGGAAATTCACATGACAGTGTCATCAGCCCGTAAGCTCATATCCACACCCAGCCAGTGAACGTGCACACTGAACAGTAAGTGTCATCATATGCTGTCCTGTACCTTTGAACCATGCAAAGCTCTCCACAGGTGGAGCTGCGTCACTAGTGCAGGTCAGCGTGACTGACCCCCCCTCTGACACCTCCCCTGCTGGGAAGACTGCTATGGAGGTGGAGCGAGGACCGTCTGGAGGGGAAGAGAGTGAATGCGGGGAGGAGAGATCAGAAAAAAGGGAAGCTGAGATGAAGCAATTGAAAGAGTAAATACAGTTAACACTACATGAAAACTTAATAATAAGTTTTAATTTATCATTTATGATGTCCAGAGGCAACCGTGGACATATTAAAGAAAATCTCACCTCAAAGTTCACTCAAAGCTTTAACTACTCTTATTTCTGCTTTTTGTCCCAACAATAAAAGACATCAGACTAATAGTTGTATCCAACCAGTTCCAGACGCTTTGAAAGCAGGTGTCAAAACGCTCTGTTCTGGTCATCTTGAATGATGGATTGTACTCACGTCCCAGAGCCAGGGAGAGGGATGGTGATTGGACGTTCTGTGGTGGGATTGGTCGACAGGTGTACGCTCCAGCGTGCTGCTGGTCAAAGCGGTTGATAATCATCCACTTCTCATAGGAGCCAAGATTTAGCCCGTTCCTGTGTGCAGAGCATCGTATCATATCTACAGTGTAGCAGACGGCGTACTTAACTTACTTCGCTCCAAAAAGTAACCACAATCTCTTTGCTCTGAACCACTTTTTGGTCACCTGTAGAGAGCCAGGCTCCTTCCTGGAGCAGCACATCCTCGGGCCTGGCAACCCACAAACACAGTCTCCGCAAAGCCAAACATGTTGGCGGGCCTTGCTGGATGCACCTGGACCTGGAGGTCTGAAATACACACTGACATTCACACGCTGGCTGCATGAGTCCACTGCAGGACTGATATGAGCAAAGCAGGGTCGTTGCAGCAGTTTAAGTTTGCGTGGACCCACCTGTGACGTCGAGGGTGATGGTGTTAGGGGAGGTCCATCTCCCCAGTGTTTGGTCTGTCTCAAACCTGAAGTGGTACTCGCCTGCGTCACTCAGCTTCACAACCCGAATCTGCACTGAACAGCTGGAATAGCTGCCTCCGATGTAGCTGGAAGCCATGATTCATTTGTGTACATTTATGGATTATTTCACATCGGCCATTTGTCAGCTTTCAAAAGTCACTGTGTGTTTCTCTTACCGAGTTCGTCCTCGGTACGACAGGCTGATCTGGTTCGGGTCAGTGTGGTGAGCAAACTCCCTGCGACCTTCTGCAGACACACGGAACCACATGACCCGCTTCACAGTGTGACCTGCCAAAACCACAGCAAAACTCTACATCCAAACTCATCCAGAACTATAGCAACAAATGCAAAGAACACTGCTGCTGATGATGATGATGAAGAAAATGATGCCTAATAATGCTTAATCTTGTTGAGCTTGACAGAATAGAATAGAATAGAGTGGGTTTATACATTGGTTTGATACCTGATGGGTAGTCATAACGACAGGGCAGAGTGACGGTTGTTCCTGCCCACACACAGATCTCTCTCCTAGAAAATGTCACACTCCACCTGCTCTGGATACCTGCAGGGCAAATTAAAAGCATGAACATGCAAAATCATTATCAGCAAGTGACAAAAAAGCAGAGCAGGCTGATTCACCGGCTGCAGGCTTTTCACATCATTTGTTTTCATGTTTACATCAAGAATGGTTCGAGGTTCTAACCATATAAACATCCATAACTACTTCCTGTCACATCCACAGACTGCTTGTCCTATTAAATCGGCTACCAAAAGTTTAGGGAATACATACTTTAAGACGAAAAAAAAGTGCAAATCTCAGCTGCCCACAAGTCAAAGTTTTCCTTCAGTGTGGCTCCTCAGAGAACAACTTGTCAAACCACAGCTCTGATCAGCTCAGAGAGTGACACATAAAACTGAAGCAGTGAGAATGAGCCCTGATGTGCAGCCGTGGTGTCGTCCTGTGCTGCTAACTGCCTGCCTGGCTGACTACCTTGCACAAAAGGCAATCAATACTTATAAATAACTTGAGCGTAAAGGCAAGGGCACCTGGCTGCAGGACCTTATGTGCATAATAGATCCAATGAGTCAGGCATTCATTTTCTAACTGCTGTTTTACAGTATGTGTGATACATTTATGATCTATCCAGAATACAAAACCAATATCTGACAATTGAGGAGGCTGCCAATTCATCTCATCCCCTTTAAGTAATAAGAATATGCTCATTAAAGCCTTGTTCACGTACGTTTTACACCTTGTAATGAAAAAGTTAGAATAAAAGTTACAATTTCTGTTGTAGTTCTGCGTTTCTCTCTTACCTGGCAAAGCTGTAAGGATGGCACCCAGAACTAACACACCTGCCAACATCTCCGCTGACACGAGCTCTGTAATGTCACCAGAGGAGGAGAAAATCACAGGGAGACAGAGAGGTGAACAAAACATTAGGATAAACAGCATCCAACTGAATGAATGTGAAGCACTCACCCTTTAAAGTATCTTCATTCAGCTCAGTCAGTCAGGCAGAAGAGAGTTTGAGGGATGCGTACAACCCGAACAGCGATGGAGGTGATGCTTTTAGAGCAGCGGGAGTTGCATGACGATCAGGTGGTCGGAGATAGGAGGAGGAGTGGAAGTGACTGAAGGAGGAGGATGAGGAAGAGGAAATATATGTGTGAAGCTTCTGCTACCTTCCGACATTCTACTTTTCAACATTTAACCGTTTCTATTTTCTCTTTTTTCCACTTCTCCCTCTGAAACTGTTTTGAAGGTCAATGATGTGATGATTCTGGTTTCCTATTTTCTGTTAATGTGAAAATGTAACATCCCTGTGATCCTGTCACTTTCACAATTGTCCCTTCTAACTGAATGTCATTAACTTGTAGTCAGTAAAATATCTTATCAAGCATTTTCACGGTACAGCAAAAGATTAAGTGCTGCTTTGTTTCAAAGTGGCTCTAAGAAGCATTACATGGTGCCCTGAAGGCTTCGGATTTAAGGTGCCATCCATAATCATCATCTCTTTAGTGTCCACCATGTAACAAAGTCTTGTAGTAACAGTTTGACATTGCCAAATACTACTACTACTACTACTACTACTACTACTACTTATACTTCTACTACTAATAAAAATAATAATCAGCTGTTGGCTCTTGATTGTTTTAAAAGCAGCAGCACTATTAAAAGAGTAGTCTGAAATCCTCTGGTTGCCTTGCAACACCACGGTGGCAACAAAAATCCAGGAGGTCACTGCACCCTCTCATCTCATTCCCAGCAAATGTATGTCCCAAAATTAGCATTCCTTAAAAACAATGCTCAAAAACAAAAAATGCCATATATACAACAGTAACAAATAGCATTATAACATAATAACAGTAAATAATAGCTAAATTTGTGTCCAACAACTCATAGGAAAAATGTCTGCATCTTTAAATGCTAAATGCTCCACCAGCTAGTTGCTAAATGTGTCTGTTTTCTGTTTGGTTTTTCTGGACAGGGGAGTATATGGTTGGTTTATTTTGCTGAAAATGTGCCTGCTGTGATTGGAAGATGAGAGCGATGCGAGTAAATCAAAATGGTAAGGTTGCAGGACGTAAAACAAAAACAATGAGCTAAAAGACACTAAAATGCTTCGAAGAGCTGAGGAAGTGCAGAGACAGGTGGTAATTCTCTACGAGTTCATCTCTCTGAGCAACACTTGTCACATCACATGGAGTCATTTCATCCATTGTTCATGCAGAGTGCAGCTTTAACTCAATATCCATCCTGATCAGCAGACATACAGAGCATTCAGCGATCATGTCTATTTCACTGTAAAACCCATTCTTCACTCTTGCTGGAAATTGTCACAATATTGTTGCAAACTTTGACCATCATGATTGACTGATTGTTCAAAAGATGTCTGGTTCATTTGTAAAATGAATTCAGGCCTGTTGGCGTACATTAATATACATAAGTCAAGCAGACATAGACTCGGCAGCCCAGATGTCCTCTCATCCACTACTCTAATTGAGAACTGTTGGCACAGAAAACTACCCACAACCAGACGTGGAGAGGTTCGAGACCTCTCAGTCAACTGTGTCCACTTAGCCTGATGAGTCTAAATGACTTTAACATCCCACCCTGCCACAACTTGGCCAATAGATGTCAGTTTAGCGTCATGATTTGGCCAATTGGCTACTTACCCCAGCTTTGACCCAGGAGTAATGATGATGTACAGTTTAACATTTCAGTCAATCTCCATTCAAAGGCATCCAAGTCAGAGAATGAAGGGGGAATTAACTTTCAGAGAAGATATCTTGATCTACATCTGGAAATAAACGCTGACATTTTACTTATTAGCTGTCAAATATGACAGAGGGGGGGCAACATAAGGAATCAGTGCTGATGTTAGGAAATACGGATGCATATCCGATTTATATCCTGCTGGATTTTAGGATCTACAGGCCTCTTTTTTGTTCGTCTTCACCTAAAAACTTCAAGAATCTCAGTGCTTTTAATTAGTATTTAGTTAATAGGTAAGACTCTGTTGGTTGTGTGGATCTTAAACAAATACTATTTTTCAAAGGCAATTTTTGGGGTATTTTCACTTAAATTAGATAGGACTGTAGATAAGGAACAAGGGAGGAGAGAGGCGTATGGCAGACAACACAGATCCTCAGCTCGAGATGAAACCATTGACTTTGGTTATGTGGTAGAAAACGTAATTTTGTTCAAGAGGTCTGCGTTATGTATAGAGCTGAATCTAAGCTCGACCTTAAACAGCAACACTAATAAGGAACAGAAATTCTCTGAGAGGGAAAGTTACCTTCAAAATATAATCAAAATCTTCAGGATATGAGGTTAAATGAACAATATATTCCAGTTCACAGATTGCTTGGTTGGATTATGGGTTGAGACCCAAAATGGGTCGCAGGCCCTCCTCTAGCGGGTCTCCACATGACAAGAACGCTCGTATGATTTAATGATCCTGGATCCCTGGAAAAAAAAAAAAGTCATTTTGGTCCCTGGCTGAAAAGTTTTAAGAACCTTCCCCCTCCAAATAGTCTGTATTATGTTGAGTAAGAAGAGTGGTGGGCTTTGAGCTTAACCTGTAACCGCAGAATGACTTCAAAAGGATCACGGCACACTAATAGGTCAAAGCCTGATGTAATCTTAATCGAAAACAGAGCAGACTAAACGAATGAAGAGAAACAGATGGATGGAGCTAGATTAAGTGTGACTGACCACAAACAGAGAGAGAAAGAGGGTGAGAGAGGGAAGAATGAGAAAGTTTGAAGGGAAGGTAGGAGGTGGGGGGGCGGGAAGACAAAAACACGATGAGGTCAGTTTGCTAAGGAGGACAGAAAGAAAAGACAGACGGGAGGTGAAGCAAGAGAAGCAAAAGAGGAAGTGGAGGGGAAAAGGAGGAAGAAAGAATAAAAGAGGGGGAAGATTTAAAAGAAGACAAGTGTTGGGTTAGACAGAGGAGAGAGAAAGAGGAAGAGAAATGGAAAAGAAGTGTGAGAGGGAGCAACAGACAAATGCATGACAGTGTATCCAACCCTTACGGTAGGAAAGGTATCCATCCACTGACCGCAGCCTCCAGGCCAGATGAAGTGTGACCGTCTGGTGGTCAGACTGGACCTGAAGATTTTCCGCTGTTGCAAAACACTTCCTGCCTGCTGTTTTCATGTAATGTGACCGCTCACAGTTTGCTCCCCTGCCATACTTTAAGTTGTACAATATGTTATTTCTATGTTACTCCTTATGCCCACAGATTAGACTCTTGGCTCTACAGGCCCTCCAGCCTTGGACGGACTCCACATAAGCAAATAATGATTCGACTGTCCAACATGTGTTAGTCTTCAGTTTGAGTGGTGCTCTCCACGGGGGAAGTCTGGGCAAGAATGACGATGATCAGAGCTACAATCATATCTGACAAGGTGATGTGTTGTTCCTGTGCTGTCTTTTAGGAGCTCTGCTTGATGACTTGATGAGCGGGATTTTGGCCAATACAATCACTGAACCAACGGGGAATTAAACAAGAGAAGTAAAAAGAAAGGGTGAGAGAGAAAGGAGGAGTTCCTTCTTTCTCGAACTGATACACATTATCAATAAAACACACAGTATTTAGCCACTTAGGCACTTGACTTTCATAAATAAGCCAAACCAAACACTTGATGAGTTTTTAAAACTCCTAAATCTTTGAAACCTTTTGGAGCTGTATTAGATTTAGCCTGGTTTTGCTCATTCCTGTCCCATTCACAAACTCTGCTGCAGGGTCGGATTTCTGCTCCCTGTCTGCCAGAGACCTGTCTGTGGCTGCTGTGGTATTCCACGCTGAATGAGTCATGTCTGGTGGTTATTATGGGCAGGCGTTTGGCTCCCCCCGTCTCTCACCCCGTCTAGTGGCAGCAGACAAAATTACATCCTTTTTTGAGCCTCGTCCAACTGAGCTGACTAAGATGAGGGTTCTCAGTTAACCAGGCTAGATGAGTTAAGGACACATTTTTGGTTAGTGGTGTAAGACTGCATTGCTGTTTTGACTTCAAGGTTTTTTAATGGTTATACTCAGGCTCAAACAAAAGAAAGCAGTAGACTTTTAACTCATCAATCAAGAGAATCCACGGTCAGCTATTCAAACCTTAAGCTGTAAATCAAGAATAATTGAGGTGTTTGGTGGTCAAACACCAGCAGGTGCATGTCTACATTGTGTATTTTAACAATCATCTGTCAGTTACCCCGGGGATGGAGTTTAAAGGTGTAGGAGCTGTGTTATTCATTGTGTTGATTTGGCTTTTGAAGATCAGTCTCTCTTTTACCGAGCTGCATTTAATCCAGCAAGAAACACAAAACTGTCTCCAGACTTTCTTACCAAAACTCATCCTAATTCAACCACGATGGGTTGATGATGGATTAACAATTTTTCTCCTCAGGTCAGTGCCAGTGCACAAAGTAGCGTAACGCTCACACAGCACGGGAAAAAGGAAGGGTTTTAAGGACACGTTGATAGATGGTTGCAAAACATCTTTAACACTGGAGGTCTGGCTTCATGTTATATTTATTATCAGTGAACAGTGTCTCCATCCTTTTAAAGGAATAGTTTGACATTTCAGGAAATATGCTCATTTACTTTCTTGATGAGGGATAGATGAGAAGATCAATGCCGCTCTCACATCTGTTTGGTAAGTGTGAAGCTACCATTAGCAGCCGGTTAGCGTCCCTTAGCATAAAGACTGAAACAGGGAAACAGCGAGCTTGACTCACTGCAGAGTTCTGCCTTCTTACATCTCTAAAGCTCAGTAATTAACACTTTATTTTTCATTATATCTCACAGTAAGTTCCTGGAGTCCAACCATCGCTGTGGGGTTGCCAGGCAACCAGTGCCCCACCAAGAAATAGTCTGGCACATGACCCCGATAAAACCACAATATGTTTTAAACTTTCTGAAGATCAAACAAATGAGAGATGAAAAGTGCAAAGAAGTGAGCTTAAGAGGTGCTGGTAGATGGATTTTCTTACTTTCAGACAGAAAAAAGTGAACTGTTTCAGTGTTTTCAGTCTTTATGCTAAGCTAAGAACACAGCTGCTGGTTTTAGCTTCACATTTACCACTCAAACATGAGCATGCAATCAAACTTCTCATCAATGTCTCTGAAAGAAAGCGAATAAGAATTTCCTAAAAGCTATTCCTTTAATATTTAATTATGATGGCATTATTCTCCTCTTTTTCACAATTTGCCTAACCACAACCACACACTGTAACATTTACTTGATTAATTGTTGAACTGTTCTAGATGAGAATAAGATCATTCATTTGCAGACCAGGCGATTCTCGTTCACAGATTTTCCCAGCTGGGAATCTTGATCCCAGCCTTCAGTGGCACAAAAAGTCAAAACACAGTCTGTCTGCATCTCTCTCACTCTCTCTCTCGCTCTCTGTCTGTCTGTCTGTCTGTCTGCCTGTTTTCAAATATGAGTAAAAGCCATTTCCTGGTTGAGACCAAGAGAGAACATGTGTGTCCTCTGCATGTATGAGAGAGCGAGGAGTGTATGGGAGTCTCTGTGTGTGTTCGCGTATGTGTTTTGTGTGCCTGTGATGGTTTTACCATGTGCAGAGTCCCTGTATGGGACTGAATGAAGTCGGATATGAAGGAAACTGTCAGGTCTGGGCTACTGTCGGAAAACCTCCTTCTATTACCTCCTCCTCCTCTTCCTCTTCCTCTTTATCATACTTTCTAACATGTGAAGTTAGTACAAGACATCCCGGTTATTTATCTTGTGTTAAGTTAGTATGTTATATATCATTTTAAAGTTACACTGTATCATTTGACAAATGTTAAAAACAAATGTGAACAAAGCAGTTTTTTCCTACAACTGATTCAAAATTTTCAGATTGCTTTTTCTTTTTTTAAGTAAATAAATCTCTCCAAAGACAACGGATGGTCAAGTATGGAATGGTAAGACGACAAGCCTCACTGAAGACTATAACTGGACTAATTTTGCAGACACAGTTGAAAGATAAAGAGGCCTAAAGGTTGAAGGAAATGATATGCAACGCTGTGATTCCACAAAGGGGAACAAAACAAACCATTGTTGAACATGTTTACTAGTGTTGGACAGGTTAAAAGGACAAAAAAGTTGTTAAAAGAATCAGTTTTCCGGTCATGAAGGCACACTTGGCTAAACAGTAGCACCTCAACAATGGAGCTGGTGAGTAAAATGTTATAATAAATGTGGTTGAAAAACAGCATTTTTATTTAATTACCAAATAATGTTTTAGCTACTCACATTCTTAATTTGAACCAAAAACACTCACTAACAGCCACCCACCTCACTAACTCTTCTTCTGGGTTTTATTTGGTGCCACGTTTATTTTCTGGGGAATGCTGAATCTGTGAGGCTTTTAAGAACAACACACAATTATCACAGCCGCAAGATGAATTCTCAAGACAAATATTTTATAAGCTTTCTCCCTCTGATAATCACTGTTTGTTTAGTTGCTTTGGGGACAAATGCATATATAACACAAGTAGTATTTGAATGGCATAACAAGCTTTTGATCACCACTGAAAATAGTGTGAAGCCTGTAAGAAGTCACCTCATTTGAAGCTTCTTGTTCCATTATTTTGTTGAGTTTTTGAAGAGTACACTCAACTCTGGTCACTTTTTAGGCCACAAATGATGCCACAGTTGACTGGAAAAGATATTTTTAATTTACTTACTGTCAGGAAATTTATTTTGGGACTTCAAAACAATGCAATCTTTAGATTGGAAAACCCAAAATACTGAATGATCTATTTCAAACCTCCAGCTGGTATAGAGGGGGAGTGATCAAATTTGGATGGTGTCCAGTCCCACCCTGGCAGTCCCCTGGCTACGCCCCTGGTTTCATGTCGTCCACATGGAACAAGCTCAGTCCAGGACTTTCCTGCAATCCCAACCCCAATCCTAACCTTAACCCAAAGCCTGTAATTAGTTTTTTTGGAGAGAAAATGGTCGACACAAGTCATTTTCTGGTAATTGACTGCAAGTAGAATTTAAATGGTCACAGACCGTACACACACATATACAAACACACACGTGCAGCCTGCATGCATGCACACACACACAAGCACAGTTACTCATATACACAGTGGTCGTGCAGCTGTGGCATGTGTGATAATGAGACAATCCTTGGAGGGACTCATCTGGACTGTGTTATATCATCCCCCTGGAAACGATCCACAGCTCTAAAATAGGAGTGTTTGCTCCCAGTCAGCTGCAGCATGATGTCATCCAATATAATTCCTACAATCGAGGAAAAAAAAAAGATATTTGATGACATATGAATGTGCAAAGAACAGTGGTTTCCTTAAATACGGAGATTCTTGTGGTGCAGACTAATTGGGAGCTCTGTCTACAGCTAATGTTTGTCTACTCAGAAACTTGCCATAAACACAGAAACTTGTTGCCTGAGCCCTTACACCTGTCTCTTATTTTCACACAGCTTTAGAAAAGGAGAAAAGGTTTTCTTTTTGATGTGCAGAACACTTATCAGTCTGTTTACCTGTTCCTTCATCAACTTTGATGCACTGATGGAGCCAAAAACTTACTAAAAACTTAATATACATGAAGAAATGTGTCCTTGTCTGGTATTTCACAGGCTCTTCCAGGTGTTCCACTTTTCTAATGAGTTTCACTGAGCTACTGACTTCATAGCACTCACTAGGTGTTCCCCCCTGCTGTGGCTTGTATTACTAACTCCACATCTGGACGGGGCAGTTCTACAGTACATTTACAGTTTTACAGTGGAACCATATGCAGACAAAATACTTATAATTGCATACATCAGTAAAGAGACGTTCACAATAGACCCTCATTTCAACATATCTGCCACTTGTCTGTCATATTTTTGCTATTGTCTAGGAATCTGCTGGTTTGTAGGTTTGAAAGTCAGAATAATGAGGCTCTTCTGTCATTTTTTCTGGCTGAGAGGATGTGAATCTATATGAATGTGAGCATGACCGTGTCACTCTCGCCTTAAAAGAGCCTCAGATTGGCCCGGGTCTGGTCTGTTTCCCGAGCAATAGCTTTATTAAAGACTCCATCTGTGTGTGTGTGTGTGTGTGTGTGTGTGTGTGTGTGTGTGTGTGTGGTTTACTAGCCGGCTGCGGTGGTTCTCAGGGGACAGCCCTCTCCAGCTGCTGCTTTACAAGACTGTAACATCAAACACACACATACGCACACACTTAACACAAAGGTTAACTTCACACATCTTTCACTTCAACCCTCAGCCTCCCTTAACAAGTTCATCAAATGAGCTCTTCTCCTCACTTCTTCCAGTCTCGACACAGCGCCGATCATCACCCTCACACTGCCTGTGATGTCTCGCCTTTCTTTTGAAATACAATAAAATGTATACACAGCACAACAATTTACACTTAAATGGCTGTTTTCCTGTAAAATATAGTGTAAGACAAAGCAAGAAAAGACAAAATAATCAGTTTCAGCTCAACAGGTGTAACTCTGTATGTGACCCTGACCTTTGACCTACTGGAGGACAAGCACCCCCCCCCCCCCACCCCAGTGCCCAATAATTGACGTGATACTTTTAAAGAAGGATTGTTTTTCACTCTCCAAGCTCTGGTCTGTGAAAGTCGCTTCACTGCTGCACCACAGTAGTACGGTCATAAAATGCCGAATGAAGTATGAAATGTTTGGACTTGACCTGACAATAAAACTGCTTTTGCACTTTAATATTTATTTGTATTACACCTCCACTTCAGCTGTCTGAAAACCAGTGCGCTGGAAATCTGTCAGTGTTGACTGACAGATTTAGCTTAAGTGTTCATTACATTTACTTGGTCAGCAAATAATGCTGCTAGTGCATATCCATACTTGCTACAAGTGGAGTCTTGGGGGTGTCATCTTATATGTGAAGTCTCCGTTACTTATCTCTTAAGACTTTGTCAATAGGAGGTGTTACATACAAACCTTGGCCATACATCAAACACACACAGGTTGAAGCCAGTAGATGAAGGACTTTTTGTCTGTTTCCTGTTTTAATTGATGCTAAATTATTCTGACACTCTCAATGTTTTTTCTAGGCTTGATGGCTAAATTCTGCCAGTGGGCTCTTTACCACCTCCTACCCCTGTCTGTCTCTGTCACACTCTCTGCTCCCTCTTTTGTCCCCCCCCCAGTGATGTGAGCTCCCTGGCATCTGAGGCAGCCAGTCATTACACCATGGAACGTAGCAGAGCCAAACAGAGCCTTAAGGGTTTGGAAAACCATAGTGTGAACCATTTTATTTATTGTTACCTTTCAGTTGATGTCCATTTGTCATGACCGATCCTGTTAACATAAGTTATTTTTCTCTCAAAGGGACCACATCGTTGAGCAAAGGTTTAGACTCTGTAAGCTGCATTCAAGGAGCTTTCGCTTTGAGTTTTGTGCTTGTCTTAGTACTGTTTAACTGCTGCATTCAAGAGTGGCTCTGGAAATGATTGTAGCCAGGGCACAATGGAGCGGGACTGCCTGACTAAGCTCATATAACCAGTCAGGGAAAACACATCCCAGCAAAAAAACACATGAGTGGTAGACAGAGATGGTGGCAGATGGAGGGAAGAAGAAAAAGAGGGTGAGAAAGTGATTGGGAGAGTTTAAGAGAAAGTTAAAAATATATAGAAAGAGGTGAGCTGGTGAGCGAGTCAGGTGGTCAAACTTATTCCTGCCACCTCATTAGTCGCGATGACATCACATCTGATTTCTCTTTTGGTCCGCTACTACCACTCCACCACTCGTCTGTTACAGGAGAGGTAGAGCTGCTACCGGCCAAAGTCTTTAACGGCAGAGTCTGGGGAGCTGCTTTTATGTCGTCAATAACTCAGAGCGAGTAAAAAGCAGGCTGGATCTGATTGGAGAAGCCATTTTTGAGCCGAGTAATCACAATTCAGATTTTTTAATATCAGTTACTTCACATCATGAATGGAGTGCAGGCAAGCTGCAGCTGTCTGTATTGAACTGATTTAGTTGCGTAACAAAGTCTTTAACAGTTTCCCTAGACAATACGGCTCATGTTAATGTCTGTAGAGAGTTTTCAAAATTGTTTATACTGCAACAAAGCAAATATCTCACAGGTGACCAGCAGTTCTTCCAAACTGGCACTCAGTCAACTCCCTATACCTTTGTTAAGAGTCTCTCCATTCATCTTCTGAGTCCAACAGTCATTCAACAGGAAACAGAGGCCTAATAGTCGTAAGAGGAGAGTTTTAAGTGCAGCTCAGGGTCTGATTGGCTGCAGAAAACTGAATGGTGTCTTGATTTTTTTTTTTTTTTTTTTTTTAATGTCTACTGACATGAACCAGACCTTTCACCTACACTGGAATAAAATGCTGAGGGTAACAGAGTGTGGAGAGCGGTTTGGCTATGTAATGCACTTGGCACATAATTAACTTAACATAATTTACTGCGAGATACACAGGAGAAAAAGCACTAAACATTAAGGTGCATTAAGGTGTTACGGTGTAGCTACCGATCCTACGTACTTAGGCAATAGGCTACACCAGAGCTAATGTTCACTTCCTGGGGTTATGTTGGCTGAGGGGACACCACCTGGAGGCTGTGATTGGTCAGTTTTGGCTGTTTATTCAATCTCTAATAACCAGTGATGAAAGCAGCATTTTATTGTATCATTCATGATTACATTTGTACACTTCAAAAAACCTAACTTTTGTCTTGCATCCAGACTGTTGTAGACTACAGTTACACTGAACAAAGAGAGAAAATGTTTTGCATTTGCAGTCATTATTCCAGTTCATCCATACAAGAGAAACAGACTGCTGATCAACCACATTAGATTTGTGTGTGCTGTAGGTGTGCTCCCCAGACAAACGGCTGCTGACTTACACCTTCCTGACTCTTAATGTGTACTGGAGGTGAGATGGCCTTGAGCAATGCACGTCACCCTCAGTTGGCCCAGTGGAGCTGATCAGTAGCCAGTAGTTGTTTGTGGAAATATTCAGCGTAGGTGTGAATGCGTGTGATTACATTATTTGAAAGCAGAGAGCATCTGCGACAAAAAAAAAAACAAAAAAACAAAAAAAACTCAAGGTAAAATGACAACTCAGACAAGCTGCAGTAGAAAAGAAGCAAATTAAAAATGAACACCAGATAATGGATTGGAAACAGACTTCCAGCCCTCAGAGTTTCTTTTATTGCCCCAGTGTGTTCACAAATACTGCAAGATTCAAGCAAATGAGAAGAGACACCCTCATGAAGCGGGGCTCAGATGTATGACGACAGCCTTCAGACGCACTCAGACAAACGAGATAAAAGTCGCAGTCTTTAATTTCCCAGCATTTGTTTCATTGTTTTACAGCGTTCTGAGGGATGTCGAATCAAACAATAGCTTTTTACTATGTGTTTGAACCCAGTGCACCGCGAGCGTGTTTGTGAGAAACTCTATCATAAAACGGGATATGAACGGAAAAAACTGCCTGAAAAAAGCGAGCGAGCACGGTTTCAACTGATGTCTTCCAGTTGTGTGACCTCTCTTTCCTTCTCCGTCTTTTTTCTGTCTCTCTGCCTCTCTCGGTTTAATAAGGCCAGCTGTAGAGTCTGGCTCTCCTGGGAAACACAGTAGAGTGTGGCTGGAGCTGAAGCTGAATGAGGCTGAAATTGGGGTTGGCGGTGGTGGTGGGGCTGCAAGTTGGGGGGCGAGCACTTCCGACCGTTTTCCCCATGCAATACACCATGCAGTCTGGAGCGTTGGCAGGCCGCCGCCAGCTCTCCCCTTCGTCTTCTTTCCCTCCCTCCTTCATTTCCTTCCTTTCCATCCTACTTTTCTTCCCCTGTCTCTTCGCCCGTCTCCTTCTCCCTCCTGCTTTCCACCATCCCACCTTCTTTTCTTCCTTTTCCTACTCTTCTTCCTGTTGTCCTTTCTGTGCTCGCTGCCATGGAAAGCAGATAATTACTTTAGGTAATGACTCTCTCCAGACAGCTGCTCAGTAGCACCATAACAAGTCTACAAACTCTTCCTTCTATCACTTTCAGCACAGGGTAGAAACGACCATCCAAGGACTACGATAAATAGCTCAGTCCCTTGGAGTCTAACTCCCCCTCTAGACGCCTGCTCTGTGGTACCATATCGGGTCCAGACCTGCTTCCGAGTTTTGACAGGTCCCTGACCCACGCCAGAGCAGTTCAGCTGGGTTGGGACTGCGTGCATGTGTATATATGTGTCTGTGTGTGTGTGTATGCGAGGTTGGGCTCGGCTAAGTTGGTGGGTGTTTTTCATCAGACTAATGAATAATACGTCTGAGCTCAGAGAAGAGTATCAAGCAGGAGGAGGAGAGGAGGAGAAAGCAGGGGGGAGGAGAGGGGAGGGGTAATGACTATCAGATGGTGTTCTACTACTGTGCTGCTGCCGCCGCCACTGCTGCTGCTGCCGCCGCCACTGCTGCTGCTGCTGAGTCCTTAAAGTAGAACACCATTAAAAACTCACATGTGTGATTATTATTGTCTGGAACTGTGCAACCATCGTCCTGAAAAGAAACAACTCTAAAGTAGAAAAAGAAACTTCTGGACCAACACACTGAACATCTACATCCCAATGGACTGATTCACTCTCTGGTTTAACCTGTGTCTGAAATCTTACTTTAAAGGTCAGACTCTTACGATGGAGCGTTTGTGTTATTTATTTTGATAGGGTTAGTTACGTATTCATCATTCTTATTGGTTCATGCAGTTCAGTGAACTCAAGTAATTCCCAGCAAAGCTCCACCCAGCTTCAACCTGAGCAGGAATCTAATCAGCGCAAATGGCCAAATAAATGAGAACACCTGCGTGGGTGTGTTCATAGCTTGTTTCAGTGTCTGTGTGAGACTCCTGGCAGAAAGCCTTTTGGTTGCAGTTTGGTTATTTTCAGGCACCAAAACTACTTGGTTAGGTTTGGAAAGAGATTATGGTTTGGGTTGAAATAAGCAAAGTCAAAACCTTACACTTTTTTTTATCTTTTAATCAGATTCTAAACTTTAAGTCGGACATTTTACCAGCAGCCCGTCAGCCTGTGTCTCTGCTTCCCAGCTGCTGCTCTACCAGGACTTACATGATAAAATGAAGCATGACATTCACACAGAAACTAATCCGCTGGACAAGCTGTGGCAGGTGTACCTCATATATGTCCATAAAACAACAGTATATACAAACTCCTGATGCTCTTGAGAAAAAGGGAGGATTGGGGATGAGCTCAATCCTTAATTTTTGCTAATGTCAAAATGATAAATGCTGGACATCAAAGTAGCCCACTTCATACCAACAACTCTGTCTGGATTGACAAGACTGTTTGAGATCAATAAGAATATTGGTAGGGATAATTCAACAGGGAATTGTAAACTCATGTGTAATGGAAAATCTGTTTTCTAACCTCTGAATAATATTTACAGCTCGAGCAGACATTCAGTTCAACTAGGGCTGACTGAAAAAGTCAACAGTATCCTCATCATCAACACATACATATTCTCTCCCATTGCAAGAATAATTAGAGCCTGTGTCTGTGTACTTTCTGAATTTCACGTTGTAGATCAAGTCTATATCAAATGTAATTTTAAGCTTCAAATGCTGTTTCTCACCTGCAGCTGACAACCAGTGCTCTCTATTTGACACACATTCAAAATGATTATGTAAAATCCAGAGTCTGTGTTGTGGACTTAGGTCAACACTGTATGCAGTTTTATGTAAATGTCACCATTACTGCGCTGTAATGTAGCTATTTCCTTTTCATATAACATTCCTCTGGTAAATGCAGCCACGTGTGATTATGAAAAGACTTTAAGTCTATGTTATACCCAGTGAAATGTTTTCTGGCCTGCGGGCAACAATTCTGAGAGAAATGGATACTGTGTTAGACCAGCCACACACTCCGGGGAGATGCAAATCAGAGGAAGATCATGCTAATGCATGTAATGACCGGCCACAGTGAGTGTAGCACGTTTGGAAATACAGTGGAGTATAGACACATGCAGCCACAGTCTGATGTCATTAAACAAAGTATATCTAAATATATATAATAAGATACTGCACATTATATGTTTTATTATCTTTCGGCTTTTCTTAGATCTGAAAAGCAAAAAAAAAAAAAAAAAAAAAAAAAAATCAGTTAAGCCTTGATTTGATGTTTTAACTTCACTTCAAAGCTAAACATCATCAGTGGATTTTCACTCAATTTGAATAATTTCAACTGCTCTGATTTTCTCAGTTAAAAATAACGCATTAATGGCATTCTCATGACTTTCAAGTATTCTGACTATTATGCTTAGAAGCAGACCCAAAAGGGAATCAGATCCAACCTCCATTGTTTACCACATGTTGTCATGATTTTCTCTCTTGCAAGAGCAATAAGATGTCGGATTAGATTTCAGTGTTGGCTCTTCCAAGAAAAAGTTTGCTTTTGTTGGATGATTTTGCTCGTTTTTTAGATCCAGTTTCATTAAGACTTTTGTTATTTCCAAAACTAACATAACTATAACTGCTGTAATATCAGCTGATGAACGTGGGGCATCAACTCAGGTGAATCCCAGATGTGGGAATCTGATCCACAGCAAAGATCGCTGCAGAGGACCTGGGGCACTGGTTGCATGAAGGCAGGGTGCTTTCATGAGTGACTTGATGTGATGTTGATCCAGTCTGAGTCTCAGATGTTCAGAGCTTACAGCCAGGAAAGTGTTTTCAAACACATTTGATATCCAATGACCGGATGTGTCCAAGGAGAACTGGAGGAGAGTGGAAAAAGCACAAACTATTAAACCGGACTTTTTTTTTTTCTAGTTTCCATCCCATTGCATTCTTGGCCTGTACAAGATTTGTTGCCAGTGACGGAACTTTAAGGAAATTTATTGTGAATTTCATGTCCAGAATGAGTGACTGCAGGGCCTTAACCCACACAGACTGTGCAAGCAGCGGTGTAGCACCGGTTAAAGTTGCCTAGTCTGATTGCACCTTTAGGGGAGTCCAGGTATTTGTTACTTTATGAAAGAAATTCTAATTTTGCCTGAGCTGTTTTTTTTTCAGTGAGTTTTATCCCCACCTATAACCAAGCCCTCTGTCTGCTTCCTCCACCCTACTCCAAGCACTTCCTGTATGTATTGTAATCCATTGCTGCAACCAGCACTGGCCTCAGTTAATGCAGTCAATACCATAGCATAAACATCACGGCTGTGATCGAAGGGTAGAGGTGGATACACGGAGAGAGAAAGAAACATGGACAGATTAGGAGAAAAGACAGAGAAGAGAGAGTGATGAATGCCGACTGTAACATTGTGTAACTCTGACAGATTATTCATTGTGCTATTAGTTTTCAGCAGCAGCTTACAGTTGCCAATCTACACAAAAGAGGCATACCAGTAATGGCGGTTGGGTTTAGAGTTTTCAGTAATGTACTACTGAGGATTGTAGACTTCATAGTTGAGTTTTACATAGGTTGTCAACCTTTAACCACTGCACAGTTGAAGCAGGAAACTAAATTTAAAGTTCAGTCGGTTCCTTGGAAAGTTGAGAAAGTTAAGTTGCACAATCATGGCTAATAAAATCCCCAAGACTTTAAGTAGGACAAGCAGATTAGAATTTGGTGAAGGCTATATAAAAGCTTTAGTGAATTCTGAGGGAGACCTGCTCGAACACCTCTATGCCTTAACACACGTGGCTTGATAGATTTCATTCTGTCTTTCATTAGTTTTCTCCCACTCTTGTCTTTATTCCCTCCCATGTATTTGCTCCCTATGCTGTCTCCTCTCATTTTTACTTCTCTTTCAGAGGAAGACAGATTATTAAAGGGAGTGTAAGTGTGTAAAGCAGCAGCTCCCCTACTATACACCCCTGAGCCTCCAACTCATCACCAAAACACTCCACCCAAAAATCTGAATCCCTTGAGAGCAAACTGCTTGCAGGCCCTTCAGCGTCACAGCTTGCGCAGATAAAAGGCTTCGGCCATGGCTGAATAAACCCAGTTCCCAGCTTCACCCGCGAGCCCAGGCTGAGCTGTCCGGCACTGCAACTACCAGCCTCCCAACCTGCTGTCCAGTGACGAACATGGCACAGATGGGGAGGCCGAAGGAAGAAAAGAAGCCAGGGGGAGAAAGGCTAACTCTTTCTTCACCACTCAAGCTTCTCAGCTTCTTGCTGTCAAGAGTGTGTTTGAACAAAACACCCATTAAGTTCCAGTTGCAGTAAGTCTCAGACTTACCTCTTCTGAAAGCCTGCTCTGTTATTAACGTATGCTGCAAGTCACAGATCTTTGAGAGCAGAATTAGGTTTGTATGCAAAGGAGGACAGAGAGCATAACATGATCTGATCATGTAAGAGGAATTGTGTCAAATGGGATTCTCACGCTCGTAATGATCAAAGCTGCTCGCACTCACTTTTGGCAGTCTAAATCCCCTGAGTGTGAACTCAAACTCAAGGCAGAGCATCACTTGTTCAATTTGACTGGGAAGTGAAGGGTCATCCTGTTACTCCCTTCCTTCTACATTAAAGACAAAAGATGGGATAATTAGCCACCAGATGGAGACATAGAGCAGTATTTGCTTATTATCTAAAAAATGTAAATGCATTTACACTAAATGACTAAAATCCCTTTCAGTTTGTTGGCAAATTAACTCGTTTTTAAGTCATTAAGGCGGATTCATTGTGAGCGTGAAATTAATTTAAAAGTAATTACTAGCTATCTATCATTGTGGCCGCGTTAACGTGGTCTTAACCGCTATTTCTGGTGTGATTTTCTTATTTGCTCTTTTCCAGGTTTTGTGAATAATTTAGGAGGATAACATGACCCTGACGTCCAGATGGGGGCATGTCCTGCTGCAGATTGCTGGTCAAAAATGGCTGGCAAGCAACCTTTTGTGTTCTCAAGTTCTCCCAAGACTAAACAGGTGGAGAAAATTGAGCGAGCAGACTCGGACCGGAGTGCCCATATGATCAGGACTGCACGTTCGAATCATGCAGAACTCCCATACTCTGTCAGATAAGCCTGGAAAAAGTAGAAGTCACCCAGCATGGAAAAACTAGATTATAAAATTCTGAAATAATTTGATCAAGTTCTTTGTCATGTGGAGATTTTGCCTCCAACAAAGTTAATAACTTTGAGTTCGCAGTTTGTATTTGAAGCGATGGTATATATTAAAAAAAACAACAACACTTGACATTTGATATTTGATGGCGCTGTCTAAAATCATGGCTTTATTACTCTTGTCAGATAACAACACTTTATTTCTGCTTCATTTCCATTTTAAGCCACCCATCCAAGAAACTCAACATGTATGCAGTATTCATGTTGACAGGAATGTGTGTTTCAGAGGCCTCTGTGGTCACTAAGGTCACCAAACTCACCAAGCAAATGAGGGAGATGCAGGTTCTTTTTTAGGGTGGATTTCCCTTGAAACACACCAGCGTGCAGCCAAAACAAACTCCCGCTGATGGTTTGCCTCCTGCCTCCGGTCTCTCTGGCCTGCTTCTAGACTGCAGTCAAGGGACCCTCAGCGCTCAGAGGGAGGAGCAGAGAAGTCCTCCGGCCCTCCCACCGGCTATAAGACCAGAGGCAGACGGAAACACTCAGACAGCAGGCACACGTGGAGCAAAGAGTCAGAGAGAGAGAGAGAGAGAGAGAGAGAGAGAGAGAGAGAGAGAGAACATCAAGAGAGGCTGAGAGAGAGAGACCAACAGAGAGCAAAAGAGAGTCAATCTGCTGCCACAGACTGGGAGCAGTTTGTGCTATTGGGACTGAAACAGACAAATATAGAAACAAAGGACAAAGACAGAGGTGAAGAAAAAGAGGAGAAATCAACAGCACCATCTGACATCAACATGCCATTTTAAATTTGGCTGTCGTCCAAAGGATTAACTGAAAGCAGAGCTGACCTTTGGGATGTGAAGTGTTTTCGTACGAACCAAGAGAGAAAAGCCAGAGGGACCTGGAACCTGCGACCACATGTGACACAGCAGCTCTGAGGTCAAGTTGCTCTTGACCACTGACAATCAACTTGCTGATCTTTTAAATCAAGCCTAACAGCATCAGAGGGGCAACATCTGACTCACCTAGCTTAACAGATTTTACAGAGAAGAGAGGTTAGAGGAGAAGTGACAATATAAGAGGTGGACGCCTTTCATCAGCAACATCAACGGTCAACATTTGCTGAACAACTTCTGGTAAGAAACTTCCAAACAAGTTGAACCTCAGCAAGTGGAAGTCTCACACGGATTGACCAGGAGCTGTCAGAACCTTGTTGCAGTGAAGATGACATTTGCCATGCTGCGGACAGCGCCTCCTGCAGGTCGCTTCCTGTATGGCGACATTGCCCTCCTCTCTGAAGACGACGATGAGAACGGGAGCGAGGGGTCAGGCTCCGAGGAGCGTAACACCAACTCCTCCAACTCTGCTGCCTTCCGCCTGTCCTCCTCATCGCCATCTGCCTTTCACATCAAGGTGAACAGGAAGAGGAAGCTGTGTGGGGGAGTAGGGGGTGGAGGGATAGATTCAGGGGCCATGATGGGGAGGCTTGTCCCCCAGGTTCCTTCTGTCACTGGAGAGGTTCGTCAGAGGACCGCCGCCAACGCGCGGGAGAGGGATCGCACCAATTCTGTCAACACAGCATTCACAGCGCTGCGCACTCTCATCCCCACCGAGCCTGCAGACAGGTACAGAGCAATGAGTCAAAAGGGCTCATGGCATTTTGTCTGATGCAAAAATATGTTCCTGAAAATACAGTTTTTCCATCTGGGAACAAAAATAAGTCAACCCTTATGTAGCTCTGGCACCTTTCATCAATTAAATGGTTTTTGAGACGGGGCTGTGATCTAATGAGCCAACACTGCATTTAACCATGAATGGATATTTCTTATCAGGAAGTGGCATGAGATGTTCAACATCAAGCATCACTATCTAAAGTGTATATCCTGTATAGTACTCCAATGTTGTGACAATGCATGATACATTTTTTAAAATTGTTGTACAGTTTTTTAATATTGTGTTTTCATCCATAACGATGAATCTCCTTCTGATTTGATGATCAGGAAGCTGTCGAAGATCGAGACGTTACGCTTGGCCAGCAGCTACATCAGTCATCTGGGGAATGTCTTGCTCCTGGGCGAGGGCCTTCATGATGGGCAGCCATGCCACGCTCCCTCACCACCGTTCTTCCACGTTAACTCCTCCCCCACCCGAGGATCTGACCAATCAGCCCAGCCAAAGCACATCTGTACTTTCTGCCTCAGCAACCAGAGGAAAATGGTGAGCAGACGACAATTATAAATCAACAAGCAAGAAAAAAAAGGTCAAATCAACTGAAACAAAAATGCTGTATATAGTAAGATCTCCAGCAGAGCAGTGTAATCAACTTTAAAATGGTACTAAATACAGCTTTTGAATGTGTCTGTGTGACCTAAAAAACTATAATAAAAGCTTAAAAATAACTATAATAAATGTCTTTAGTTACTTTTCAAATACTATAAACAGAGCACTTGAAGTTCTTTGTGCATAATTAAAAGAAATAGAGAAAAGCCCACATTTAGCCAACGGGAAAGCTGATCATGCAGAGTGAAGCTTCTTTTGGGGAAACTGCAGTTCTTTAGGGTCAATTTGGTGTTTAAAGCTGACCTGAGATCAGTGACTGTGCCTATAAACCTGATTGGCCCTGAGGGACATTAAAAGCAGAACCTCTTTAAAGTCCTCTTTTGGGGTGAAGGACTGTGTATTATTGTCCCGCTGGGGCTTCGTTTTACTCGAGCAGGTGGCTCAAAAGTTCAAGGTGCTTGCTGAAGCTCACCGGACAGTACCGTGAATGGGTGTGATTGTTTTCGTGTCAGAGGAGCTAAAAGAGGGCTGAGCAGAGCGGATCGAACAACACGCAGCCTTTTTCACCAACAAGATACGCACGGACATTATGTAAAAAAAAAAAAATGTCTAATTCCAACTGTGGTGTTTTTTCCTTTCTGTTTTTAAAAATATGAATTTGAAGTTTACAAGGGTATTTATGCAGCGAGTGAGATTTATGACCGGGAACCCATGAAATCCATCCAAAACCATGTGTATAATTTGAAGAATGTATTGACGTCAGCCTGAATATGAGAAGGTTTTAATCATAAGTGCTGAAGAGCTGACCTGAGATACAAAGATTGGCAAATGGCTATAACTTTGTTCCACGGAAACTGGATGTTTCAAGACACCAAACTGTCATATGTACTTTTTATATATTCAACTCACATGCTGTGTGTTAAGAACATTTTCCAAAAGCACTTCCAGGATGTTATTATCCCGCACAAAACAAGCTAACAAAACATCAATAATGATTTTTCTAACGTTCAGTGTCAGCGATAGCATTTCAGATTAGAGTTGTGTAGCCATTCTGGCACTTTTCCCACACTCCCCGCTGTGCTTACACCTTCACAGCGATGCAGAAAAGGAGAACTGCTTCCAGTGCGAAGTTCAACTCGTATTTGATTGATTCAACACAGGAAGTAGACATAATCAAGAACACTCCCTCCATGAGAAAGTTAGTCTGATGAGAAATTTCAGGCAATGAAGAATTCCTATCAGCTGGCTGAAATCAAATTTATGTGACTCCGGCTCCGACTTCAACAAACACCACCGGCCTGTACAGAAGATGATAGAGAGGTGACGTCCACTCAACTTTCCCCCTCTAACCTAGCTGCTGCCCATTTAGCAGGATTTATGGGTAAGGAGCTGACATCTGGCAGACTCCCCCGTTGCCCCAGCAGTGTGTGAAAGCTAATACCCTCCTCAGTGTCTAAACCCAGAGACCCTTTAGCTGGGGGATAACCTAAGTCTCAGCAGTGTGTGTCTCCCCCTCCCTCCTGCCTCGCCTCTGAACCGTTGTGAGTGAAAGCCTAGACGTGCTCAGCGCCTGAAACCCAGACACCCTCGGCTGGGAGATAGCTAGCCTGAAAGTTGTCTCTCTCCTCTGACTCCTTTTCTTTCACCTTCAGTCTGTTCTCCATGAGTTCTTCACCTTTATTCTCTTCCTCCTTTGCCCTCGCACTCTTCACATTCCGTTTCATTTTTTCCGTCTTAACGCTCTCCCTGAGCGTCTCTCATTCCCCCATCTCTCCCTCAGCTGCCTGCGTATCGATCAGCCTGGTGGAGGTCAGAGCTGTCAGTAGGAGCTGTGTAATACTATCTGCTGCTGTCAGCTCACCGCTGCAGATGCATGACTGACCTGTAAATGCATGCTGGGTAGAAAACAATTTTGAAACTTTCTCATGTCAAACCCTTCAAATGTAGACACTTTCAGTCTTTCTTACTTGACGTCAGTCACGTTATGCTGTTTCCCATTAGCTCAGTAACAGTTCACACTATTCTCTGCTGTGTATGCTGCATTCAGAACGCATTTAGCAGTTTTATCTTAGATGTGGTTTGTGCAAAATGACTGAAAAGTCATTATAAATAAGTCATTCCATATGTACTTTTAGTGTAACTTTAATCCATCACATAAAATAATCCTCCCCTCTTCAGTCCAGTTAAAGTGAACTAAGTTTTCTCTGAAAATGATCCTCTAACAAGATTTTTTTCAGATTTTTTCTCATCAACAGATTCTGCAAAAACACATAAATCTTTAAAAACCGCTTACAAATATATAGTTTAATTTGAAAAAATGTCTCAGTAAATTCCTAAAACAGTTGGGTGGTTGGGGTTATCAGCAGTGGATTAATACACATTTGGTGCATTTACATGTATGTGGCTTTGGTCTTTTCATGGGATCTGCTGACAGCAGACTCTTTGAGGAGAAGCAGAAGGGATCCCAGGCTCACCTGGAAGATGAATGGTTAACTCTGATTGGCAGAACCTGAGAGAATTTCATTTTCCCTGGAAAAGTGGCTATACAGTGCGTTTAAGTGGGCTAAAGGGCAGAGGCAGTGCTGGTGATTACAGAGAGGAAACGATTGTGGAGGTAAAATGAGACTTTGTGTCCTGACTGCTCTCTTTGTATGTTTTTATGGTCATTGAGGTTCATCACAGCTGTCAGCTCTGCTTAGACCAGCTGCTTCACTTGCACTTATTTCCAATGTGGGGGAGGTTGAAAGTGAGAAAAGTACACATTCATTTCCTCTTATTATGTGTGTATATAGTAAAACTGTTTCAAAACAAACAGTCTTGGTAGTAATGACTACTGCACAGAGAGGGCTAATCCATTGCATATTACATATTCAGTGCAATATGACTGTGATCTCATTATGTGTGTGACTTTGTGCATGTGATACAGAAAAAATTCAAATGGATTTTAGACAGGGGAAGGACATATGATTTATTCTGTGCGTCTTCTCGTCATGGTGGGGTGGTTTTTCCAGGAAGTAAGAGTGAGATTGAAAATTATCAGAAGCTTCCTGTGGAAAACATGTATCTGCTGTCAGCTCCAAAGGCTTTTTAATGGTTTATTTGGTTAAAGAAGAAGATCTTTTTCTACCCATGAATGAACTCTTCATCCTTCAGTTTATCGGAAAAAGTGTTTAGAGGTAACAGAAGGACAGTGAAAATCTCCTCAGCGTGAGCTTAAAGCATGAGAAATTGTTGTTTTTCTTTTCTGGTGAGATTTTCTGACTAGCGTTGTTGCTCAGACTCAGTGTGGTGATCAGAGTGGAAATCTACTCCTCTGCCCTACCGTTAGATATTCTTTTCTCCATCAAGTTGTCAGCTGCAGGTCCACATGCTGTGGGACATTTCTCGTCAGTTTCTGTTGATCAGAAGCCAAGCATCCGCATATATTCTGACAAAATTTTCAAAAAACAGTTCTGGGTGCAGCAGCAGCAGCAGCAGCAGCAGCAGCAGTTTGGCATGGACAAGCTGGAGCCCTACTGATACCTTTGATACATGCAGTAAGAAAATGGGATGCTCCTGATGGCTACATCTGTAAATGAGATGTACAGGGCTGTGGATAGAGGATTGAGGTGAGCAAAGGGCTGCTCAAATCCCTGCGCTGTCTGGTTGATTGATGCAGATATCCTGTTTTAGGCCTCTCTGCTTCTGCTGATCAGCGTAACTGTCAGGTGCCTGGACTCAACCTACAGCAGGAAACTTGTACGATTACAGCTTTTTTTAATCATTGTGGCATTATCTCCTGTGCATCTCTGCTAGAAGTCCCCCTTTGTAGCTTTGAAATGTGTTGTACCAGCAGAGCATCTGCAGTGACACTTATAAATATAAAAACAAATATTTATTTGTGTTGTAGTTGAAGGCAGGACATTAGTATCAGTGTAATGCAACTGAATGAAAATAAGCTTATGTTTATTAAGCAGTACAAAGCAAAAACACAAAGCGTTTTTAAATGTGCTAATCTGTCTACTTTGTTGTCTTTAGGCTATGGCGCTTGAAGCATTTTTACAGCTTCCTCCTCAACTGTGGCTTATTTCTTTTGGCCCAAAAACGGGAGAGGGTCAATTCAATTCAATAGCAAACGTAAACAGAAATGGCGATTCATCTGCCAGTAAGAGCAATCATGCTGAACTTTTTCCTTTCAAGCTGGAGATGACATGTCCAAACATTTTCCGTCATTTAAAATTTAAAGACAGCCATTTGGTGAATTAAACGAGAATTTATATGTTTAGAGACAAAATAAAAATCTGGCAAAAAAATAACTACTATGATACTTATAGTGCGGTTGCTGTAAATAGACTGCTGCTCCTTTGAGATGGTTAGATTTAGTTGAGTTTACAAGCATTTTAAGGCACAACCCTGATTTAATTCCAACTCCAAGGAATCTTATTTATTTGGAATTTCTCAGAATTAAAATGTGTGAACTTAGCGAAACAGCAAACCTAACAAATGATGTATACGGCTCCTAATATCACGAATTGTTCTAATTTACATCTGGGCTGCAGTAAAACTTTTATGTGTGATGATTTTTGTGGGTGGCTGGAAAGCAGGGCGTATGGAAAGACAGTGGCACCAAAACTGCACCGTGCAACTGGAAACGGACTTATCTGTACTTGTGTGTTTACACGTGTGCATGTGTGTGGGTTAATGTGAACGTATGTGTGTGTGTGTGAGTGGATGAGACAGAGAAGGAGTGAGTCTGTATATCTCTGTGTGTGTTTGTTGCTCTGAGATGGATGTGAGTGGCAAAGAGTGACATTACGTCCATGTAGATATACAGTATGCACTCACACTCTCACACACATGCACACACACACTGGCCTGCTCTCCGTGTCTGGAAGTCATTGGCAGTGCAGAGCAGAGCAACAAATGAGCTAATTGTTCTGTAAATGATTTATCCTCTGCTGAGGCCTGTACAGCCAGTGTTTAATTCAGTTGCTACTATTAGAAACACATTGACGTTGAGCTTTGATGGTGATGTTAAAGAAGCCTGGAAACCACGCTCTGTGAAACGCCCTCGCTGCTTACACACACACACTCACACCCACACATATGACACATAGACACACACATGTACACATGACCATAGAAACACTGACACACGCACAGCGCACCACACTCTGAGGCTTTTATCAAAAGCATTTCTTCCTCTCTCATATTTTTTCTAGTCTTTTCAGCCAGACGGCAGTTCATCGCGTCTTTCTAGACACCCAAAAAAAACCTCATATATGATTACTCACTTAAGGAGCCCTGGATCACGACTGTGCTTTCAACACCTTCTAAACTAATGGTTTGCAGGAAGTTGTGGAAACAGAGATGGAGAAGGAGAGAAAGAGAGGCAGAGAAATAGCCAGCGACTCAGCAGGATAATCAACTTAGCTATTTATCCTCCAGCTTGGACAGTTGGTTTTTGACTGTGCCGAAACTACACTTTGCTTCTTTATGGAGATCAAATGAAGCATGCACCTTAAGAGGGCTTAAATGCATGGATGGGACATGTGCAGGAGCACTCTAATGACTGCGGTTTTTACAGTCATTTGGTTATTAGTCTGTTTTCGCTGGAAAAAAGCATTACGTCACTTGCATGAAGTAGACTTTTCAAGGTCATAGATGAAAACTAAATTACCCTCATTTGCAGATAATGCCGGTGTTGACTTGGAGTTAATGCTTTGTGCCTCATAAGCCCGAGCTACGCCTGTTTGCTTCTCAGTTCAAGCTATGCTGATGAGGTGCATCGAAGGTAGCTAATACACTGCAGGCAGTTTTTAAATATATTCTTGCCCACGTTCAATATGCGTCTGTGTGCATGTGTGTGTGTGTGTGTGCAAGCCTGGCTCTGTGTATGACGTGTGCCTTCATGCATGGACCTGTCTGTATATTTTCAGCACAGATGGAAGCAGTTAAACCCCAATTTAACGGCAACAGAAGAAGTCGGGTCAGATAACTAACAAAATCTATTAGCAAAACTATCATTCTGTTGTCATTTGGTCTTCAGGGAAAGGGTTGCTCACGGAGCAAATTAAAACAAAACTACAGGAAACTGAAGCAGGCAAAGAGCAAATCTAAAAGAAATCTATAACACAGAGAAAAGCAGAAATTGCCAGTTTAAATTGTTCAGTTTCTTAAAACAATATCTACTTAAACTAATGACATACTGGCTTTGCAGGGTGCACATCGCTGCACTGATGATCAAGTGCTGGTTGGTGTGTAGTGCAGCAGAATGAAGTCATCCAAACTGAGTAAGGCTTGTTCTGGAGTCATTATAACCAATTATTAAAATGTGGGAATAATTAAACGCATGTGTGGCCGGCTGGTGCGAATTACATCTGATTAGGCAATCTAAGATAAATTGTGTTTTTCAGAAGCCACCAGGATGCTTATTAGCAAACCACAGTGAACATGAAATACATGTCTGATGTATCCAAGCCACATGGTGGCAGACTGTGGCTTATTTGGTGCGTTCGTTAGCTTAATTCAAAAATCTGATGTGTTATTTATTGCACTATTTTAACATATGCCTGTAATCCTCTAATCGATGATCATTTATGAGGGTAATTACAGCTTCTATTAGACACTTGAGGGAACTGACGCATATTCACATATTTTCACTGGATAAACTAAAGGGATATTACCAGTTTTCATTTCATGGTTGAATACCAATCTCCTTATACGATTGTCGGGCCAGTACCCAAGTGGAATTATTTTTTCCAACCAGTCATTCCTCTCTTCATGCAGCCAGAAACTAAATTAGATGTTCATATTTGACAGAACAGCTTAACACAGGAAAAAAGAGAGAGAGAGAGAGAGAGAGAGAGAGAGAGAGAGAGAGTGCATGGAAAATCCACATTTATAGGTAAAGGAAAAGCCCGGATTGAGTTTCGGAAAAACAATATTAAAGTTTGAATTTGCATAAGATGCCGTGAAGAGACTGTTTACTCTCTTCACATTGAGGTTGAACAGGCTCCTTTCACCTTGGTAAAACAATAATATTGTTCCAGCGTGGTTATATCATCATATCGTATCTAAAGTAAACATCATCAGGTAATCATATTAGTGTTGGACAAATCACCCCCCTGGGAGGTCATGGTATGTGTGTGTGTGTGTGAGTGGGTGGGTGGGTGTTTTGAGAAAGAAAGAGAGAGAGCAGAGATGTCATCCGACCATGCCCTATTAGTCTTCAGGAGATTGTTTTGACTACCAGGCCGGCCTTTAAGCCCCCCTCCTCCTGTTTTGACTGAACCAGTTACACTCCAGCTGAACCAGCTACAGCTGTGCTTCCCAAACTCACAGCGAGACGCAGGCTAATTACTAGTGATTTCATAGTAATTTGATGTAATTTGATAAATCATCCAATTGTCATGTACCCATTCTCTCAAACCTGCTTCAAGCTTTTTTATTTCCATTGATAAATACCTAATTTTCCACGCTGCCTTCCAGCAAACACCAGAGAGCATGGCTGCACTTGTCTCTGTTTTATAGTTTGTGTGAGGAGAAAGCACAATAACAGCAATGTCATTAAGGCGAAAAGTTTTCCAGGTTCTCTGTGAACAGCAGTCACAATTCATAAAGACTATTTCATGTGATCCTACAATTAAAACAAATGTTTAAGACACTTCTCGGGTCATTTAGGCTTCTAGACACTACTAACGGCGGTTTAAAGCTCTTGGTTGGTGACCATCGATTGTTCACATCTTCTTATAGTGCATTGTGGGATCATTTGTTACATGCAGTCCCATCCCCTAGAAATTACATCTGTATAATAGTTATTTGCTTCATCAATAATTAAAAACAAATGTAGAGTCATTGCTGTTAAGATGAAGTGGGAATCATGACAGTTCTGCTGTTCTGCTCTAGGACTCAGTTAAGTGTAAGTTAAGTTACAATAACTCTAAAGCTTGAAAATGGTCAAACTCTGTACAGAGTGGTTCACAAAGTTCGTGAATGGTTTCTGACACAACAGCACTACAAACATGCTGACTTCTACACAAAAGCCTCCGATGACTCTATGTTTCTGAGGCACTATCAAGATCAAACATTCAAATCTTAATCTTAATGTTTTTGTTCCAGAAATAATTCTGCTACCTTAACTAGACCCTAACCCTTACCTTAGCTAGACATTTCTCAACAAATTGTCATGTCATTTAGTTTTGGCGCCCAGGAAATGTTTGTGGAAATCAGAAAAACACACCAACAAGTAGCTGATTACAGACATAGCTAAGAGATGTTTACTTGCATACATAGCCAGCAACATAATGGTAATGGTTCATGTCTCAATAATAGCAATCTAACAACGATCCTCTGCTCTCAGTCCAGCTGGAGGACGTATTGATAATAATAACTCACGTCTCCTCACACTCACCTCAATCAGTGGGAGGACCGATTCCTGTCCAAATCCTATGATCTCACTCCCTCATTACTGCCTGATACCCTTCCAAACACCTACCCACCTTTGTTGATGTCAGTCAAGCGGATTTTTCCAAACACCTACACTTGGTGCTCGGTCTGGGAGGAAATGTGTAACAGGTGTTCAGCTGATGAGAGGAATGGGGGGGGGGGGTTCGTGGAGACGATATGAGAAGGGAAAGAAAAGTCAGGAGAGGACAGGAGCGCAGAGAAGTTGACCTAGACTCGAGTGAGAAGTTTCACCCAGCACCTCTTTGTGCTTTTACTACCACATGAATGAAGTTTGCCTGTTTTCACTTGCTTTTTGTCCATGAAAGGTGACCACAAATTAAGTTTGCCAGCACTTGATCAAACATCAGCCCTGAAAAGAGATTAGTAAGACTGCATGGCATGCTGCATATCACTCTGGCATTTTCAATGGGCTAAAATCCCTTGTCTTGGAAAGTGAGTGGTAGATGGCCTGAGAAGTGTGCAGAGCAGAGGTTAGGTGAGGAGGGAAAATGTGATGTTATTTTCCTGGCCAGATAGAGAAAGTCTCCTCACCAGCCAGGAAATCAAGGCTACTCTGTTCTGATACCACAGATAAATGAGAAGCATATCATCATGCCGGGCTGTCATACATCAGCTCATGATGTCACTCCTCAGACTATAATAAAGTTAACTGCCACTACCGCAATTAATGTACAGTATGTGTGCTACCGTGCAGAGTGTGTTTACTGCATGCAGTCAAGGTTTGTTTACTTTTTCAACCTTTCTGAAGTAAATACAGCACAAAGCCGCACAAATTTACTGTGCCAGTGATTGCAGTAAAACGGTATCCATTTCGACAATATGCACTACATTTTCCTGGAGTCCCATTTCATGACACTATAATAAAGGGTTGACATCAAAGACAGCAGCCTGACTCACCTGTTAAACATATTTAAATATTTGAGCGAAGGGTGAACAGCTGTCCCCTACCTGGAACCCTGCAGATATGCTCTTAACCGCTTTCTTGCAGAGAGTTAGATGAGAAGATTAATAGCAGTCTCCTGCATGTATGGTAAATATGAAACTACAGCCAGCAGCGAGTTAGCCTAGCTTAGCATAAAGAGTGGAAGCAGGAGGAAACAGCTAGCCTGGCTCTGTCCAAAAGTAACAAAATCTGTCCAGCAGCTCACTAACGTTACATCTGTCAAAACCATGAGGTGTCAAAATGTTTTACGTTGTGGTTTTACTGGAGGTTATGTGCTGCTAGCTGTTTCCACACTCTCCACTCTTTATGCTAAGCTAAACAGTGCTGTTCCTTTGAATTGACTTCAGTGTTGTGTCCTCAGCGAGGTGACATGTCGTTTCTCTCTCTTGCAGAACAAAGACAGAGACAGGAAGACGGCCATCAGAAGCTAACGATGAGGACACAAAAAACCACAGATGAAATGCTCGTCTCTTTGATGGGCTTTCAGTGATTTTACAATCACTGCAACTTGAATACTTATCAGACTTGTGATGCATTTCAAAGACTTTCGAAGGACTTCTTTAGCACTTCCAGGACTTTTGAAGGAACCTTACCAAGCATCTCTTCTTCTTTTTTACTTTTTATATCGCTTTACAAGAACTTCATTCTTGTTCAGGGAGTTTTCAAATATGTATGAAACACTCCTGAAAAGTTGAATGGTACTTTTAAAGGGCTTTCACATGATTATCAAGACCATGAAGAACCTTTCAACAACACTTGTAAGAGACTTTTTACTGTATTGTTCAAAGACTCAGCGACTCTGTTAAGAGTCTAAGGAACTTGTGGCACATGATGGAAAAACACACAGAACCTATGAAAGACAAATTTGTACTCATCAAAAGCTGTGTGTTATTAATGTGTAAACTGAAATATAAATGTATATTTATGTGACATAACATTATATAATGAAACTATGTTATTTAACCGGCATTGACATTTATGACAAATAATGACAGGTATAAAGGTGCAAAATCATTGGCTATTGATACAATTTATGGCATCACAGAAAACATGCTGGAACTTTGTGGTATTGGTTATTCCTAATAATCATTTCTGAAAATGTCTTAATGCTGGAAAAATAACTCAAGATGACCAATAAATTGTTTGTATATCTGGGAGTTCATTTATATGTTGGTGGTATTTTGAGCACTGTCAAGTCCTCCTCAGTTCCAACCAATAAACATTAGAAAAGTTTCCACTGTGCCGTTGAGATATTTTCATTCGAAATGGTGGTTTTATCATACTCTTGCTCATTCGGGCTGTTGGGGGAGAGATAATTTTGGAAGTTTCAAATAAATTCCTTCTCAAAAGAAGCAGCACGGCGAGCATAAGTGCACAGTGGATACACCTGTAGCTCACATCAGCCTAATTCCTAGTTTTACTCTCTCTCTCTCTCTCTCTCTCTCTCTCTCTCTCTCTCTATTTCTTCTCTTCTGGGGCACCAAGATCAGAGCAGACAGAGACAGAGGGGTTGAAGAGACGAGGTGGACAAGAAGGTTTTGAGGAGCAGAGGAAAGGCGAGCAGAGGAGAAAGAGAGGGAGAAAAAAAAAGAGAGCAGAATTGAATTTGCAGGTATGGCTGCTTGGACATCTGCCTATGTCCCCTCTCTGTCCTCTTCTTTACCTTTCCACATGCTCTCTCTTCTCCTCCTCTCCTCCTCTGCTCTTCCTCTCTTTTCCCCAGAGTGCCACTGGCCAGAGTCTGGTTGGTGATGGCTTTCCAGCGTGTTTAGCCACGCACTGCTTACCCTCTCCTTACCTTTTTCTCTATCTATCTATCTATCTATCTATCTATCTATCTATCTATCTATCTATCTATCTATCTATCTATCTATCTATCTATCTATCTATCTATCTATCTATCTTACTCTTTCTGGTCTTGTCCCTCTCCTTTTCGCTACCTTTTTCCACTCTTTCCATCCCTTGCTCCTTCTGTCCCACTCTTTCATCTTCTCTCCACTCTGTTTTCCTCCAAATCTGTCCGCCGCCTTTATGGAAAATGATCAGGGCATTAGCAACGTGGAATGTTGCCCCTTCCTTTTTTGTAAATTGTCACATTTTTTGTAATGGCCTGCTTCTCTCTCCCTCTGCCTGCCTTACACTGACATCCACAAGCTGTGATATTACCGTCTATGAGGCCTGTGCGCTCTCTTTTCTGCAGTTCATTTTGTTGTTGATGCAGTGTCTTCTCTCTTGTTCTGCAGCAAGCTTGCAAATACAGCAAGGAAGAAACCAATGTTGCCAGGATTCTTTTCATAGTTATTACAGATTTTATTATAAAAAAAATGGCTTTGGAGAGTGGGAATCTGTTAATACAGTCTATACCCAGTGCCCCAGTTCAGCATTTTAAAGCCACATAACAGCCGTATTTTTGAGGGCATTTTCCACCATTAAGTGAAATGCAAACGAACCGTTCTCTTAATGGAGGCTAACCGCTTTTGGTGCACCGGTTTGGTGTTTCCAAATTATTTTTTAACAATGCTAACAAGCTGCTTCTGCGATGGAGGTGCCAATTATGGAGCTTTTTCCAGCAACGTGACAAGTGCCTGGTGAAGAAAAACAACTAACAAAACTCCAAAAGCCACTTGATCGCACTGCCAAAACACAGTTTTTAGTGGAAGCTGCCCTGAAAATCAAAGCTGATTTATTGTGTGTGTAATCTCACAAACACCCCAAAACTATAAACAGTACCAAACACTTGCACTTGGTGTTAGAGTTAATGTGTCTGCCTTTTCCTCAGAGTGATGTCATGTAAAGGACATTCACTTCAATGAAATAACTCAGAAAGGTGATGAAGGGGGAAAAGGTGTAGATTTAAATATGGGGCAGGGGAAAGAGTGAAAAATATAGTTTCACAGTTGATAGTATGCGTTATGAAGTCTAGAAAAAAAAAAACAACAACAAGAATTACAGCCAAATAACAAACTAAAGATAGTTGCAAAATTCTTCCTGGAGAATCACTTACACCAAGGACAAAATGCAGCTCTGGCATATTATGCTTGAAATGCCCTTTAAACTCAAGTGCCAGAGCAGGTTTTTCCTCCCCAAACGTAACACAGAGAAACAAAGGTCTAAATCTCTGGGCACAGTTTTACTGTAAGTGGTCCCTGCTGCTCGCTGGTTCCTGAGACAAAGGTTTGAAAAGCACGGTGCACCTTGTTTAAAAGATCTTTCTTTTATTATGAGCCGATGAGATGTAGATAATCTTACTGCTGAGGGTTTTTTAAAAGGAAGCAAAAGCTTTGAAAAAAGCGGTGTGTGTCTAGTGTGTCCTAATGACTTCTGGTCCAGTTAGTCTGAGAGTCTGATCTCTCTAGCAGGCCGTCTGTCTGAGCAGCAGAGAGGGGGAAAAAGGAACTGTTCCTCCCACACAGACCAGATCAGGTTCCCCCAACGCCTACACACGCACAATTTAGCACACACACGGATGACCATTTACACACTCATACGATGAACTTACATATGCACAAATAGATGGACGTACGCATGCACAAGCAGTCACACACTCACATGCGCGCACACACTTGCGTTAAGCCGAAGGATCTGTGATATAGCTTAGTTGTCTAATGATCTCTGTATTTTACATTGATGAAAACAGATCAGCTGAGAGGGCAGACTGCTGTGGTGAATTTAAGTGGGCGGTTTTGGACCAAGGTGCACCGGAGGCTGGACGATGGACTGGCTCTTATTATCAATATAATGGTGTCTGACGAAGATGCCCCCGTGGAAATCTGGCATGTGAACACTGATAGCTGGAGTAATGAAAAACAGCTTTTGTTCTGGCGTTTGCAGAGTCTTCGGTGGTGCCAAAGGGGCCGGAGGATGTTGCCTGAAGACGATTTAGATAAATGAAACATATTTGGATATAATTGAAAACTGGCAGTGAAGGCCTAAGTACGGAAAACATAAACTTGTGATCTATTTTAATCACATATGAAAAAAACAAAAGGGTTTATGTTCTCTGGTGAGCTCAGTACTAACAGTTATTGACCAACCAAATGATTTTCCTGTTGTACATGTGAACCTTGTTAGGTTTGTGAGTCATAGAAATGATAATATATAATTAGATTTTTCACTTTATTGCAAAGTTCTGTGTTTCACATCTTTGCTCCACCTGTCGATCTGTACATTGAGCTTTCTCACAAATTGTGCAAAGACAGTGCTAAAGGTTAACGCAGGAGGACTCAGGGATGAAAGTTCTTATTACAAATTACTTGATTTAAAAGTAAGCAAATCAATTGTTTTATATAAAAATCACTGTCTCTAAATTACTTCACTCAGTCCCTCAAATTAATGGCCTTAAGTTAATGAAGCAATTGAGACTTAAGTTACCAGATGCTGTTGTGGTTTGTGGCCAGTGTTAGCATCTGCTGCACGAATGCAGTGCAAAATGAACAGCTGAAATAGTCTGCTTGTGTTCACAACACTGACATAGTATCACCTTATAAAGTCAATATGACAAACAATACGAAACAGTTGTCTATTTAAACATCCAGCATTAATTTAATATTAACATTTATTTGCAGTTGTGTTTGTAGCCTCCTGATGAATGTATCCTGATGCAAACCAACATTCACCCTACTTCTAGCTCTGCTTTGGTCTCCACCAACTTCTGAGTGAAATACCTGGCTCTATAGTTTCCAAATGCCTCTCTACGTTCACCAAGCTTGTCTCTAACTCTGTCCAACTGTGTCACACCAAAGAGTGTTATAGACCTGCTGATGTCACATTTTGCTTCATCTAGGTGTGAAAAGAACACATTCTCATTCCACGGCCAAGTTAAGAAATAATAATTATGCAACATCTGGTTCAAAATAAAGCTTGTTGAGAGACATTTCAGGTTCTGGTCGCAGTTTGGTTAGGTTTAGGAAAAGATCATGGATTGGCTTAAACAATTACTTATCAACATGAACTATTTGGTGTTAGACTGTTCTGAGACAAACATCTGTCTGCTGTTTGGTGCTTGGCAGCTTGTGCATGGTGCAGTTTTTTGCTGATAACAGTCAGACGACTGTGACTAAAAATTACATTATTATGACACAAAGTCCTTTGAGACAGTGTTGATATAGAAATATTCATTTGGTTAGGCTTAAATTGACTACTTTTAGAATAATCAAAATATTCAGTCCTGGCAACTGCTTGGCTTCATAGGACGCTTGCTTTAGTCCCGTCCTCCAACATGGACCCAGTAACAGGTAAGTAGGAAACTGAATGTGAAGCCTGTAATTCTCAAATCAAATTTGTTTTAAGTAACCACTATACTTGTTTCAAATAAGTCTCGAGCGGCTCTTGGACTTTCTCTCAAAAGTCATTTCTACATTTGTCAACTGTCATAGCATGAGAATCAGTGAAGGAGACAGGAGCACTTCCTGTTTTTTTTCCAACTCATCCATGTTTTTGTGCTCAGATGGTACCCAGCTGAATAAGGTCTATTAATTAAAGACGGATAGGTAGCAGTGCTTTTCCTGAAGCATGACCTCCTGTTGACATTGGAGCAGAAGTTTCCTCTAGTGTCCTCTCCTGCTCTGTAGGCCTGTTGGCCAACTTCCTGCCTCCACTCGAACTGTCTCAATAAAACATAAAGAACAAAGATATAAAAACGTGGAGGAAAGAGCGAAATGCACCTTTAGGAACATTAGTCTTTCTAACCCAACTGGGACCTGTGCTACACAAACACACACACACGCACACACACACACACACACACACACACACACACACACACACACACACACACACACACACGGCAGGAGGCTAACTGCTCCAAGTGGGAGCTGTGCTGCTGAGGGCCGGATGAAAGGAAACACTAAAACTACAACGAGGGAAAGACAGGTGGCCAGTTTGGCAGCTCCACACACTCATGCACACACATACACACACAAACACACACGCACGCATGTACACAAACTCTTTCCTCCTCAAACCCCCTGTTGTGCACACCTGTGAAAGTGCCAAATCCTGGACTCTACCTCGTTCAGCTCTCCAGCTTTCCTCCTACCTCCTCACTCTCTATATATCTCTCCCTTCTCTCCCCCGTGATGAATCTCTCTCCCCCTTTCTCTTGTTCAGAAAGCTGCTTTGTGTAAACATTCCTCTTGTAAGCTAGCAGCCTGGCTCAACTTTAATTGGTTGTTAAAAAGACATTTCCTGCCCATGAAGATACCACCATGGAAGCCTCTATGATTGTGTGTAACCGTGTGTACATGTGTGTGTACATTGAATAGCAACAATAGTTCATATGTGTATCCATGTGTTTACTCCTCTAAGATTACCAAGTGCTCATCATGCATGCAATAATCAATTCCACTCAGTTATCTGATCACTAAAACTCTTGCACACGGAGCTGAAGAGAAACACCTTGTTGGCTCAACAAAATTCACCAGAATGTCTCTCCTCTGATATGTTGTAATCCCTGCATAATGTTCTGTCTCCTGAACACATCCTGAATTTAAAAGGCCTGTAGTTTCTCTTTAGTTCCACTTTTTTTACGCACTGAAGCTTGTGTTTGAGGGTGATCTGGCCAGGTAATGAAAGCTGATGTTCTGACATGAGCCAATGATTGTTTCCCCGTTGTGCTCCTCCATTGTTATTCCTCTGGTTTTCCCCTTTTTTAAGGAGAATTCTCACTAGTAGTTCACAGCAGATGTCTAGACTCAGTATTAATGTCTGTCTGGAAAATATGCCCTGATGAGCAAAGAGAAAATAACCAAGAGGCCAAAACTACAAAGGCTCAAGGGACAACGGGTGACCTGTTTGTTTTTATTTTAATTTAGAAATCAATTTTTATTTAAGCCTTTTAAGGCTGCAACTAATGGTGTTTTTCATTATCAATGAATCTGTTATTTTCTTGATCTGACTTGTATTAGGGAGAGCAGTGCCTCTGTCATCCCAACTCTGTCAACCCCCAACGCCTGCTCTCGCTCTGTGTAACTTGGGTTGCCAGGTACAGTCGCCCACGAGGAGTACATAATACTTTACGGCAATACATCACACACCTTAACTATGTCAGTGATTCTGGTGAAACTGGATCATATTTTATGGAGAAAATGTTTTCTGGTTTTCCCTCTGATGTCCTTTGGCTGCTCTGCCTCAAGTCTACATATATTCACATTTGAGTAGCTGGAACTACAGAGCTTTTGGCATTTTAGCTTTAAAAAAGAAAATAATAAAATGATGAAACAATTGTCAGCATAGTTGCAGATTAAGTTTTCATTGATTCATTAATCAGTTAATCACCTAATCGTTTCAACACCTTTAATGGTTAAAGGATCGCAATAGGAAAGGACAGGATCACTTTTGGTTATTCAGGCAGTCAATTCACATGGAACGGATTATTATGTGAAATACAAAATAAGAACAGCATTGATATTTGGTGATGAGGGTCTGACTTTGTCACAGCTCACAGGTAAGCTCAGCAAAGCAGAGAGTGCCATTACTGATTCCCCCCGAGGGGAACATTGACTCAAAGCCTTCAGGTGGATGCTGGGGTGGAGGTGAGGCGCTCGTATCTCTATGGATGAAACACTGTCCACCTTCGGTCTGGACAGATTGTTTCAACAACTATTGGATGGATTGCCATCATATGTTGTACAGTCAGCCATGCCCCCCCTGATGATGACTTGCATATGAATTGTGAACTTTTTACTTTTGATCCAGTGCCATTATCAGATCAAAAATGTCATTTGTCCAGTACTTGGTTTATGCAAAATTAACAACTTCATGCTAACATGCTAAACAAAGATGGTGAACATGGTGAATATTAGATCTGCTAAAATCATTTGCCATTGTTTCAGTGCACATGTTAGCATGCTGACATCAGTGTTTAGCTCAAAGTAGCGCTGTCCCTCATTGCAGCCTCACAGAGCTGCCAGCACAGCTGTGGGCTGTGGTGTTGTGAAGTGTTATATGAACAGCACCAGCGGCAGTAGCAGCAGGTGTAAGAATAACTTTCAGGTGTGGGGTGTGGCAGCCAGCTTGGTAGAAAAAGAGTGAACGGAGCACTGATGGGTTAAGTCAACACCATAATCAAAAGAGTTGCATTAGGTTCATTTTTTTTAGCTTTTTGTATTGTCACTTTAAGTTACTTAAATGCCCTTTTGGGTACACAGTCTGATTTTAGCAAACACAGCCAAAGTGGAAAGTAGGTGACAATGGCAACATAAACAAATTGGCAGGAAAATGCTGAAGAAACAGGAAATGTAAGAAAAATAAGCACAAATCACATTATGGGCCAGTGATTAATTGCATGAACATTAACTCCCAGAGCGATGATGTTGACACTGGCTGCTGTGTCGTAGTTTCACATGCACAATCTGAGGAGGGGTCCCACATGTTCATAATTTCAAGAGAAGACTAAAGAGCACTAGTTTTCATCCTAAGCAAAACCAGGGCCAGACCCAGCACAGGCACAGCTGAATAATTGTGAAGTTAGAAAAATCATAATTACTGGATTTACACAGTTAAGCCTTGAAAAGCATGCATGTATGTTTTGAGAAAAAATGAATTCATATTGTAGGTACACTGGAATGTTACACAGTGCCAAAGAGATTTACATTTGACATAACAGCTCTGTGCTGTCAGAGATAGAAAACAGAGCCAGACCTTAACCAAGTACAGGGTCAGTGACCACCAGCTGACAATCAGTGGAGACATATGAAATATTCGCAATATTAGAGCAGAATATCTGGTAACTGAGGTGATGCTGAGCCATTCCTCCATTCCTGCATTAAGTTGTCAACTATGAGAATCACTAGGTGACCTACACAGACTTTTCTACTTGATCTGGGCTGGTGATAGATGGATATTAAGACAGACTGAGGTTGAGACACACCCTGAGTTGCCTAAGGTGCATGTGTGAAGGCACACACACACGCACACACACTGTGAGAGCTGCAAGTGTTTCATCCTTTTACAGGCTCTGTGAATCGGGAGGCACTTTAGGTTTTATTAGCCTCTAAGCAGGCGCGCACAGATCCAACAATGAACACGTGCTGCCGTCCCCAGAGTGAAAACTCCAAGCATCCTAGACACACTTATTAGATGCTAGACAAGAAATCAAAAAGCAAATAAAGCCCCAAACAGGAAAAGGTGAAATAACTAAAACAAGAAAACAGAAGAAGTCTGTAGGTGAACTTGGAGAGGAGAGGACGGTGGGACGAGGAGGAAGAGGAGGAGCAGGTACAGACTGCAACAATCTTCTCCTCAGTTATAGATAGACTAGAGAGAAAGAAGTAGATGGTAAGAAAGAAAGAATAAAGAAGAGAAGCCAAGCCTTCAGTCAGTAGCAGCGTGCCAGAGTGTTGCTTTGCCTCGCCAGGTCCCTGTGCTCTCTGCTCTGTCCTCTCCAATAAGACCCCTGGTTTAATGCTGGAAAATTCCCTCCAAGCTGTCAATCACCCCCTTTAATAAAAACAAAGTATAACATTGCGGTCTCGCTCGCTCTCCGTTCCCCCTCGAGAATTAGAATGCGAGGTTTTGTCTGCGGAACTGTGAAAATCTCCTCTGCTTTTATTAGCAAAGCCCTGGTTCGACCGAAACTCTGGAAAAATCTGGCCACTCTCCGCTCTGCGTCTCCCATCTGGACTACATTAAAGCCAACCACCTGGACTCAAACCAAACCTGAAATGAAACTGGGGGTATTACAGAAAATAACTCTGGGATCTGCCTATACACACACACACACACGCTCACACACAGCTCCACAGAGATACATATCTTCCGTCATTCACTCACGCACACGTTTGCGTGCGTGTATGCCCCAGACATGCTTCATGCAGCCATCCTGTTTCTCTCACTTTCGATTTCGTGCTTAATCAGATTTCCTTAAGGAAAACTAGTCTTAGCCAGCACGATGGGATCTGATTTGACTGACTGGCTGGTCGGCTGTTTTTCTTTTTTCTCTCCACTGTTTGGTTAACTGACTAGCTGATGGGCTAGTTGGGTGCTGACAAGCGGGCTAACATGGCTGACAGAATGAGGGATTGACCGGCTGACTGATGAGTGACAATAACCGACTGACTGAGTGGCAGCTGGCAGCGTACAGTACGTGTGAGATTAATGAACTCTTTCTTTTACCTGCTGACCCAAGAAAAAGTCCTTCAAATTATGGGTTTTGGCCCTGAGTGGACTGCAAGTCGGTCAGCAGACATGTCTACTGAACATCTGTACAGTACAATTTATCACAGGATTTTGAACCCAAACTTTTCAGCCATCAATCATGTTACCAACATAGCTGTCTTTTCAATTATAAGTCCTACAATCTTTTATATATATATATATATAT